>CM028757.1:10047883-10315999 GCA_016801395.1 Leptodermis oblonga
TTGAAAAGGATAAATTGTGTAATGCATGTCAACGTAGTGAACATAAAAAATCAATATTTAAATCCAAGAAGCATATTAGCACTACTAAAGCCTTAGAACTATTTCATATGGATTTATTTGGGGCCTACACAACATGCTAGCTTAGGTGGAAAAAGGTATGCATATATGTTAGTTGATGATTTTTCTAGATATACTCGGGTTATCTTTTTGGCACATAAGCATGAAACCTTTCATGAGTTTGAAATTTGAGGAAAGAAAATTCAAAATGACAAATTGTGAAGTTAAGAAGTGATAATGGCACTGAATTAAATGAAAACTTTGTTAACTTTTGCCATTAATTTGGTATTACTCATAAATTTTCAAATGTTAGAACTTCTCAACAAAATGGAGTTGTGGAAAGGAAAAATAGAACTTTGCAAGAAATGGCTAGGACCATGCTTAGTGAAAATAGCTTGCCAAAATATTTTTGGGTTGAATCCGTAAATACGGCTTGTTATGTGATGAATCGAGTTTTGTTGAGATCACTTTTGAAAACGACTCCTTATGAACTTGTTTTTGGGAGAGCTCCCAACATTGAGTACTTCAAAGTCTTTGGTTGTAAATGGTTTATATTGAAAACAAATGAGCATCTAGGAAAGTCTGATAGTAAATCAAATGAAGGCATTTTTCTAGAATCTCACTGAATAGAAAAGCATATAGAGTTTTCAATAAATCTTCTATGAAAGTTGAAAAAAGCATGCATGTTAACTTTGATGAAAATCGTGTTTGCCAAGTTCCTTTAGAAGATGATGATAATACTCATACTGTGCCTACAAATTTTGGAAAGAGTGTTTCTTTGAATGATGCAAATGATATGCCTTGTGCTACTTCTTCTCCTTATGATACTTCTACTTCTACTTGCATGTCTCAATCTCTTCCTAAACCCATGAAATTTATTAGAGATGATTTGATTATTGGTGATCCATCCATTGGGGTTAAAACAAGGACTAAAGTACAAGAAAGTAATGTTGCATTTCTCTCTAAAATTGAACCTAAAAATGTTAAATATGATTTGCTTGATGAAAATTGGATATTACCTATGCAAGAAGAATAGGAATAATTTGAGAGAAGTAAGGTATGACAAATAGTTGAGAGACCTACTCATCAATCTATAATTGGCACAAAATGAATTTTTAGAAACAAAATGAATGGGCTTAGGGAAGTGACTAGAAACAAGGTAGGTTGGTGGCACAAGGGTATAAACAAGAAGAAGGTATTGATTATGATGAAATTTTTGCTCCCGTAGCTAGACTTGAGTCTATAAGAATGTTGCTTGCTTTTACATGTTTTAAATTATATCAAATGAATGTCAAAAGTGCTTTCCTAAATGGTTATTTGAATGAAGAAGTGTATGTGGAGCAACCTTCTGATTTTGAAGGTGTTAAATTTCCTAACCATGTTTACAAACTTGCCAATTTTCAGGTCCTTGTTTGGTCTCTTAGATTAGTAAAAAACAATCTAGTATCTCTCTCTCTACGGCCGAATCGGAATACTTAGTAGTCAGAGCATGTTGTCAACAAATTCTTTGGATGAAACACACCATGTAATAATTTGGTCTAAAGTTTGATTGTGTGCCTATCATGTGTGACAATACTAGTGCAATCAACATTTCTAAAAATCCAATTCAGCATTCTAGAACTAAGCATATTGACATTAAACATCATTTTCTTAGAGACTTAGTTCAAAATGGGGAGATTTGCTTGACTTATGTATCCACTAATGAGCAACTTGCGGATATTTTCACTAAACCCCTTGCTAAAGAACCATTTTGCTACTTAAGGGATCAATTGCATGTTCAAAGCATGCCATGAGTAGTTTAATTTTTGTTGATGTCAAAAAGGGGGAGAAAAATAAGGGGGAAATTTTCAAACTTAGGGGGAGTTTTTAAAGTAAGGGGGAGTTTTTTTTTTTTTTTTTTTTTCTTTCTTACTTGTATATCCTTTTGTCAAAATTTCCATATTTGTTTTGTCATCATCAAAAAGGGGGAGATTGTTAGACCTATGGTCTCAATCTTATATGAGCAGTTCGTGAGAAATCGCAAGCGGAAGACTTGAAGTGCCAAGGAACATCGAACAATGAATATCACAATTACTCTCTTTGAACTCGAAAAATAACCCTCTAGCGTAGGCGAGACTAGCTACGTTTAATCCTAACTAGATTGATTTTAAGAGGCTGAGTAACAGGATTATAGGATGAGCAATAACCTATAAAACTTCTAAATTCAGAACTTGCTTAATAAATCATACAATCATATTAACAAGCTCAATAATCAAAAGGACGAAAAATTAAAACAAGAATATACCTATAACTCAATTCATTAACTCTCCCAGAACTTAGAAGTCGAACCCCTTATTTATAGGTGAGAGGTGCGAATTCTAGAACTCAAGGAGTTACAAAAGGAATAAAAAACTAATTGAAAACTAACGAGAGTTAGTTCCGTATTACAACTTGAATTCAAAAAGAACATGAAATCAAGCAAAAGAGAATTCGGTTGTACCCTCGAAGGGGTACCCAAATTTACTATTATTATTAGAAGAGGAAAGCTTGAATTTGATAACTAGAAGTAAATCTAAATTCAAGTGGAAAATGAAAAAGGAAACTAGAATAAAAAAGGGAAACTACTAGATTAAATTAAGTTAGAACCAAATTAGGTAACTTAATTTAACTAGAATTATTATAGGAAAAGGAAATAGGTAACATGCAAACCAATTCCTTCTCTGACTCTTGGAATGAGCAATCCACAAGGGGAAACCCTGCGGATTGGGCCTGCGATGCGCTCGGGTCCAGGATGCTGCGGGCTGGAAGCCTGGGGTTGCGGTCCTTTGAGTCGCGGGTTGTGAGCTACAATGGTGTTGGGTCTACTTGTGAAGCTTGGATGCTGATGGATCGGCCTAGTGTTGATGGAGTATGAGTTGGTGGATTTGTAGGGGTCTCGTGAAGCGGGCTTCACGAGACAGGCCTTCATTCTGGTTGGAGTGTCAACGGTTGCTTCTCTTGTGAAATGGAGAATAAAGTAACCATTTTATCCTTCCGGAATCTTGAATTTAGGGCTTGGCCTTCTTCAATCTTCTGGGTTTGAGCAAGGCTGGTATGAATGAGAACCTGCATGGCCTCGTTTGCTGTCTTTTGACATCGCCTGGTCATTGGCCCAATAAGGTCGATTAAAGGATCCCTTTGATAAGGACTTGAATCCTTTAACATCGTGGGGCTGTGATGTAATACTTGTGGTCCCTTCTCTGGTACGATCTGCTATCTTGTCTCCTTTGTGGTCGGGATGTCCTTATCACAATCCCTAGTGTTTTGAATGATGATCAAACAAATATGAGAAAGGCATTTAACAAGTTTACTTGAGTTAAAAGTGCAGATTTCAAAAGGTTCAAAACTGAGTCCGACAGGTTTTCGAGTTCGAAGCTCAACCCAGAAAGCCTCGAGTTCGCACATTGACCGGTGGTCGACATCGAGGCCAAACCAAGAAATCATCGAACCCCAGCATCAACAGGCACTTGATACCCTTTGAACTCTTGGGTCAGAAATTACATAAAACAATTGAAGTGTCGACACCAAGAATCGATGGGTCCTCGACATCGAAGCTTGCCTAGAAAGTGTCGACTTCGACAAGTTCGACAGGCAGCCGATAACAGTCAAGCTCTCGGGTTGGAAAATCCCAAAATAATCCACAAAGTGTTAAGCTCGAGATCGACAGGCTCTCGACGTCGAAACAAGTGAAAACAAAGAAAGCACCAAACGCATTAATTGCAAGTCACGCCAACTCAAGTAGCCGTTGAAGCCAAGGATTCGAATTTTGTGAAGACCTCGAAGTTGAGTCTCGACGTCGAAACCGGGTTCGAACCAGAAAAACTGAAAACAGAGACGGGTTTGTCCCTTTTCTCAACGGGAGAAATAGAGCCAATTCGAAATCAACTCTCAGCTATAAATACAAGCTCTTGAAGACTTTAAACCCACCTCTTTTCATCTCAACATTTCTGATTGTCAAAGCAAAAGTGATCAAATCTTTCAAGTCATCTTTTATAAGTATAATAGTTAGCTAGACTACTAGCATCTTTCTTGTCTTGTAAAAGTGGTCAAGTCTTGATCTTTTCAGGGGAATTGAAAAGAGTCAAGCAAGTGTTTTGTGTCTTAAGGATTACTTGTAGATTGAGGAAACTAGAGTGTAATTCCTTAGGATTTTGTTTGTAAAGGTTTTAGATTCACCTTTGAAAAAAAAAAATCTAAGAGTTTTTAGTAGAAACCAAAATGTTGTTTGGATGGTGGATGTATACTTACCTTGAGGAAGGGAAGTTGAACCACATAAAATTTGATTTGATTTCTTTATTTATTGTTCTTGTTTAAGTTTCAAAAGATTTCATTTCTTGTTCAAGTCATAAAACTATTTTACTTATAGAAAGAAAAGTGTTTAAAGACCAATCCAATTCACCCCTTCCCTCTTGATTGTTTTGAGTTGTTGTATTTCACACCCCATTTCATTCTCATTGTCATTCCCATTCTCCATTCCCAAACCCTCCATCCAAACACAGCCTAATTATGTCTTATGAACCTTAACTACATGTATAAGGAATGTGTAGTTTTATTGACAAATATTTGATTGAACATTTCATTTTGATTGAATGTTTTATCAAAATCTGAGTAGATTGTAATTGTTAATTAATGTGTTTGTTTGATCACACATTTGTACTGTATGGATTTTATTTTTCAAATATGAAAAAGAGTGAACTGCATTTTTTATCACAAACCTTGTCAGTTATTGCAAAAATTGACTCAACCTTTGAAAAATTATTTTTCTCATCACAAACCTTGTAAAAACATTACATAACTTGACATTCTGTATATTGGAACTGATATGGCTCTTAACAAATATATATTGGCACTGATGCATTACATATGGTGATACTGCATTAATTGTGAGAGTTCAAAACTCTTAATAAATTCATATTCCATATTGATGATGTATTTAAGCATTATGCAGTTGATGAATTCACCTATATGAGTGGAGTGGGGCCGCTCATATAAGATTTTTGCTAAATCTTTAGAACTCTCATGAATGACTAAGCGGCGTATGGCCTATTTGCGCAAAAACGCGTTGAACAGCAAACCAGGGGCATACAATTGATTGGTAAAATTTCTGACCTACAAAAATAATTATTGGTTCATAGAAATATTACATTTCACCAATAATTATATAAGTCAAATTTTATCTATCTATGTTTAGTTTATAGTCCAAAAGACACCAAACTGATTATTCTTGCACCCATACGTTCCAACAATCACTTTTTGATTAAATTTTATTTTATTCAAATCTTTTAAAATATGTGGGGAATTGTTGAAAAAATTAATTATTTCAAAAGATAAAATTACGAATTTACTAAGATCAGTGTAACTAGTGTATACTAGTCAACAATTGACTCTCTTAAAACTAGTGAGTTGTTTAAACGTGGAGAAAATTGGGCAGAGCTGAAAGAGTTTTAACCATATCTTGTTTACCGAATGCTAGTAGAAAATTTCTTCGCAGTATTTTCTAACGACGACTACTTTTCCATGTATAAATACTCTATCTTCTTCCACGATCGAAATCAATTGAGTTTCCCAAAACTAGTTTTCTCTGTAAAATCTTATTTTCTTCTCTTCATAATTAATCCTTTAATCTCTATTGGATTTTGATTTTTTTGTTCCTGATCCCTCTGTTAAGAGGAAGAGTTCCTTTAATCCAGAAGAAATATTTCTATACCCAGAAATAATTCTTTAAGTACAGTGCTTGCAAGCACGCGTATTATTATTGTTTAGGCCTCCTTTTACAACAGTATGTCTATACACTATAAAAATAAGAAGATAATAATAATAAAAGATATAATTAGAAGTCAATTTAGAGAGAAGTAGAAAGGGCAAAAGAAAGAAAAAAAAAAAAGGAGGGAATTTTGGATCGGGTTCAAATCGATCCGATCCGTAAAGAATCTGATCCGAACCGATCCGAAGTTTAGAATCACATATCCTAAACGGATCAGATATTGCCATATGAGCAGCTCTAATTTTGAGTAAAACCTAAAATTCTTAGATTAAGATCAAAAGATTAATCTTAATTTGCACCTTTAACTAATTCAAAATAGGGATTATCAAAATTTAAAGTGGTAGTGAATTAGAATTCAAAAAGAATTCGAACTAATATAAATCCCTAACACCCTTCAATCCCAAACTACAGGAATTTGAGTTTTAAAATTAAAATTTTCATTTTTTAATTCAAATGCCAGTTATAAGTACGGACTAGGTCAAATCAAACAATCTGCTATATTACGTCCGAGAAGCGGTCCGTGAGTGATCGGAGTTTACCAAAACTTTGTTTTACATGTTTTTATTTTTCCAGAAAGAAGCCACTTTCGATTTCGGTTGATAGATAGCATCGATGGCACCCATTGTACAGCTACAACATTAAAGACAAACACTTATAATATATTTAGGCTTCATTCCTACCATTTCAAAGCTACAAGGAAGAAAAGACATTAGTCTAAAAAAAAGGAAGAAAAGACATTACATAATGCCGAAAGCCGAAAGCAGCACAAAGCCACACACAGCCTTGGTTTCGTAATATAATTAAAAATATGCACCATGAACTCCTGCTAGAAACATGACGGTCTTAATTACACAAAAAGAGTACCTTATAGTACGATAACAAGAAGCAATCAGTTCCAGTGTTCCACCGTGCTCATTTTGATTTCTTGAACTTTTTTCTTTCTTTTTCCTCATCATAGAGAACATTTCACAAATATCAAATCTTATAATCCTTGAAGCTGATAAAATCTAGCCAGTTAAAATGCAAGCTGAAGCCCTCATCACATTATGAAAAAAGAAAAATCAACCAAAGTACAATAATCTAGGATAATCCATGTCTAATGCATTTCCAGTAAGGGTCAAACATGGTGATAGAAAATCCAGGATCACTTTTAGCTTTCAAAACAAAATTCAATAGATGATTAACACTAATGGGTAATATCCACAGGAATAGTCACAACTTGTGCTCAATGAGAATTAAGTTATCACTTGGGATAAGTTTTTTGAGTTGTAAGGGAGCTCATCAAAATATGCTTGGGGGAAGCTAGCAGAAGAAGATCTCACCATTTGCTAGCTGCAAATACAGTGCATCAGTAGGGAAAGATTTTTGGGTTGCCAATATGCATTGCTTCTCACTGTTAAATGCCATATCCAGTGCATGGAAAGAGAATCAATATACTAAAGACAATCAAACTTCAACTGTCACAAAGTTTTTACCCTGAACAGAGATCCGTAGTACCTCGAATTCAAGTGCAATTGTCAAAGAAGCTAAGGACATTCAACAAACCAAGTAATGTTGCACATTACAAGCAACCCATCAATCCTTCTTCAATAAACAAAAAACTGATTTGTTATACAAAACTTGATGAGACCCATAGAAGCCGTATCATCTCTTCATGAGACTTCACTATGCCCAAAAAGACAGTTGATAAGAAAACAAAAGATGAGGAAGAGAATAGTTGGTGCAGCTTCAGTATTACAAAGAATCCTCCAACAAAATTGTAGCACAAAATCTTTAAAGAAAGAACTCAACTTGAATTCCAAAGTGTCCAACGAACACAAATGGACATTCTGTAATGCAAGCCAATGAGAACACTTAACGACAGATCCAACAGCATAAATGTCAAAGTTGGTACTAGAAGAATGTATTCTTATGCCAAAGTCAGATCTGAACCGAAAAATTATATTAGATTACATAGGCAAATATTGAAGAGGGTGAAAGGGGGCAACCCCCACAAGAAAATAGTACTACCTAGTAGGTGAAAGCTTCTAATAAGGCGTACAACACGGTTGAAGTACCTCATCACACAAAGGTTGTGGCATTCAGTTATTAGTGAGAGACATATGTACAAACTTTGGGAAACAAATGTCATAAGACCATAATTTTTGTATTTTCTCTTCCTCTTCAACATCCCCCTTACCCACCCTCGCCATCTTCTTCCTCTTTTAGGTGAATCATTGCAAAAATTTAACCAGAAATAAACTGCACTAGATAGCAAACCTACAAACTAAGAAAAGCTATAAAATAAATATGAATAATCAATCAGAACAAAGACCATAATAAGAACATTAAAAATAAATAGTTTTATTCTCAAAAACTGCCCCCATATAACCTTGTTCTAACATCAGTGAAATGGCATAGGAGTTATATCCAGGAAGACCCATGCATATTTTTAGCATCTAATAATCTAGAACTAAGTTTGACAAATTAAATGCCACTGGGAGCACCAATTTAAGTTATACCAAATAATTGTACAGAGCTATTAAAATACAGGAATTTGATTTTATACCTCTCTAACCTAGCAGCGGAATGAATGGGTGAAGATACAAGAACTAGCAATAAATAAATGAGCCCCCCAAAAATCTGGAATAAGCTGAAAGGAGAATCACACCATCAATGCATTCCTTAGTCCTTACAGAGAAGTGGTGTCTGTCCAGCCGCAAATTTGATCTCACCTTCCAATCCGTCATAAAAAACAGCAAGACCAGATGCCCATGCTATTCTCATCTAATCACAGCTGAACACTAATCGGCTGTATATATTTCATATATACAGCATGGAAATTGATCAATAATTGCTGGAGGATGATGGTTCCAAAATTCAATCAGGCCAACCATGGAACTTCTGTAAATGATATTTAAGAAATCATTTTATGGTTGGTGAAGTGCTATGGGACTTATCTGTTGCCCCATTGTTGAATTTCCCACTAGGTTACCTGACTTTGAAGCTCCCATATTTCACAGGCTTTGGCTGAAATAGAGAATTTAGCATTTTCTCCAAAGATGGAGCAGTATACTTTGCATATTTGCTGGTACTTCCATCCTGCTCAACCAGTGGGCCATAGTTCTGCATGTAGCTGCGGTAGACAGGCACAATTGCCTGAACAATTACTTGACACATCTTTTCTCGTAAATCTTTGTCCAACATTACCCAGCTGGACTGTTTCCTATACATTTCATCGAAGGCCTCATTGAAAGCTTTCAATCGTTTTTTGACAAGATCACGAGCAGTAGCACGTCCACCAGAAAACAAGATGAGACCTTCCCTGCTCAAAAGAGCAGGAAGCTTTCCCCAGCTCTCTCTCAAGAAAATTACAGAGTAGTACTCCTTGTATTGCTCATGTTCTCTTAACCAGGGATCTCCCAACAGATTCCCCAATTTTGTGCCTTTTAGGTGCTTGTACAGATGCCAGTGATTATTGATGAGAAAAATGTATGATAAAACTGAGTCCTCATAATCTTTCGACCATTTCTCCAGATTCAACTCAACAGCTCTTAATAGATTCAGCAGTTCATCAGTAACAAACCTGTCCTGGAACTTTTCGTGCTTCCAACTTCTTTGAATAACCAGAACTTGAGTCAGAATTGGCCTATAATCATCTCCAAGCAGCTTGTTGCAATAATCAGCAACAAAAATTATCAGCTTGGGAACACTGCCATCAGGAGGTGGTGGCATTTGCCTCTGTAATTCAACCTGAACTGAAAGTTCCCAAAAGATCTCACAAGACCCTTCTATCAAACTTTTGATGAGATCCCTAGTCAAATTTTGGATTTCAGCACAGGCTCCTCCACCAAAGAGCCTGTTGAAATCTAATCTTAACTTGTTCAAAGATGCAAAGATATCCAACAATTTCAATAATTTAATAGGATCCTTCTTACTCTCTGTAACAGTTTTTCCAAACTGAAGAAATGCAAGAATACCTGCCTGGGCAGCAATCTTTGCGAAGCAACTCATCCAAACATCCAAACCTAATCTCTCAAACACATCATTACAAAGTTTATATTCTGCCTCAAACAGGTGTTTGACGGCAAACTCCAAGTGCTTGCCCCATTGAGATATGTGGCTCTCTATACTCAATACATCATTAAACTCAGATACAGATATTTCAAGGTAATCCAAATTAAGAGCTCTCAAACTAGCCCGAACATTCAAACTACGAACTTCAATATAAATTGAGATGCATTTTTCAAGTCTGCTATTCACAATTAACCTACCAAGGATAGCCTGCAACTTCTGAATGACAGCCACAGGCAGTGGAGATGGGGCAATGCAGGCTTGTTCTCCTGGCAATGGTGATGAAGACATTGGCAATGGCACACTGTTTTCAGTCAAGAGCCGTCGAAACTCATTTTCTAATCTGTCCAAAGCAGCCTGAAGCAGCCCACCATCAAGACAACCTTTTTCCTCATTCACGTGCAATTCCCTAAGATGCTCCAGAGCCGCCTTCAAATTTGCAATGAACTTGCCATCTGCAACCTTATGATCCTCTAAATACTCCACGATATCAGCCAACCATTGAATCGCCATACCACAATTTTCCCCCAGAAACTTCAAGGCTTCCTCAAGTCTTTTGAGCACACCAAGGTAACCAGGAAGATCTGATTGGGGATCAAATAAAGACTTCTCCAACCCATGAATTGCATCAAAAACCTTGAGAACTGCCGTGGCTGGGACCACAGCACGATTTATATGACCTCCAACAGCGGACAAGGCATCCTTTGGAGCTCGAATTGGCCTAACAGCAGCTTCTAACGGGGGCAGTCTCTGATTAATCTCATCTAGTCTAGGCCCAATACCATCAAGAGATAACCCTAAAGTTCTTGATTTGTCCAAACTAAGCTTCAACGATTTTCTTGCAGATATCAAACGTTCAATCCCTTTATCCACCATCTTTTCTCTCCCAGATTTTAATCCAAGTAACTTCAAAAATACTCAACCGCACTTCATAAAATCAAAAACCAGTAAAATATTAGACAACAATAGATCAACAAGGCCAACAATCAGAAATGGGATTAAAGAAAAAGAGAATCTTTCTTGCAAAGCTAATTATTAAAACCCCAGCTCTTACAAATATCAATCAGGGATTTTACAGAAACGGAGTTCCATTCTTCAAACCAACCCTCAACAAACCCAAAGAAAGACTAACAAGAAAAACCCATCAAAACCCAACTAACAACCACCTATCCAAATCAACATTAATACATTTACAAACATAGAAATGCGGGTAAATCAGCAGTAACGAAGAATAGCAAGAGGGGTGAGTTGTATTGAGTTAAAATAGAAAAAGGAAAACTCACTGAGAATTATTGCGCTGGGGATGGCTCGTACAAGTGGGACTTTTGTGAGTTGAACTGTGTGCTTTGAATGTAGCACTTTTTAAAACTCAGTGGCTTGATGTTATAGTAGGAGATCCAGTGTTATGTAGGTGTGTGAGAGAGAGAGAGAAACAGAAGGGGAACCCTAGTAAATGTTGTAGGGAAGTGCGATGGATGTTTAAAAGGGAAAGCTTTTGCCTAATAAGTCCAACCGGTAGGGACAATGTGCATGAGTTAAATGCTTTTCAATTTGTTCTTTTCTGATCTATCTTCCTTTTTTTTTCTACTTTCCTTCTTCATGTCTATCTAGGCTCTAAGGCTCTGTTCTCTTGTGTCAATTTTTCAAGAATCATCACTTTTTTTTTTTAAACTTTACACAAAAAAACAACTTCACTTTTTCAACAATTCAAAATTAAAATTTTAAAATTCCCTCTAAATACCTACTCACATAAATTCAAAAAATAACACAATCATTACACTTTGTTATCTCTTACCTACACAATTTCTCAAAAAAACTTCCCTCCAAAAAATTTTTAACAAAAAACTTCCCTCCAACAAAATTTCTTCTACATTAGTCACAAGAGAACAAGCCTAAGGCTCTGTTCTCTTAGTAATTAGCTGGATTGGTTGGTTTGAGGAGTGAAAGCCGTGTAATAGGCGACCATTTCGCGCGGTTCGGGGGGCACTTGAGTTAGCCGCCGGCGCCCGACAGCGTCTTGACCCCCATCCAACTTTTGGGCCAATTCCCCCTTCGTACTACCAAAAAATGAGATTCTTGCCGAATCCGAGTTTGCTGCTCCAACCATTATTAAACTAATACCGATTCCATTTAGTATTTCCGGTGCTTCTGTTGCGTATAATGTAAATCCCGTAGCGGATCAATTCCAACGAGCCTTTCAAACTAGTCTTTTTTGTAATCGACTCTATACTTTCTTCAATAAACGCTGGTTTTTCGATCAAGTTTTGAATGACTTTCTAGTCAGATCGTTCCTGCGTTTCGGATATGAAGTATCATTCGAAGCTTTAGACAAAGGTGCTATTGAGATATTGGGCCCTTATGGTATCTCGTACACATTCCGACGATTGGCTGAGCGAATAAGTAAACTTCAAAGTGGATTTGTTGTGCGAAGAGTGCGTTATGACCTGTGGCCGCCTGCCTGGTGGGGGCGGCTCCTCCGTTGTGGGTAAACGGGAAACCCGACTCTACGAACCCGAGGAAAGGCTGCACAGCAGTAGTAGGGGCGTTAAGACCGGAGCTTTTTGTAGTGCTAGCAGGAATGCAAGTGAATGAATCCCATCCCCTAGCGAGTGAAGTGCTTACGCCCCTTTAGAGATAGGGGCGCGTCAAAGAGCTCGTTCTTCAAATTGCAGCTCTTTAGATTCGTAAGATCATAATGTTTAACGCCCTTTACTTTCTATTCTATTAGTCAAGCGCTAGCGTCCTACAACTAGAATAGTATAGCAGAGCAGCCAGCTTCATACCTTATTATTAGAGAAAAGGGGGCGCTAGCGCTTGACTGATAGAAAGGTTAGGGGGCTGAGAAGCTGTTGCTTGCTGCTTGCTATCTACTTCGCGAGCCTTCACTGCCCCATTCTGTAACTTCCTTTCTTTCGTCCGTCCACGAGGCTATAAAAAGAGAGAAAGGGGCGGCTATCTAGCGGGAGTCGTTTCGGTTGTATGCCACGGGGTCCCTATGGACAAGGGGACAAGTAAATCATCGCTTTTTGGCGCAGGCAGCCCTCTACCATCTATCCCATTGCATTCCATCGTCTCGTATTGTACTGTACCGTATCAGACCAGATAGATCTATTGAGTGAGAGAAAGGCAGTGTAACTAATTATATATTCTTTTTTTTTTTATTGATAGGGATCCCCATTCATTCCTAGATTCCCGTCACTACGGATTGATTGTCCCTACCTAACTACATGGTAGTGGTCTAGGGAGCGCAATTGCTAGAGCACGGGAGAATGAAGAGTAATGATTTCAGCAAGAGCAGCCAGACGGACTACTATAGTGAGTCTAGTGACTACTAGACTAGACTATAGTCAAAAGGTATGGTATAGCAGCCTTTCCGAGCGAGCCTCTGGGATCTCCTGTAAACCCCCATGATGTGGTAAAGGGAGGATATTAGGGGAAGCAGTGAGTGGGGATTCCCCTGCAGAGAGCCGGATGAGGGGAGACCTTCACGTCCGGTTCGGAGGGCGGGGATATCCCGACCCTACTATCATTATGCCTTTGCAATGTTACTTGGTTCAACTCTATTTGTGACCTTTTCTCGTATGTGGGACTCTCTATCTTCTTGGGTAGATAATCGACCGTCTTTCATTTGGATAGTGAGTCGTTTTTATAATAATAAGTAAAGTCAAGAATAATAATCGAACTGGAGGAGTGAAAGCCACTCGACTGCAAGGAGAGGAGTGAAAGCCACTCGACTGTAAGGAGAGGAGCGAAAAGGCAGGATGGCTTGGTAAGCAAGCAATCCGTTATGTAGGCGCCAACTCCCAGTTCTTTCTCTTCTTTCTTTTTTAGTTTAGTGAAAGTTCATCAAAAAATTCCTCTATTTGATGTCGATTCATCCACACTTCCATTCCTTGTAGAGGAAGGCTAATCCTTTGCTGGCTGGGAGCTGTATGAGCGGTAACGTCCACGTACGGCTCCGTGAGAAGGGCGATGGACAGAAATGGCCTTGTTGTACCTCACTCTCGTCTTCAATGGGGTCTGCTCTTTTTTTTTTGGGAGAGTATGCCAATATGATCTTAATGAGGTGCGGGGCTTTGCATCTGACATTCGTTGGGCTTCCCTCTTCGGGAGCCCGCGTCCTGGCGTTTTTGTGCAATAAACCCCTCCAGCCGAAGACTAGTGGTAGGTGGTCCCGCGGAGCTTTCGGAAAAGGGTAGCCTAGTGTGTAAGCACAACAATGAACCGCGACGAATAAATCAGAAGACCCAATGTCCCTGCTGCAATGTGATGAGAGGTTATTCCTCCAGGAACAAAAGGATCAAAACCTTCCACGCCCCATGCCGGATTTACAGGTTGTACTATTCCCGTTAGTCCATAAGGATCGGACACCCATATTCCAGGACCATACAAACCTGTTACATGAAATGTACCAAAGTGGGCAACTCCTGAAAGAAATAAATGAATTCTAAAGATCTTGGGCAATAAGGGCTTAGCAACTACTAGACCTAGTCTAGTAGTTGTTTTTTTCTATTAGTTGCAATGCGAACAGGCTTTTACTTATGAGATTAATTGAGTAGGCTTGCGTTAGTTGTCTGCTATAAGATAGCCAGTTTTGGGGAAGCGTATCGAACGCCCGTCTATTCCCGCATTTGGGAACTTCTTCATACAATTTGTCTAGAATAAAGATAAATGACAATAATACAAAGCGGCATTCTCCCTTGACATGATCTTTAATTAAATTATGGAATTCTCTTTCGCATTCTATTTGGTTCTGGCTTTGATACTGCTTCTTTCGTTCTTATGGTTAGGTTCAAACGGGAGATACGAGAATCAGTTTGGTTTCGGAGAGTTGCTTCAACATTAGGTGTAGAGAGAGTTTTGCATAAGATAAAAAGATTCCGCGCGCTATTACGGGCTTTTTTTATATGTTGTAGGGGTAGTCCCGAAAACCCCGTACCTAGTGGTATGATTTCATACATCTTCTTTTGTTATTGTAAGTTACGGGAAGTCCTGTATATATACAGGCTATTATTTCGATTAAGCGATAGGGTTGATTCTAGGAAGAAGAAAGCTGATGAGAGCGAGAGACGGAGGGTATAGATAAGAAATTTTTTAGTTAGGGAAGAATTTTATTTTGGAGGGAATTTTTTTTGGGGATTTGTGTAGGAAAAAGAAGAAAAAGTGTAATGATTATGTTTTTTTTTTAATTTATGTGAGTGAGGATTTAGAAGGAATTTTTAAATTTGAATTGTGAATTTTATAAAAATGATGTTGTTTCTTTGTGTAATATTTTTAAGAAAAAAGTGATGATTTTCCTTATTATGTTCGGAAAAGAACAGAGCCTAAATTTTCTATGTGCCGATTCAAAGCTGGCTTAAAAATTAAAAAATGAATAATACTGTCATATTTTACCACTTTACCTTCTCCATGAAGTTATGATTTAATCTCAATTTATTTATCATTCAAATGTCAATAGAACTTTAGGCCATGTTCTTTTGATTTTGGTTTTGATTTTGATTTTAACACTAAATCTAATATATTATAATCAATTTTCATCATTTTCAATACAACTTTTTTACTATTCAGTTATACCTTTTACATTTTCAATACACTTTTTGTATTATAAAATTATTTTCTCAAAACATTTTTTCAAACCGTTTTCAAAATAAAAAAAAAACCGGCCCTCAGTTGATGTTCATCGTCTAACTTGATTGACCAGCTTCCAAGAGTGTGATTGTTGGATGTTAAACTTATTAAAAGAAGTAGTCTTTAGATTGATAATTTTAACGGGGTCTAGAGGGGTCTGGAGACCGCTCTAATCCTCGCATCACCCCCTAATACAGTAGAACTTTCATGAGTTAATAATCTATAAATTAACAATCTCTCTAATATAATATTTTTTTCTCAGTCCCAACTCGGGCCAGTTAAAAAAAAAATTTAATAAAATAATAAGATAATGATTTGTAGAAAGATCCCTATATAGATATATAGTCCCACCAATATCATAAATTAATAATTTTCAAAAATTACAAATATATCTAGGATAGTTTATTAAAATATATATCTATTGTTGTTTGTCCTTTCATGAAAATTTAGTTTAGGTGCATTTCATCCCTAAATTTTATAATTGTATCCATATATTTTGGTGTTGAATTTTCGAACTGTAATGAAAAATTTTGAAGAGTCATTGCTGCTTTGAATTTTCTTTTTGTGTCATTAATTCCAAATGTATAGAATTATGTTAGCTTCTTCACCCATATAATTTTTAATGAAACTAGCCATAATTTCTTCTATACTTTGGATTTCTAAACATCCATCATTTTCACCCCAGTAATCTAATTGGCTATAGATATCCATTATATTGCAAATCAATATCTTTATTCATATTTCAATCTAATGATTGCTTTCTTCAAAAGTTATATCATTTAAGTCTCCTGAGATTGTTTCATCCCTGGGCAAATTTTGCAATATCGAAAACACTCTCTATAAATTAATAAATTATTAACTTATCGATTGAATAATATCTCTCTAAATTAAGGGCCTGTTCTTTACGCCGGTTTGAGAACTGGGTTTGAGTTTTTAGGTAGAGACCAAATGGGTTGAGACCCAGAACAAAGAAACGTCGTTCTCAGACCCGGGTCCACAACAGAAATTCCACCACCACCCGAGTCCGCCCCGCCGCCGCCACGTCGCCGCCACTGCCGGCGGCCCAAAACCTAAATCCCCAAAATCAAATTCTTTTTCTTCTTCTTCTTTTTTCTGTTTCAATCAAATGGGTTTATCAATTGAAGTTTTAATTTGACTCAATTTGGGATTTGGGTTTACAATTTTGAAATAAAGCATCACAATTGGGTTAGATTTTTGTGGGGAAGAACAGGCCGAAGAAGTGCGAAGAAGAAAGTAGAAGAAGAGGAGGAGGAAGAAGAAGGAGAAGAAGAGGAGGAGGAAGGGCCGGCGGCGCGAAGAAGAAGAAGACCGCCGGCGGGGAGAAGAGGAGGAAGAAGAAGAACAAGAAGAAGAGGAGGAGGAGGAAGGGAAGAAGTGCGAAGAAGAAGGAGAGGGCAGCGGGAAGAAGAAGAAGAAGAAGGAGGAGGAGGAGAAGAAGAAGAAGGAGGAGAAGAAGAAGAAGAAGAAGAAGAAGCTGAAGAAGAAAGAAGAAGAAGAAGAAGATGCAAGAAGGAGAAGAAGAAGAAGAAGGAGGAGGAGGAGGAGGAGAAGAAGAAGAAGAAGAAGGGCGGCGGCGGGAGGAGGAGCGCGGCGGTGGGAGGGCGGCGGCAGCAGTGGGAATTGGGTTTGAGAACTGGGATTGATTTTTGGGTAAAGAACATGGGGTTGGGTTAGATTTTTGGGTTGAGACCCAAAAAATGGCCAGACCCGGTTAAAGAATAGGCCCTAATAAAATTTCATGGACCCAGTGTTATTAATTTATAGAGGTTTTACTGTAGATAGATATATATTTATGTGTGATATATATATTTACTTGTGTAAGATTTTTTTTTTTTTTTCACATTGAACCCTTTATATATTTTCTTGGCTACACCATGAATACTCCCTCTATTTTTTGAAAATAAAATAAAAATTTCATTAATGGTGGTGAAAATCGTCTAATTGGGATTGACAATAGAAGATCAAGAAATAGTCCATACAACTGATTACAAAAGATTGATCTGATTTTTATCATATCTGAACCACCACACCAGTATATCTGATCTACTAAATTGTAAATCTATATCTAATATAATAGATCTAAACATATATAGTAGTAATATAAAACTGAACAAATCTCGTGCCGACAGTTACGGATCTGCCACTAATTACTAATAAAAGCTTCTTCGAGACTGAATCTTCAACCAAAACTGCATACACCATGAATAGAATCATAAATACTAACTTATACACCATAGCTATGATAAATAGAATCACCATAACTAGGGAGAAAATCACTATAGCCATAGAGAAAATCTCCATTGCCACAAAATTAAACACCATAAATATGGAGAAAAACACAATAAATAAAGATATATTGAAGAAAAAACTCCCAATTAGGAGAAAACTAAATAACAAATAACAAGAAATGAGAGGAAAAGTGCTTCCATCATCCTCCTTGAGGACAAGGGAAGAAGATAGTGATTTTTTAGGTTTTTGTGATAAGGGAAGGGGGAGAGGGGCAGCTAAGGCGAGGAATGAATACTCCCTCTATTATCTAATTAGAATTTATTTTACAACTATCATGGAAAGAGTTAAATTGACATATTTAACTTTATTTAGTATGTTATTTATTCCATTAAATAAAAGCCATATTTTTAATATAAAAATAATATTCAGTCTTGCGAGATTAGATTTTTCTTGAATTGAACAGCTCAGGATTCTCTGTTACATTTTCCTGTTACACATCTTAATAACTCATCGTAATTATTATCTTTTATATTAATATTTTTTATCAATAATATTCATTAGCATTATAATAAATCTTTTAACTAAGTGTTCACCCATTTTGGTGTAGGGTATATTTATTTTAATTTATTGAGTTTAAAAAATCAAAAAAATTACTATAAAATAATATTAAAATACAAGACTAATGTGAAAAAAATTATATTAAAATTAGGTATAAATTAATATAATTGGTTAAAAAATTAATATAAAAAATAACATTTACGATGAGTTATTAATATGTGTAACAGGAAAGTGTAACAAAGAATCCTGAGCCGAATTGAAGCTTGTATTTTGAGGGAGTGTAGTTTAAACGTAGGGTGGCTGTGTGGTCCAATTCAGAACAATCCATTGTAGAAGTTAAATTATCCAAGTCCAATTTGATGGAGCAGTTTCAAGATCAGAAGGTTCTGTAAAAAGATTGAGTCTTGAGGTAGAAAGTCCGAATGATGATGGGAGGAATTTTGAGTTTGAGTTTTATGAGGTGAGTTTTTATTCTGATTTCAATTAAGATGAGGACGATGAATAGTGAGATTTGACCAATGGAAATTTCATAAAGATGATGTTTTTCATGGAACTGAGGTTAAAGAGAAAGGGTTACCAGCTGTGATGAGGTGTTTTGATTGGGCAAAAAAATTTGGGGCGAAGGGAGTGGTGGGGTAACTAAGCATTCATTTGTTGTACGCCTAAGAGGAAGGGGAGGCGGAGGGAGTGGGAGGGGAGGCGGACATAAGCGGAGAAGGGAAGAAGAGGGATGAGGGATTTGGGGAATAAGATGAATAGTAAATTTGGGGAAGAATGAAAAATATAGTAAAAAGACAAAAATATCCTCAAAAAATGCATGTGAAATGCACATGTTGCCTATTCCGTTAGGGCTAACGAAAATATACAGCAAAATGACATTTCTTACTCCTTTTCGAAAGTATAGTGACATTTCTGGGGGAACAAAGTTTAGTGACCAAACGGGAGATTCTGTAAAAGTATGGTGACATTTTTCACATTTCACTTTGAGGAATAAAAAGTATTATTTATGTGTCAACATTGCACATTTACTGATACACAACTGCACATCTATCCCAAATACGTTGCACGTTTGATGTTGGTGCATTACACATGTCATTTCAAAAATTATAATTATAAGAATATGTAATTTTACTCCAAAACAAAATTTTCCATGTGAGCATACATTGCACATTTACTAATACACGATTACACATCTATACCAAATACATTGCATATGTAATGTTGGTGCAGTGCACATCTCATTTAAAAACTTATAAGAATATAACTATGTATTTTTTATTCCTATACACTGCACATCTAATTTTAAAACATTGCACGCTCATATAATAGATTTTGCACATTTTATTTAAATTACCTAAAAAAATGAAATATAAATTGCACTTTTTTCTATTAATTCGGGACGTGTGAAAAATTTTCCACCTTTTTTGAGAATAAATAAGCTTTGGATAATTCTACGAGACCAGAAAAATTAATTTTTTGACAAAATTATGCATTACCCCGCCACTTAGTATTAGTTGCTCCTGATTTTTCAAAAGCTACTTTTTTTTTAAGTATTGATTGCCCCTGCGCTCTAATATTTCCTAAAATTAATCATAAATCATTTTTATTTAATAATTTGGGACCTCTAAAAAATTTCTCAAACCTTCCTCAATAATTAATAAGGGTTGGAATGTGAAGTTTTGTGGAGACAGAAAGTTAAATTATTTGGCTAATATGTGTACAGGATGAAGGAATAGATCAAATTTACCGACTCCTATTTATTTCTACTGGTATTTCTTCAAAATTATTCACTGTTCTAAACTTGCAATTCTGCCAATCCATCTCTTCTCTCGGTAGAATCTGAGGAAAAGGTGAGTTCACTTAGACATGATTCTATGTATTCATAGCATAAGTTGGATTGTGCATCTTTTATAATTTTATGCATGATGAAGGAATGAGTCAGATTTATGATTCTTTATCTTCGTTAGTTGTTGAAAATAAAATATAAGTTTAACATTCACACTAAATCATTTTCCCTTTCAAGTATAGAAATTTGAGAAACACTCGAGATCTACAGTTCTATTTTGTGAAAGATTATTCTCACCACACTTTCTCTGCAAACTAACACTTACATTGCATAAGTAAAATAACAGTTTTATATCACACTAGTTGTGTGTTACAATAATGGGCATGTTCTTTATGTTGGTTTTCAAACAATGTTTGAAATCTAGTTTTGAGAAATAACTTTATAATGTAAAAAGTATATTGAAAATGTAAAAATGTATAGATAAATAGTTAAAAGTTGTATTGATGAAAACTGATTATAAAATTATTTTTCAAAAACTAAGTTTCAAATATTGTTTCAAAACTAACATAAAGAAACATGCCCGATATTATCCTTTTTGATTAATTTTTTCAAGAAGTCCCCAAGTTTATTCCAAATCATATGTCTTATTTGGCAATAGACCAAATTAGGTTATTTTTTATTTTTTTTATATTTTTTTGGATTACAAACTTACAACTTAAAAATTTCAAAAAAACTAATTTACCTTTTATAAGGATTTATAATGAACCTCTATTACTACCTCTCTTGCCACTTTGAAGGATTTGACAATTATACCTGACCTTTTGATGCTTTTGATTTCATCTGCTACTGATTGCGCCGCCTCCTTCGATAAGTTCCTCGCATTTCTTTCCAGTTCTTCACAATCTGTAAGAATGATGATCTGGTGATAACTTGCGATAATAGAGGCTTTTATAGCATTTAGACAAGCCCTAAATTGTACCTGTGCGGCAGTTGTTGCTGGGAAGGTAATCACTCCTTCTCTTAGTTTAGTATCGGTGTGGTCCTTTAAGATCCACACTACTGCTCTTGTCTCTGTTTTTTCACTGTAAGATCCATCAATTATTGCTGTTATAGAGTTAGGGATTTGAAAATTGGAGTGTTGTTCTTCCTGTAGGTCTTCCGTTAACTGATTTTCCCAATCCCTTTTCGATTTCCCTTCGATTTTTTGGTAGAATTTGAGTTCCTTCTGTGCTAAAATCCCTACTTGTTCTGGTTTAGTGTTTTGATTTTCCCAGACTTTTCTGTTTCTTGCTATCTAGAGGTGCCAAATTACACTGAAGGATAATTCCAAAATGTCTTTGGCAGGGGCAGTCTCTATCCAGCGAGAAGGTCAACTTGTGATTGATTCTCTTGGCCCTTCATTGAAATTAAATCCCATGTAACCATACCCTTTTTGCCATACGATATTCCAGAAAGATGTGTGAGGTATTTTCCACTTCGCAATTGCATATCTTACATTAGACGTTTATCAATTGCATTTCTTACATTAGACGTTTATCATTATTTCTCTTTTATTCAGAGCTATGTATGATGGAAGAGCATTGTTTAGAATTCTGCATATGAGAAATTTGATTTTCGGAGGTACTTCTGACTTCCAAACTCTTAACCAGACTTTTTCAGCAATTTGATTGACTGAGGATGATGATGCTGTAGACATTTCTTGATTGTTGTATGCTTTTTGGTAGCCTTGTTTGGCTATGTAGATTCCTGTGTAGTTTTTACTCCATACTTGATGATCCTGTAGGTCTTGTGAATTTTTTGAAATGTATATGGACTTGATTCTGTTGTGTATATTTTGTGGAAATAAGATAGCCAATTTATTCTCGTCCCATGTTTTAGCTTCTGTGAATAGATTTGCCACCTTCCATTCTCTATATTGAGTTGGGAGTTCTTCTCTTATCAGCGGGTTGGAAGTTTTAGGAATCCAGTTGCTGCAAATATGTGTACCTTGACCATTCTTTATTTGCCACTTGAGGTTGGGAGTGATAATTTGTCTTCCCCATATGATGTTTCTCCATCTCCATGAACTGTTGGCTATGGCTTTGGTTGTTAGGAAGTTTTCGTTATCACAATATTTACCAAGGAATACTTGTGCTAGTAATGACGAGGGCTCCTAAATAATTTTCCAAGCTTGCTTAGCCAGTAGTGATTGATTCATAAACTGAGCTTTCGTGAGTCCTAAGCCACCCATAAATTTAGATTTGCATATTGAATTCCAAGATTTTCAATGAAAACTATTTCCATCTTCATCTCCTTTCCATATAAATTTTGCTATCGCCAAGTCTATCTTCTTTAAGATAGTGGTTGAAAACTTGAAAATGCTCATAGGGTAGACAAGTAGTGAGAAGAGTACACCTTTAGCTAACACAATTCTTCCTGTAAATTTCCACTTTCCAACCTGAGAGTTTCCCTATGATTTTCTGCAACAGCTTTCCAAATATATCTTTTTACAGCTAAAGTTTAGATTCATACCAATATATCTATACATAACATTTCCTGAATGAATGTTGAAGGCATATACCTTATTTACTGTTGCATAGATGGGCTGTATTAGGGCCGAATGTTATAGAAGATTTATGTAAATTTATTCTCTACCCTGAAAGTCTTGCATAGAAATTTATTATTCTGGCCAATTGTAGAGTGGCGTGTTATGTACTTTTTTATAAGATGATGCAGTCATCTGCGTACATGATGTGACCTTAGAGATTCTTGTACTGAGTTGAATGCCTCGACATTTGAATTATAGAGCAATTCCTTTTATAATGCTCGAGAGAGCTTCTTGAGCCAGTATAAATAGGAAAGGAGATAGAGGGCATCCATGTTTCAGTCCTTTAGTAGGTTTAATGGACAGGGATATTTCATCATTGAATGTAATTCTGTAGGATACTGTTGTGATAGACATTCTAGTCCAACCAATCCATTTTTTCGAGAATCTCATTGCAGCCATAACTCTTAGTAGGAAGTCCCAAGACATCTTATCAAAAGCTTTTGCCATATCTAATTTCATTGCAAAAAATGCCTTTTTTTAACCTTTTTTAATTCTTTTAGATTCCTTCCAAAATTTCATGTGAGATAAGAACACTCTCTAAGATTGATCTGCCGGTAAGAAAGCATTCTGGATATGAGATATCAACTTATCGATGGACTTCTTCATTCTGGTTGCTAACAAATTGGCTATAATCTTGTATTTGATGTTGCAGAGGCTAATGGGCGAAAGTCTGTTGGACTTGAAGGATTTTCCTTTTTTGGGGATAAGAATGATAGTTGTCGGATTTCAATCCTTATTCATTGTTCCTGAGTTTAGTATTTCATGAACTGCTTGGGTGACATTTTCTCCAATTACAGACCAATAATTTTTGAAGAATCCTGTAGGAATTCCCTGTGGACTAGGTGCCTTCCATGGTTGCATATCCATGAGTGCTTTCTTTATTTCTTGATATGAGAAATGTATCTCCAATTCTAGTAATTCTGTGGGGTTCAAAGTTTTTTTGCACATATGGGATGAGGTCCTCCATTTGGTCCTATTTAAAATCCATAGTTGGTAGTGTTTCTTGCTGAGAATATAGGGATTTATAATAATCAAACATTATTTTATGAAGTTCCCTTTCTTCTGTAATCCATCTTCGTTCCTTGTTCTTTAGAGAGTTTACCCATAGTTTTGCCTTATTCTTGTTAGCCCAATTGTGGAAGAATAGTGTTTGGGTCCCCTCCTAGAGTCCAGGATGTTTTTTCTCTTTGTTTCAGTATATTTCTTGCTCTTGTAGTAGTTGTGTAATCTCTTCCCTAAGTTGTTGTTCCTTTGTTGACATGAATCCATAGGATACTGGAGTGGCTTGTTGTAAATTTTCAAGATCCTTGCATTTTTTTTTTTCCAATGAGTTTTGGCAAGGAGTGAAGAGTTGCTTTGCTCCATTGTTGAACCAAAAGAAGAGACGGATGGAGATTATTGAGGTAATCCCTGCTTTTGATTGTTGGTTTCATAGTTGCTTATTGACATCTGTGTCCATGCTTGATTGATGATTTCCTTTGTTGAGGAGTGTCTTATCCAAAGTGCTTCAAACCTAGCTGGTGGTCTTCTCTTAGGGAAGTTCCATTGATCCAGCTCCATTAGTAGGGGGCTATGGTCGGAGTAGAGAATTGGTAATATTTTCAGGGCAGCTCTTCTGAACTTCTCTAACCAAATTCTGTTTGTGAAAACTCTGTCAAGCCTTTCCATTGCACATTGATTGCCTTGTCTTTTGTTTGACCATTATACCAATTTCCATGATGCTTCATCTCTTCCATTTGCAGATTCTTTTAGCTTCTCAGAAAGATTATTTGCCATTCGCTCATTTACTGGTTGTCCTCTATACTTCTTCATGTGTAATAACTTGATTGAAGTCTCCAATAATGATACTTGGTTGTTGTCTGATCTGAGGGTAGTTTGATAGTTGTTGCCAGATCCTTACCCTTTCTTCTTGTTGGGAATGACCATAGAGAAAAATGATATACCAAAAGGAGTCATCCATTTCAAGCACTTTAGTGAGCAAAATATTGGCTGACTTATATAATACTTCTAGCTTAACTGCGCTAGTCCATACTAGAGCTAAGCCTCCATATGATTGAACTAGATCTACTACCTCTACTTTGCCAAATCAAGTGGAATTCATCCATCTACTAATTTGCTTGGAGTTACATTTAGTCTCCATCAAAAACAAAATATTAGACTTATAAATTCTAAGTAGACTACCTGAGTTATACTTAGTAGAGGAACTGTTGAGTCATCTGCAATTCCAAGACATTATCTTCATATTGACCTTCGTGGTTGATTTGGGCCAACCACGGCAAAACCCTCAGATAACATCACTTTCACCAGTCTCTGTTGAACTTTGAAGTAGAATTCTTCAGATAGACTTCATCCCATTCTTTCTAGCTCATCTTGTTTTTAGTCCTGCACCTGCGTTTGGTTCCCAGGAGCTCTCTTCCATTTCAAGGTTCGGGCACCTGTGTGTTATGCGATCTTTTCTTCCTTGAGAGAGTGCTGGATTCTGGGGAAGAAACTGTTAAACCTGCTTGCTGCTCTTTTTTCACCTTTCTTGCTTCATTGTTGTTTAACTTCTTTCTTTTTTTGACTGAAGGAAATTCTAAGCTCTTGCATTTTCTTTTTAGC
Organism: Leptodermis oblonga; assembly: GCA_016801395.1. NCBI lineage: Eukaryota > Viridiplantae > Streptophyta > Magnoliopsida > Gentianales > Rubiaceae > Leptodermis > Leptodermis oblonga. Next base: position 10,073,186 of record CM028757.1, read on the forward strand.
TTTCTCTTTGTCTCAGTGACTGTGCACAGACCCATCTGATTGTTTCTTTCCACTTATTTCTCTAACTTGGCTTGAATCTTCAGAACTGCTACCTTTGTTAGTTGAGATCTGCTTCTGAATTTTCATAGGAACTAGTGCTTTTGATTGCTTAGATTCTTTTTTCCTTGTTTTTTTTTTTGATGTTCCTCTTATGCCAAGCTATGCGACCCATTTGAAATGTGAAGGGATTGATTATATCTTTCAGAGTACGTGTTTGTTTGTAAGACTTTGTGGTCCCAGTTGCTTCTGTGTTATTGTTTGGGTGTGGTTATGCAATTAACTGGCTCAGAACTTCTGCAGGACTAAGTTCCACATTGGCGACTACTGGATTCACCTGCAGTTGCTGAAAGCTCTGAACTGGTAGATCTTGAACTTTCACTTCTTCCAGGCTCAGATCCTACATAATTTAATCTACTAGTGGTTGCATGCTGTTGTTTGAGGACGGGAAGCTTACACTGCCATCTTGTGAGGAAGTGTTAGAGGAATCTTCTGTATCCATTGATTGTGAACCTTCTTCCGGGTGATGGCCATGGTAAGGTGGATTTGAGGATGAGGATTTGGAGGGGAGTGGAGGTGCATGTGGATTCTGAAGAGGTAGCCTGTGTTGATAGTTGCTTAGAAACTGCAGCACATGTTCTTCTCTGATGGATAGACGAAGTGTATCTTTTACCTCGTTGTCCCTTATCATTTGAAAGTCATACCTATATTCTTGAACATAGCTTCCTGGAATGCAAGTATTGAATTTATCTTCCTGGTGACCATGAGCTCTCAAGGTTGATGGGAACATTTCTTGTATGTCATCCTAGATTGTGTCTAACCCAAACTCTGCACTTTGATGAATAACAGCATTATCCAGGTAGAGATCCAATCTAGTATCAGAAATAAACTTACAGTTGGAGATATGATGTCCAATGATTCCACATCTCCTGCAGAATTTGTGCAGAAGATCGTATCTACATTGGATCCATACATGCCTACCATTTAACAACCTTAGGTAGAATCTAGGAACCAATGATTGTTCAAGATCCACCCAGATCCTAATTTGAGGTGAGTGGCTTAAAGAGCATCCAGTTAGCTAACTTTGATTTCTTTTACCTCTTCTATTAGAGTGGCAGGATTATTGGCTACAATTGGATTGAAGCATTCGACTGGTAATCGGTAGAGTCTTGCCCAGAAGAGGACTTTGGTGGCTTACTTTCCTTTGGAGGAATGTTTGTATGCCATTTCCTCAAGGCTAAGAGTTCAACTTCAACAGAGTATGGACTATTGTATGTAATTGTTTTCTTAGATTCTTTAGAATCGAACCGGATAATATAGAATTTCTTGTCCTTATTTATAATCTCTGCATGCAATCCCCATCTACGGTTGATGTAGATTTGCAAGGTGGCCGCACCGAAACTCCTGACATCAGCAAAATAGGCTAGTAGACACCATTGGTGAGCATGCGTGCCCATATTTATTTCGTATTCTTGTAAAACATGCCTTTTAGATATCAAGGTAGGACAATTTTTTGCCAGAAATTGATTGAGGTTAATAGTGTTGTCCCTAAGTTCATCAGAGAACTCAGCACCTTGTGGGGTGGACTGGCTCTCTGCATGATCATCTTCTTGAACCCTTAGATTCATTGGGAGACCCTCTAATTGTGAACACAGACTAGAAGGTATCGAAAGAGACTCTGATTTTAGTGTTTGTTCTTCAGTTGTGATTTTCCAATGGAGCTTCTCCCTTGATCATTTTATTTCGAATCCAAGAGACTACTGTTACAAGCAAAAGTTAAACGTGTCCTTCCTAGACTTTGCATGTCTTGATTAGCTGCCAAGTATTCATCTAATCACTGTTTGAGTTGATGTTTCTGACTCGGCACAAAGGGATTTATGTGATGTTCTCCTTCTAGCCTTTGTGGTTGCTTTAGAGTCTCCGTTGATGATATTGTATCTATGGGATGTTTCCAGCAAACCTTGTGTAAACCTGTGTGCTAGAGTTTTAATTTGATTGAAACTAGTAGTATTGCGAGTTTTCCACTCGGGAGAGCTCTCTCCCTAGAGAGAGCACAAGAAATAGTTCATAAAGTAGGTTATGTTGAAATTTCCTTTAGCATCATTTTCAGAATTTAATGACATACTCATATGATGAGATTGAAATTGCATCTCAAATTGATACCAAAACAAGAGTTTTAAAATTCGGAATTGTTATTTGCAGAAACCAAATTACTATTCACAAGAAAATGTTCTTGTGAATAGTCTATTTTGCCCTTTAGTTAAAAAAAATAAAATAAAAATAAAATACATTTACACTCATTCATTTTTCACTCACACGTGCATCTAAATATGGTCGGTAGTCACAATGATTCATATTACACGGTAAGTAAATAATCTATATATTTTTTTACGTAAAGTTTGTTTGTTAAAAAAAAAAAAAACCCTGTGTGGCTCGAGATTTTGCCAAAAAAAACCCCAAAAATAAATGAAATTATGCCAAAAGTTTTGCCATTGCCAAAAAAAGGGGATTTTGGAAGAAATCACGCTCCCTGTGGGCGTGATTTTTTTTCGGGCGGGATTTTTATTGCTTGAATATGATTTTAAAAAAAAAAAAAATTTATAACTAAGGGTAAATGGGTTTTATTTTATTGCTTGAATATGAGTGTAAAAATATTTATTGCTTGAATATGAGTGTAAATGTGTTTTATTTTTTTAGCTAAAGGTCAAAATAGACTATTCACAAGAAAATGTTCATGTAAATAGTAAATTTGTTCCTGCAAATAGTATGCCCCTTAAAATTTTATGTGGAAGAAAAAATTGAAATAGTAGTTCTTGTCTTATGTTGCGCAATTAATGAGATTATTAATAAAGAGATAATGAGAAGTTTTTTGTGTGGTATTTGGCATCTATGATTTTGATTTTCAATTACACAAATCATTTATTTCAGTTGTGAAATATGCACCTTATTTGATGAATCTCTTACGCAGAATACCATTTTGTTTTTCTTTGTTGGTAAATGAACCAAAATCATTGAAAACAAATAGTGTATATTTTCATATGTGTGATTAAATTTTATTATTTCTAATTTTTTAAATATATTTCTAATATAGTGTTTGACGTGTTTGAGTCAATCATATATTTAATATTTTACATGATTTTTCAAGAAAAATATTTTTCTCACTCATTCAGTTCTGTAACCGTATATCAGTTTAAATTGGCTAATTGTAACGTAGTTAGTCAGTTAAAGTATTTGACCGTAATTATTATATAATGTTTTTAAATTTTGAAATAAATTTTAATAGTTCTTAATATATATATTATATTTATAATATACTTTTTGACGTGTTTGTGTCATTTTATGCATTTAATATTTGTCACAATTTTTAAACAATGTTTTTCATGAATCATTTAGATTTGTAATACTACCAGTGTAAAGAGACTGGTTATAATATAACTAGTCAGCCAACATGTTTGACTATAATTATTAGGTGAGGGTTTTAAATTTTATAGTAACTTTTACAGCTCTTAATATATTTTTTGATGTGTTTTTATCATTATGTACATTTAATATTGATCACAGTTTTTAAACAAAATCATTTTGCTACCTCATTTAGTTCAGTAGTCTATCATGGCCATTAAATGCTGATTTGAATTCGACCGTTTATACTCATTAAGATGTGTATATTTGTAATGTGGTGTTAGTACACGCTTTTCCAGCATCATTGTGAAGCCCCAACCTGACCCCCTATCCAATACAGGAATTTGATCGGACACCTGCCTGGCTCGTGTTAGGACTAAAATACAATATCAGAAAATATAAGCAACAAATGTGAATTTAATATTTCCAGTACAATAGATATTGCTATTTTGGTCCAGGACCGTAGCCTACAACACTATCCTTGTACTCTGATGGTGGGTTGTAAATGCAGCAATACATTATCTTGACAGAGGTTGGCATGCCTAGTATGATCACTGCATTTCGTTCCTTGAATCGGCTATTTTATTTTGTCACTTCGCGTGCTTATCCTATCACTACTAGGACAAATACATATGCACAAAATGAGTTGACGCCCAGTGATGCTCTTCGTTTAAAAAATTAAAGTAGTAAACAAGAAAGATATCACAATATAGAACAGATAGTACACAAGTTATATAAATATAATACAAGTTGGAAAGCTGTAAAGCAAGTCGTAAAGGATGCGCTCTAGTCCATAAGGACTATAGAGGTGATTATATTAATACATAGACCACTTATTCCTCCCAAGAGTTTTACGCACACACAGTGCTTCGATAACAATACCCATAAGCAATGACATGACAAGCAAGATGGTGGCCTGCCACTTCGGGGTCTCATGAGCTGCCCGACTCAAACCAAGTCACTACTTATCGAACGCCCACACCCTAGCTGACGCGTTGGATACCGTAGATCATGGTTTTGTGGGATCCCAACATAATAAATCACATGAAACAACGTATCAAGTAAGCAATCATCAAGTATAAAGTCAGGATGATAAAGTACACTCGTCATTTGTGTTATTCCAACATAATAAATCACGTACAACAATGCATCAAACAAGCAATCATCAAGTATAACATAACAATATAATTCAAGTCAAAATAATAAAGTACATCATCATCGTTAAGCATTTAATTTCATATCTCATAGTACATCATATATCTTTACAGTTCATGTATCACATATAATCATATTCAACAAATCATATTACGTATCTCACATCATCATACTTAGCATCAACGACACGTCTCGCATACTGTGGTCATATATTGTATATCCAAATTTACCTGAATCGAGTGAAAAGTAGTCACCCGCTCCCTCTTATTTCCATTTCAAGATTTATAGAAATAATTTCACAACGATGCACAAGTATACGTATATATAACTAAGACACAATCAAGCAATTTTCATGTAGCACATATTTTGTAAAAATACTTTAATAGTGAACGTAGTTTTAATGAGAACACTCACATTACGAGTCTAATTTAGCCAATGTTGGGTCTACAATCAATATTCAAGAAATTTATATTAAATTCATGTATTTAGTAAAATTACAATTTAGTCCCTGTGAATATTAAGTTTGTCTTTCAAGTTTATTAGTTGAATTCATACATGATTTTAACAATAAAATTTTGTTTTATGATATCATTCATCTTGGTAATCTTAAGTTATGTAATTATAGTTAAGTTCCTTAACTTTATAAAATTTGCATTTTAGTCCCTAAAATACAAAAGATAAGTTTTTTAGGTGTTTCATTTTAGAATTAACACTTATTTTATAAATTTAGTAGATAAAGTGTAATTTAGGTCACACATACATTTTATAAAGTTTTTACTCAAGTCCCTAAACTTTTTAATATTTATATTTTGGTCCTTAAGGTTTATGTGATCTCATTTTCATGTCTCCCATGTCTTTAAGATTAAAAATAATATTACCAGCTATCTAGGTGTCAATATTAGTTTGATTTAAACTTAATGGTAAAGTTTGTGAATATTGCACATAAGTCCTCAAGTTTTAACTATTTACATTTTAGCTTCTTTGATTCCAAGATGTAATTCAAAATCTAACTTGAAGAACTGAATATCAAAATTTCTGGAATATTGTTGTATGCTTTATTTCAATATCTCTTCTTTCATATTTTGTCTTATTTTCAGTGGTGTTTACAATTTTCCTAGTTTGTACAATTAGTAATATTTTCAATTTTTCTTTTTCTCTTATAGTGTGTACTAAATCAAAATTAATTTTTATATTTCTATAAATCATTTTAAATACTGAAAGTGTTGTTTAATATCTTTCCGTTATAATCATAGTTTACAATAATTCAAATTCCTTTTTATTTTTCTTAGAAAAATAATTTATTTTAGCTTTTAATTTTTAAAAGAATTATAAAAAAATCTCCAAAATTAAAATTTCTATTAAATATTATCCATTAGGATTTTTGTGGCATTTTATCAAATTTCAGATATTTTTATTCTTTTTAAGGTCATGAAATTCTGTAAATTACACGTTTCCCTCTTTATTGTATATTCTTTGGTTTCTCAGGTGTTATATTATTCCATTCATTGTAATGTTGTTAAACTCAAATCCAGAAACTAAAATAAATCCTTTATAGTACCATGAATCATCCATATCATCTTCATAATTTATAAAATCACCTATTGATTTTTATGACATAAAAACAGTATCCAACTAACTAGATAATTCTCGTGCATGCTACTAGTTTAGCTTTTTCTTTTTCTACCATGCACATAAATATTTTAATTTATTTTCACCATCTCTAAATTATAGAAACATGGTATAACATCCAACATAGCATTTGTAACATCAATATTAACCCATAAAAATATAAAATCATGCAAGAAATCAATTTGCAAAGATTTTAGTTCTTCACACATATGGATTGTCCTAGGGTTGTTCATCCCATTAAAATCACTCTGAAAATTTGAAAATACAGCTAAAGCAAACCTAAGATGTGAGGGCTGAATTAGGTTTAAAAATAAACTAAGCAAACAAAAATCTTTTTGTGTTTTGTGTATGAGTTTAAGTGTAAAGCAAGTAAGAAAGCAAGTTTAAGAACACAAAGCAATTGTAGTGATTCAACTTTCTCCCCTCAAAGAAAGTCTAATATACTTCCAAGCTAAATGTTTTGTCCTAATCTCCCAATAAGATTCTTAAAGGTGAATCTTAAACCATACAAGTTATCCCAAGGGATTACCTCCTAGTTTACTCAAACTATAGGTAATCCTTTAGATAATACCCTTGTTTAGACCTTTTCAACCTCTTGAAAATATTAATACTATGAAAATAGCTAACTATTACAATGAGGATATTTTAGTCTAGCATAACTTTGAAATAAATTGTTAGAACTTTCAAATGATTTTTGAGTGTTTTTTAACACTTGAGAGAGAGTAGAAATCAGATGAAAAGAGATGGTGAAAATGGTCTTCAAGTGGGGGTATTTATAGGAGAGGGCAGCCCTTGGTTGGTGGAGAAAAAGTTTAGAAAACCAATTTCCAGTATGCCCCGCGATCTGGACCTGCGAGCTGCGACTGGTCGCAGGTTTGGACAGCAGCTTCGTCGTAGGGCGCGTTGTCCCTTCGCTACCGAGTGCCTGCTCGAGGTGCCTGTCAGTGCCTGGCACGCGTGCTGCGTGCCTAGTGGTCCCTCCCCCGACTATTTTTGTCTCCTTTCTCCGTTTGCTTGTCGTTTCTTCATATTAGCTCATTTTTCTTTGTCTTTTTTGCTTTGGTTCACCCGTGAACTTTTCTCTTCATTTTTAAACTTAGAAAAATCGTGGTCCCTCGCCCTCGGCCGTTTTTATATTTTTTCTTCGTTTGCTTGCTGTTTCTTCGTTTTATCTCGTTTTTCTTTGCCAAAATTTTGGATTCTAACAATCGTTACATTTCTTGTCCCAATGTCATGCTATGGCCAGTTTTTCATCTTTAATCATCTTTTGCGTGTGGTCTTTTTGTGCCGATTATTGAAGTTTTTTTATTTTATGCACTTTTTATATTGTATTGTTGGTTTTATGTAATGCAGTGTTTTCCAAGTATTGGGGAGAAAATGTGTTTCTAATGAATATTTCAATTTTTAATAACATTTTGATGCATATATTGAGTTGAAATATTATTTGATTTCTTTATTTTATTTTATAATTATTATATTTTATGACAATAGTAGAATATGAAATCATAATAAATTAATTTCATAATTTTCTTATATTTATTTCGCTAAATGTAATTTATTTAGTATTATTAATGTTAACTATTTAAAAATATTTATGTAAAATAAAAGTTTTAAAACAATAATATTTGTAAATAGTTACAAAAAATAGCTCCAAACCCTTGGACATTGGGAGAGGCGTGAATTAAAATTAGCTCCCATATTGGAGATGGTCTAAACTCTAAAGAACTCGTGCATAAGCATAGTCTAGAATCTAGACTGCCTTCAGATAGGTACCTTTTATGTCTCTCCACATATTATGTTTTCTTCTGAACTGTTTAGTCTTGTACTAACCATAAGAAATTGTAGAAAAGACATTAGCTTTTTTATTATTATTATTTGGCTACCATAAGTAAATTTTTCTCGAATGACTTTCCCAGTAGTACCTCTACTTTTTTTTTTTTTGAAAATAACGCGACCCAAAATACCTCTACTTAATGTTTGACATGGAAAAAAAAAAAAAAAAAGGAAATGTTTGGCATGGATTTGTCCACGTGTCTTTTGTGTACTAAAACTGCTACTCCCACCCAATGTTGGTTTCTAGCGTGTGTCCACATATGGTGTTGCAGTGCATGTAAACTTGGGGCCTATTTGGTATCGTGATTCAAGTCATATTTTGAAATCACTTTTGATTTTATAATATTAAAAGTGTGTTGGAAATATAAAAAAGTGTGTTAAAAATGTAAAAAAGTTTATTAGAAATGTAAAAAAGGTTTATTGGGAATGATGAAAAACTATTATAAAACAAAAGTGATTTCAAAACACGTTTTGAAAACGTGATACCAAACAGGCCCTTGATTTCTCTTTATAAGGACTTGTTTTTTATTGAAGGTTTGAATTTTAGTTTTTGAAAAATAGTTTTATAATGTAAAAATTATTGAAAATGTAAAAAAGTATAGTTAAATAGTAAAAAATTGTATTGAAAATGATGAAAGCTGATTATAATATAAAAAATTTACTGTTGAAACTAAAACCTAAAGAACAAGGCCCTAAGTTGAGTTAGAGTTATCTGAGTATATCTTTTTCCCGTTTGTAAGCTCTTGGGCCATACCATCAATCATAGACTTGAAACCTTTAGAGGGTGCTTGACATAAATTCCTCAATGTGAATGGGTATAGGAATGATTGAGGGGTCAATGACAATGAAAATGATTGAGCAGTCAATTTTGCTTGGTTGAAATTGGGTAATGGGTATCATTATGATTGATAATACTTGGCTTAATTCATCATTAGTAATGATAATCAGTTAAAATTCTAGTTTTATCCTTTCAACTATATTAAGAAAATAACTAAAATAAAGTAATAAATTAAAGGAAAAAGGTAGAGAGAGAAAGTAAAAAAATAGATGTAGAGAGAGAAAGAGAAAATATAGAGATAGAAAATTAAAGGATAAAATTAGAGAGAGAAAGTAAAATAATAGATGTAGAGAGAGAAAGAGAAAATGTAGAGAGAGAAAATGTAGAGAGAGAAAATTAAAGAATAAAATTAGAGAGGGAAAGGAAAAAAAATAGATATGTAGAGAGAGAAAACAAAAGGAGATATATAGAGAGAGACACTAACACAAAAATTTAGAGAGAAAAAGTGAAGTAATAATGTTAGAGAGAAAAAATTTTAGAGAGAGAAAGTGAAGTAATAAGTTAGAGAGAAAAGAATTTAGAGAGAGAAAGTGAAGTAATAAAGTTAGAGACAGAAAAACATTTAGAGAGAGAAAGTGAAGTAATAAAGTTAGAGAAAGTGAAGTAATAAAGTTAGAGTGAGAAAAATATTTAGAGAGAGAAAGTGAAGTAATAAAGTTAGAGACAGAAAAACATTTAGAGAGAGAAAGTGAAGTAATAAAGTTAGAGAGAGAAAGTGAAGTAATAAAGTTAGAGAGAGAAAATATTTAGAGAGAGAAAGTGAGTAATAAAGTTAGAGAGAGAAAAAATTTTAGAGAGAGAAAGTGAAGTAGTAATGTTAGAGATAAAAAAAATTTTAGAGATAGAAAGTGAAGTAATAAAGTGAGAGAGAAAAAAAAATTTAGAGAGATAAAGTAAAGTAATAAGTTAGAGAGAGAAAGTGAATACTAAAGTTAGAGAGAGAAAGTGAAGAATTAACTTAGAGAAGAAAAAAATAGATATTTGGGCATTTTTTGGGGTAGTAGAAGTAAGGGCATTTTTTGTTGAAGAAAATAGAGCTCACTAACTCCTTAATAGGGTTCGGTGAATACATTTGGGGGGGGGGGGGGGGGGGTATGGAATGTATTGGAATTAAGGGAGTGATTGAGAATTTTGATTTCCATTACACATAACCAAACATCATCAATTGCATTGATTCCCAAGTGACTTTCATTGCAGCCTTCTACTACACCCAATCAACCGCCCCCTTAATTGTGTCATTGACATAGCTATCTATAATATTTGTTGTAAATTTTATTTAGTTTTGATTAAGAACTTCGAGAAAGCAAAACCTCAAATGCTACACATTTTTGTAATTTCATTACATTCAACTAGATGTGTCCAAATATTCATGGACTCCATTTAGTTCGCACACTGCCTTTGTTCTCTATTCATGAGCGTAAGGCTCAATATGTCCCCCTCTTTTGAGTGTAATTTTTTTCCATTCTTTTTAAATTAATAGGAGGGTGGTACCTTATCCCTCTAGCCACTTAATCGGCTGTTCTTAAAAATAAAAAATAAAAGAAAACATTATGTGTCCAAACAATACTTAATCTTCGTGGCGAAAGCTCATGATAAGATACTCAGGTTTATTGCATGAGAGATCAAAGTTCAATCCCCATTCAAGCCAAAAAGATACTGTTCACTGCAGTCATGCACGAAAGCTCTTGGCTTTTGTTTATCTCCAAAGGATTTATATATAAGTAGATTGAATTGATTTTGATGAAATTCCATGTGTATATAAGTTTGCAGGATTACATTGTTTACATCGGGTCTCACTCAGGCCGGTCATAAACATTTGGAGGCCCAGTGCAAAATGCTAAAAGAGGCCATAAATAAAATTATAATGTCAAATTTTATATAGCGAGCCTTGAGTTGGAAAAAAAGAAGAAGAAAAAAAACTTTCTTGCATGAGCTCCATTCAAACTACTTAATTTAAAAAATTTATGAGCAAATATTATTACTATATTATGGTGTATTAATATTACGTTTAGGCCCCTAAATAAAATTACATTACAAAAAGAGTGAACTGTCAAAAATATCATCATACTTTTCTAGAATCCCCCGTTTGGCCACTAAACTTTTTTTTCCCCTAGAAATGTCACCATACTTTCGAAAAAGGACCAGAAATATCATTCCGTTAGAGCTTACAGAAATTATCAACATGTGCCTCTCACATGCTTTTTTTTAGGGATATTTTTGTCTTTTTACTATTCATTTTTTTTTCTTTTTTTTTCCCTTCTTCTTTCTTTCTTCTTCTCCGATGGTTCAGAACATCGTATTCATTTTTTTTTCTTTCTTCTTCTCCGACTTAGCTTCTCATTTTTTTTCCTTTTCTTTTTTCTCCGACGGTTCATACTGTCTTCTTCGTGCTTCCGCAACTTCCAACCGCATTCGCTTGTTATACGCCTGAGGGAGTGGGAGGGGAGGTGGCTAGAAGCGGGGAAGGGATGAGGGATTTGGAAAAGAAGATAAATAGTAAAAATGGGGAAGAAGAAAAAAAAAAAAAGGAAAGTAAAAAGACAAAAATACCCCTGAAAAAGAGAATGTGAGATGCATATGTTGCCTATTCCGTTAGCTCTAACTGAAAAATCTAACGGAATGACATTTTTGGCTCCTTTTCGAAAGTTTGGTGACATTTCTAGGGAAAAAAAAGTGACCAAACGAGAGATTTTGAAAAAGTATAGTGATATTTTGACAGTTCACTCTTACAAAAAAATATAATTAATTAATTTTTATAATATGGAGTTTTACCTCAAAAAACAAAGACACATTCTTGCATAGATCTCGTTCAAACAATTATAAGCAAAAATTAATGTTGTATTAATATAACCATGGGCATTCAAATAAAATTATAATATGAGAATTGAGTAGTTTTTATGTTAAAAAAAAAAATTTTATAATGTGGGCTGAGTTTAAAAAAAAAAATGAAGAAAATAAAAATAAAGACCAATAGTTGGTTCAGCCTCAAATAAAAATAGATATGCATTTTAATTTAATTTTTTATGAGCAAAAACTACTATTACATAATACTGTATTAATATATAAAATTGAACCCCCAAAAATTGGACATGGAGGGTCGCTAGCCTACACGACCTTAGGGCCAATCCTGGTTTCACTCACACCCAACTCAGAATCAGTTATCCAAGTAAACCATAAAGATGCGTTTTCGAAAAAAAACCATAAGATGCTCTCTTTAGTCATTGGTTGGCGCGTGTTTCTAATCTATTTTTGAAAATTAAAAATTTCATTAATAGCATTGGAAATCGTCCAACAACATTGATTGACAGAAGACAAAGACACAGGCAATACAATTGAGACAATTAATAGATCTGAATCACAACAATGTATCTAACTACAAATCTATACCTAGTATAGATATAACCATAGTAGAATTATATCGCTGAACAAGTCTCATACCGATAGTCACAGATTTGCCACTAATTGCTGATGAAAGTTTCAAAACTGCATCTTCAACTGAGTTTTCATACTTCATGACCATGAATGGAATGCCAAGGAGAAAATCACCATAGATGGATAGCGAAACACCATAGATGGACAAAGAAACTCCAGAAACGGAGAGAAAAATAACATAAACATGGATAAAATTAATAAAATTAAAACAAACTAAACAAAATATAGAAAAAACAAAGGTATGTAGAACTAGAACTGCTTCCCTCATCCTTCAATGAAGGAGGATAAGGGAAGACCATGAAATTTAGGGTTTAGAGTGATGAGGGAGAGGGGAGGCGGCGGCTGCCAAGGGAGAGAAATAGATTACATGTGTTTCTAATCTTGTTATCCTTTTTGAAGTTGGGTAATAGTTTTTGGACCGAATCTGTCCATGAACGACGCACTATTCAGGGGCCCAACTTTTGGATTTTACGTTTTTACCCATTTTCTTTTTATCGTTTCTTTCTTCCCTCTCTCATCTTCTCTTTTTTGTCAGGTGCTTTCTTTTCTCTCTTTCTTCTTCCACAATTCCCAATCCCACATCTCTTCCTCTCAATTTTTTTCTTTCTATTATCCTCTTTTATCATTCTAAACAATGTAGTAAAAAAGATGGGTCTTAAATTCATGTGAATTAATTTTTATTTTTTTTCTTTTTATCTTTCGTCCAAATTTTTGGAAAACAATGTAGTAAAAAATATGAGTATTAAATTTGTGACAATTAATTTACAATATGAATACTCTGTATTATTTTACAATAAAGACTGTACTATTTTTTTACTAGTTTGTATCATTTTACAATAAAGAATGTATTGATTTTTTTACTACTCTAAATTCTTTTACAATAAAGACTATTGATTTTTTTACTACTGTAAATTCTTTTACAATAAATACTGTTTTTTTACTACTCTGTATTGTTTTACAATAAAGACTGTGTTTTTTTTTTTACTACTATGTACTATTTTACAATAAAGACTGCATTGATTTTATGACTACTTTGTATTGTTTGAAAAAAAAGTACTAAAAGTCATAAAATCAATACTTATATGAAATTTTAAAAAAAAAACTATAAAATCAATCTCTATCTTTTCAGCTTCCAACAGATCACTTATGCCTTTATAAAATTTGCAATTTATGCATCCATGAGATGAGCTTAAAAAATCGCGGCTCCATCCTTATCTCTATCCCAAGTAGAAAGGGAAGAGGAGTCTCAGAAGCAATCAAAAGAGGGCGAGAGAGGAGAGAGGGGAGAATGGAGAAGAAAGCAGCTGAAGATAAAGAGGAAGAGAGAGGAGAGAGAGGAGAAAAAAAAGCGGAAGAGGAGGGGTGAGAAGAGAGAGGGATATCATTGAGGGTATTTCTGAATTTTGGATGTCCCGGGACGCTCGGGACTTGACCATTTTGGTCCATTTAATGGCTCCCCGAATGGAAAATGGACCAAGTACTCAAGTCCCGAGAACTCAGTTTTTACTTTTTACATTTTTACCCCATTCTTTTTTAGCTTCTCTTTCTTCTCTCTTCTCTCCTCTTTTTTTGGAGCTTTCGTTTCTCTCTTTCTTCTTTCACATACTCTAATTCTTTTATCTCTTCCTCTTTATTTTTTCTTTTTCTATTCTCCTCTTTTATCATTCTTTCAGTAGATAATTTTATTTTTTATCTTTTCTTTTTCTGTCTAGATTTTTGGAAAACAATGAGTAAAATATGAGTTTTAAATATAGAAGAATTAATTTTCTTTTTTTCTTTTATTTTTCGTCCAATTTTTTGGATAATTAATTTACAATATGACTACTATATACTATTTTTCAATAAAGGCTGTACTATTTTTTATATTACACTATACTGTTTTACAAATATGACTATTATGTACTTTTATACAATAAAAGAGTGTATTGTTTCCTTTTTTTGTTGTTGTTAAAGACTGTATTTTTTTCTTCTATATATTGTTTACAATAAAAACTGTACTAATTATAAAACTACTATGTATTGTTTACAATAAAGATTGTATTATTTGGAAAGAAATCAATACATTAAAGGAAAAAAAAACTCAATTATCTTCAGAAATTAGTGAGGGGCATTTTCGCCTTTTGGACCGAGGCACTGACTTGGAATTCCACCCACGCGCCTCGGTCCTGGACCGAGTCGGGACAAACAATGACTCCCTTAGCGAATTGTGTTGAACTCTTTGAGTTTTATAGGCTTCTCTGCAATGCTAACACAAGATCACGCTAAAAAAATAGCAGGTTGGGGAGAATCAGAATTTTATATTAGGTGAGATATGTGACTTTAAATATGAAATTGATGGATTGAGTTGCATTGAGCATATCATTTTTGTCTTACAAGATGTTTTTTACAATTAGAAGCCATCTTCAATATTGAAGTTTTTATGCCTTTGGTTTATGTTCACTATAATAATGATGAAGAATGATGTAGAAATGTTATCCATGAGTTTTTTTTTTTTTTTTTCTTTCTGTCTCATGTGTATTGTGGACTCCGAGAGAGGGCACTTGTGCTCTGTTCTTTTCAGGACTAAAATGAAAAGTTTTTGGTTTAGGGAAAAAAAAAAAATTTCGGAGGAAATTTCTTTTGGAAATTTGTGTAGGAAAGAGAAAAAAAGTAATTATGTTATTTTTTGAATTTATGTGAATATAGATTTAGAGAAAATTTTAAATTTTAAATTTAGTAAAAAATGATATTGTTTCTTTGTGTAAATTTTTTAAGAAAAAGTGATTATTTTTTGGGATTGGAATGGAAAAGTAGAGAGCCTTGGTCTGACAAGTGCATGTTCTTTGTTTTGGTTTTTGTTTTGTTTTTTATTTTTACAATAAATTTAATATATTATAATTATTTTTCATCATTTTTAATACAACTGTTACTATTCAGCTATACGTTTTTACATTTTCAATACACTTTATATACTAAAAAATTATTTTCAAAAATATGTTTTCAAAACATTACTTCAAAACATGCATAAATAACAAGAAGTTATCATTTGGTAAAAGTATGGAATAGCTTACTTGTGTAGAGTAGAGAATTTCTTTAGGTGAGAGTAGCAATTTTCTTTTACGTTGCTCTACTAGTTGACTTTTGCTTATGAAGAAAGTCTCACCTACAACTTCTTTTCTTAGCCTTTTTTTTTTAAATTTTTTATTTGAAATTTTTTTTTTTACCCTTGCATCCCCAAGAATCGAATCTATGATCTCGAAGTTACAAGACCCTGACATAACCACCATCCCAACCCTCCCCCGACTTCTTTTCTTACCTTAATAATTGGAAAGGTGGTTATTGTTGGATCTCTTGCATATTTTCCTGAGCTTCTCTTAAAGACAGAAGCTAGGGGTGGCAATTGGGCAGGTTGGGCGGGTTATAGGTTGGGTCAAGATTGACCCGCACCTGACGGGACATGACCCAACCCGACCCATTGACTTACGAGTCAAGTACGGGTTGGGTTATAACCCGCTTAACCCGTGGGTTGAATTGGTTGACCCAACGGGTTGAGTTTACTTGACCCGACGGGTTATAACCCGTTCAACCCGTTGTTTGACCCGCAAATAAATTTTTTTAACAAACCTTTCTTTTTAAAACCACATCCCTCCTTCTCCCACTCTCTCCTACCCCACCCCAACCCCTCCCCCCCCCCCCCCCCCCTTCCCAGTCATTACTTTCGTTCTCCCAGTCTCAGCCATCACCCCCAAAAAAATTCCCCCAGTACTGCTAACTCCCCACCCCCAACACACATTGAGCCCCCCCCCCCCCCCCCCCCCCCCACTCCCAGTCTCAGCCATCATGCATATATGTGTGCGTGTACACTATGTGTCGTGTATTTATATATATATATAAAATAAATAATATGTATAAATCTATATGTAATAGATTATTCAATAAACTTATTGTCAAACATATTTAAATTAACATTATATAAATGAGTTGGGTCTTATTTATTTATTTATTTTTTTTCTGAGTCATGACCTATTAATTATAGATATAATTGTTGTTCTTAGTTTTTAAACTGGCAAACACCTTATAACCCCCATGTGGTTTAGAAAACTTTCAAATGACCCCCTATGGCTTAAAAAGCTACAAATAACCCCCTTGTGGTTTCAAAAGTATACCAAAATGATACATGAAACTCCCTTATAGTTTCTAAAATTTTAAAGAACAAGCATCAAAAAATATTCAGAACCCCCTTATGCTTTCAAATGTGTGAGGAGGTTCTTGGTAATTTTTAAAAAGCCACAGGGGGGTTATTTGTACTTTTTAAAACACAAGGGTGGTTTTTGGTATACTTTTGAAATCACAGGGGGGTCATTTGTAACTTTTTAAACTATATGGGGGTCATCGGAAAGTTTCCCAAACCACAGGGGGGTTATGAGGTGTTTGCCCTACTTAAAATTAATATGATTTTGATTTTTAAATATATTCAGAATTAATTTTATATAAGCGATTTGGATAACTTTATGGGTCATTAGACCATGACCCATTTGACCTGACTTATTGATTCATTTTACTCATAAATTCACATAGTTTTTAACAATAAATATTTAACATTATTACTTGCAACCAATTTCCTTTATTTTAAATATATTTTAAATTAATTTTATACAAAAATTTTTTTAACTACAACATGTGAAGTAGATTAACAAATTAAGAAATGAAATAATAGAAAACGTAAAATGAATGATCACATTTATTATAAATATGTCATAATTATATTTATCTAAAAAAATAAAATTTCTATACAGATACACACCCCCTTCACACACACACACATATAGCGCACATGCCCACACACAAACACACACATGCATGCGGTGCACAAATCACATGCATAATGCAATCTGACTCGGTGGTAATTCAAAAAAGCTACCCGTGACAGTTGGTATCAGAGCTGGCAGCTGAAGAAACGACTCTTCAGGTGGCCCTAGAGACGAGATTGACTTGACGGTTTGGATCGCAGTTCTGACTGGGTTCAAATGACAGTTGGTCTTAGAGACGGACCTATGCTTCATCTACATTTGCGGAAGTGGTGACTTGAGAAGAGGCGACCTACGTATAGAGTAAGCCAATCAGAGTAAACCGCCGGTGGACAGAAGTGATGACCTGAGAAGGGGTGACTTATACCTAGTGTAAGCCAATCAGGGGTGTACTGCCGTGAACGTTGGATCATAAGTGTGGTGATTATTCGGATTCCAAGTATCACACGTTGGAGTCCCTCGAGGAGAGCATCCTTGAGTTGCGGTTCAGCAGTAACCTAGGGAGCGAGACCCCTGGTGGAATGATCGAGATTTACTTTGTGGGTTCGACTTGGTGGACAAGTGCCCCCATCATCAGAGATCAAATTGCTTCAAGGAGTACTTGGAGTAAAGCGTTGCGTTGTCCGTTCTGCTGTGGGTCCGACTTGATTGAGCAAGTGCCACAGTTATCGGCCGTGGCGTTCTCCGTTCTGCTACGGGTTCGACTTAGTGGTCAAGTGCCTTAGTTGTCGGAGGTGAAACAAATACTTGCGCGTGTTGCGCTTATTTCGCTGGTTCGACTTGGTGCGTCAGGAGAGGTAGTCAAGTGTTCCAGTGTTGAATGGTATGATGTGCAGCGTTGATTCCATGCGTAGTTCAAGTGGATGCGCTCATGGTACCAGGTCAACAACCGCTAACTTACGAGTTGGTAAAAATTCTATGTTGTTGTAAGATGCTAAGTTCAAGGACAATGTTTCTTCCGGGAGTGGTGCAAACGGTTGTGAAGACTTATGCTGAGATGTGAAGCACAGTTTCCAAACATCAGGCTGAAGGGCAATGGTTCTTTTTGAGATGGAATGTAATCGGTTGTGAAGGCCAAATCTGAGTTGCGAGCTTTTGAGGAGGCAGACTGAAGGGCAATGATTCTTTCCAAGGGGGAACGTAATCGGTTGTGAAGACTAAATCCGAGTTGAGCAAGCATGAGGAGATTTTTGAGGATAATTGGTGTGCAGAAATGAGCGAGGCTATTTCTAGGCATAACGGTAAGTTGAAGGGCAACAATTCTCCCACGGATGGGGGCAATTTGGTTGAGAAGGCTTATCACATTTTATAAGGGTGTCAGAAACGTTCACATACCTTCGTTGTAAATAAACAGCGGTGACATCATGTATGTGGCAATGAGCGTAATCAAAAATCCATCTAGCTGATGGTCAACATTGGAGCTATGCACGACTACAGGGGTAGGGATGCTTGGTTTCGTGTTGAGAAGTGCTAGCAGAAAGGGAGGTGCAGAACTACAATGTGCAACTGTTCGTGAGTGTCGCAATGATGCATGGACATGTTTGCCCTACCGCCACCCCAAAGCTGGTGTTCATGCCATGAAGACAGAGTGGAAAAGTAACAATCCGTGGCATGAAGTTTGATCAGGATTGCTTGGAGTCTAGTGGCACAAGCCTTGTTCTTCATTACAGCAACCCGGTACGAGAAGACGAGATTAATGGTCAAGCCAACAGTCAAGCACAGATGGGTAGAGATCCTAGTGCGAGATTATGGTGAAACCAAGTCGACAAAAAGGTGATTGGTCCAGTGCTCGTTTGTGGGAGACTTAATAAACGACGCCTAATCAATTAAACCATTCGTCAAGCAGAAAGGGTAAAGACCCAGATTGCAAGATTTATGGTGAGATTGAGATGATTAATGTCCGAAACATCCCAACAGTCGACCGGTCTAGCACACTGAAGTGGGAGATCTAAGAAGCACAGTTAATCGGTTAAGCCAATGGTTGAGCGAAGATGGGTAGAAACCCAGAAAAGCAAGATTATTGGTGAAATTGAGAAGGCACAGATCAGGATATCCCACACCCAGTTCGAGAATGGGTCTAAAGAATAACTTATGTTGAAAATCTCGTTCAGGGGACGGCCATTATCAGAATAGAAGTAACCACCAACCTTGTCCCAATGGTGGTGCGCTCTAGCATAAACAATGATGAATTGGGTTAGAATTCACAGTGGGGAGAAGAATATTGTGGCAGAATGAAGTAAGATTGCTTAGATCGAGTCATCACTCTGAGAATTTTTTTTTTTTTCCTCCATGGGACATTTTGAAGTGCAGGCAGTTGCAACAAATGATGTGCGTTGAAGCCAACCAAGCAGAAATTTTGTGTCTTACTAATCATGGACTCAAACTGAAGTGAGTGAATGTTCAGTGAGTGATTCATTCCAGATGGTGGCGATACACAAGCAGAAGTGGGCACAAGGTGAGAAACCTCGATGCTTTCCAAGTGGTGAAGTGTCAAGAAGAATATTGATGGCGCCAAGGACGTCGCCAAAATCAAGTGGGGGAGAATGTTACGGGGCGCACCTCCCGTGCTTACCCTGCAAAAATGACATGTTGCAGCTTGTGCTCAAAGCTGAGATCCGACGGAGCAGAATCGCACGACGCATCGCACAACGCGTCGCATCATATGTCGGACAGCACTGGGCCCTAACACATGGTGTAGCACAACACCGCCTGAGCGCGCGCCTAAGCCCCAGCACCAGTGGTGCGCCCTAGCGCACCAGCACCTCAGCGCGCGCGCCCCGCCCCAGCATCAGAGCGCGCCACACCCCAGCCTCAGCGCGCCCAGCTCCCCAGCGCGCTTAGAGCCCCAACGCCCCAGCGTGCCGCGCCCAGCACCCTCAGCGCGCGAGCCCACACCCCAGCCTCAGTGCGCCTAGCACCACAACGACCGAATCCAATGGCGCCCAACCTTGTATATATTAATTTACGTTAGTTATTCATGTTGTAATAGTTAGTAATGTGAGGGATGTTAGTTTTAGTTAGACAGGTGATCTTTCACAAGATCACCCATTTTGTACGCCTTGATCCCTCCTCAGGGCACTTCTGATTTTTAGCCTTTCTAGTTATTGGTGGGTTGATGTAATACAAGCAAAGTTGGGTTCCCACCACCCATTTAAGCTCTTGGCTACTTCTTGTAATTTCCTTCTTTTATTAATAAAAACCAAGCTTTGGCTTATGAGTTTGCCTTCGTTTATTTTCATTGATTTGGATGGTCTAATTGCAAGTACTCCGGGAACGAGTCCCAGATGCGGGAATTGGCGGAAGCTTGGCTAGCGGTAGCCTTGCTTGCCACACGGCGCGCTCATTTTGGTGATTCAAAAGAGCGACCCGGCAGGTCACATGTTAAGAAAAATTAGATGGGTTGTGGGGGTTGAAAAAAAAAAAAATACAACCCGCGGGTTGACCTTGACCTGACCCGACCCAACCCAACCCATCCTATTAGATGTGGGTCAAATTTTGACCGGTGATCCGTTCAACCCGTAACCCATTTGTCCCAACCAAACGGCTTAAAAAGGCCGGCGGGTTGGGTCGGGTTGTCTGGTCATAGGTCAATTTGCCAGGCCTAATCGAAGCTCAGTCAACATGAAGTGCGATTATCAAATACTAGAGTTAATCTAGTCCTTGATATATATATATATATATATATATTTGAAGAATAGTCCTTGATAGTTATTGGTAGATAACTATTGTTATTAGTTTTAGAATATGATTTCGTCGGACGACATTTATTTGTTACACTTTATTTAAATTTATAGTATGCCAAATCTATTTAGGCATTTGTGTTGAAATTATTTTGATGTTTATTGTTGAACCTCCAAAATCTGCCGAAGCTTGCCGACGTTGTCCTATTGCCTCGATACCTACTTTTGGGACTTAATTCCAAATTTCACTCTGATGCTTAAGTCAGAATGGAACAAGTAGGATAAGTGGGACTAATTTGAGATTCAATACCTCTAAAATGTTTAGAAGATCTAGTATTTATAGGGAGTTCGTCCTCCCTCGAACCTTATTGGTGAAGCAACTTGCCACATCAGCCAATGACGTGGACTGGTCATGATAGAAGATATCCTTTCTGATGTTGTTGTAACCGCCTTCTCGATCTCCGCACTGAGCCAATGGTATTGTTACATGCGTCTAAGACACGTGTCAACTGTACACAGGTTCCTTCTTTGCGACCGACTTGCATTGTGGGCCTTCTCTCATGTGGCCCAACTTCTTTCACGGGCGTCGTTTTCATTGGCCTCGGCTATCCAGGCCTCGTCAGTATTCACATATCCAACAATAGCCTCGGACCCACTCTCTATGAATTGGTCTATCACTTATCTATTGCGCGTAGTCCCTAAACGGCACGAGGAATGTGAACAGTTTCTTCGCTTCAACTTCCCACGCCCTAATGATGGTTTCCGCATTGTGTACACGCCTACTTTTAAACTTTTTAGAAACGGCGACAGTTTTTCTTGCCTCAACTCGATTCCTCATGATTTCTCTCCACATACAATTGTGTCTTCTTGCTTTCTCGACTTCCTCACCTATTTAAACACTTTTATTTCCTCTTCCTCTTTCCTTTCATGCTTCCTCTCTTCACTGATCTTTGCTCTCTTACCAGCATCATTTCATTCCCCGTTTTCTTCCATTCTTCCTTTTTATGACAATGTCTCAATCCAGCAACTCTGAAAACGTTTCCACTCAGATGTACGATGGTGAAGACGAGGATTTCAATATGAGTAATGAAGTACTCTCTTCATCTGACAACAAACCAGGTAAAGTTGCCGAGCATGCTCCCCTCTTCGGTGACAACAGAGACCCAGCGATGGACACACGTGTTGCCGCCATTGATCGTGACGCCGGTGTTCCTAATATGAGGAACACACCCAGTGTTGTTTCTTCCAAGGAGCTCAAAACCATCCAAAGGAATTATGAGATCCCAAAGTCCATTCACGTTATTGCCCATCCAGATAACTGGAGAGCCAATCTGAATACTGGTGGGTTGGTCGCCGTGTATTTAGGCCACATGTATGCGGGGCTCCGTTTTCCCACCGCTCAAAGGTTTGTTGACTGGACAAATCATTACAGATTTAGCCTTTGCGAGCTCACTCCCAATGCCGTTCGCCAACTTCGCCAACTCGTTGCCTTTTACCAACTCTGCGACAAGATTTGGCGTCGTTCCCATGGTACGACTCCTACAGTGTATATTCTGTTTTCGTAAGTTGGGGTGCAGCCCTGGTACCATGCTTTGAGGCACCAGCATGCGCTTGACCTCATCGAAGATATAAAGACGTTAATTTATGACTGGAAAAATAAATATTTCTTCGTGCCTGCTATTAATTATATTCGTCGCGACCCAGAGGTCAAGTCTGGATTCGCCGTGTAGATCCCGACCTCATCGAGGTCTTAGAGTGGCTTGTCATCGAGAAGGTAACTATTTTCGCAGACGTCGCTCCTACCAACGAGGAGCTACGGGAAGCCGGTTTACTTCCTCCTCTCCTGACTTTTGGTAGTAATAAAAAATAACTATAATAATCGAAAAGGTTTTAATATTCCAATTCTTTTCCTTATCATTAGTTCCTTCTAATTTTTTTGCAGCTGAAGTTGGGTCCAGCTCCAAGGTCGGGGACCACAAGAAAACTGCATGTCCTGAACCAAACGTATCTACGGAGGCCAACATCGAGGCTGCCAACTCTGAGTCCCCTGCAACCGGTCATATTGTGGACATGGGCAACCTCACTAGGTCGCCCCCAAAAGGTCCTTCCCTTAACGATGATGACGAAGAATTCAATATTTTTGACATGGGCTCGTCACATTCTCTGCTCAAACCATCTGTAGTACGGGCTTCTACTTCCCCAGATCCAGTGATTCAGGGTGCTAATGCGCTTTGGCAAGTACCGTACGAGACTCCGAGTTTGTGCACAAGTCTAGCGAGTCTGAGCCCAGGGCCAGAACAGGCAGACAAGGTGATGTGAACCCTTGAACTCCATTCCGGGAAATCCAAGAACTCGATGCGGAAAGTGCCAAGGAAAGTATGATTCCAAGACGGCGATTTTAAGTTCTAGAATCCTTACCCTTGGATTCGACAGACTACTAATTTAACTAAGTAAATTAAACACGCAATTCGAACCAAGTGGAGAATAATAGAATCGAAACAAAGCTTAGTATTAGACAGAGCAATTATCTAATAGCCTATAGTTCCTGTACTTTATAGTAATTAACAAAGAATGCAAATTACTTAAGCCCAAAATAAGGTGAGTGATTAAAGAAGTATAAAACTATAACTTATATCATTTAATCAACTGAATGAAAGTGAATTCGGCCAGCCCCTATTTATAGAGTAGGTTGGCCTAATTTTAGTCCTAAAACAACTAAGAAAAAGAAGTGAAATTATAAACCAATCAAAAGATTGGTTTCTTACAGGAATCAAATCCTAATGGAACTAGGATTGATTAAAAGGGAATTTTCGACTGTAAGGGTTATGAGCTAGGCAATATTACAAGCAAGAAAAAGGAAAGAAAAGAAGTAGAAACAAATCACAAAAAGGTTTCAAGAAGGTAAACCTTTTTGGTAACTACTATCCTAGTAAGCCTGGTTGTAACAAACTTGTAACAACCTAACAAACTAGTAACAAACTTTGAGTAGAATTAGGTAACATGCACAAAACCTAATCCTTCTCTAACCTAAGTTTCCAAGTGGCGTGTGGGCTGCTCCTTGTTGGCTAGGCTTGGCCGAAATTTGGAATGGACTCCATTGGTGGGTTCGGCCCATTTGAGCTGGCGCATGGTGGTGATGATGTAGGAAGGTTCTGGAATCTCCCGAAATCATTTCGGAACGTCAAAAATCAAGAATTTCAAGATTCTTCAAGATTCAGTAAATCGTGAAATTCAAGATTTTCAAGAAAATCAAGAACTTCAAGAAATGCCTCTTCATTCAGCTGAATTGATTAGTAGGCGCCATTTCCCCTAAGATGGAGAGTAAAGTGACGCTTTTAACCTTCCTTGCATTCATTTCAAGGGCGTTGGTGTCCGTAACAAGTTGAGCTTCTGTAGCACTCCCTCGGATAAGGTTTTCAAGATCTGATCTGAGCTTCCTTGTCCTTCTTCGGGTCATAGGCCAACTATGTCAACGAACGGATCTCTTTGATATTGGCTTGGGTCCTGGACCATTGGCAGGCCTCTATGGAGCACACGAACCTCTGCTGCACTTTCCGAGCCCTCATTACTTGAACTGGGATCCTCTGTATACTGACTTGGCGTAGGGCTGGGGATGCCCTCATCACAGGGCCTTGAAAGAGTTGGCAAACCCCCTGGAGCATTGGCGGGCCTCTATGGAGTACACGAACCTCTGATGCACTTTTCGAGCCCTCATTACTTGAACTGGGATCCTCTGCATACTGATTTGGCGTAGGGCTGGGGATGCCCTCATCATAAGGCGTTGAAAGAGTTGGCAAACCAACCATCGATTTGGATTTGGCAGACGAGGAGCATGTGCAGCACAGAACTTCTGAGACACCATTTGTGATTCCTTCAACGCAGTTTCCTACAACCGTTGCTTTTGTACCACCGTCTTCAACTCTGACGCATTCCATTCCATCTAGTGCCAAGGATAAGGGAAATAAATTTGCTCAACCGCCCCTAAAATCCAAAAATCCATCTACGCTCCCGCAATCGGAACCACTTTCGGGAATCCAAATTCACGATAGGAGCACCCAAGAATCTGTCCTACCGTCATCGGGTACCTCGTCAACTTCATCCATATTTAATTCTCTCAATATTTTGAATATACTGGCTCAGGATGTTTTTAGGTCATCATCATAAAGATGACCCCCGCAAAAAATATAAAAAAATCCTCGAAAGAGGATAGAATTTCAAAGGACAACCGAAAATGGTCTCGAGATGAACCCCCGCAAAGCAAAGAAGCTGGGTACAAGAGTAGCCACGGTGAGTCCTCTCACCGTAGATCTTCTTTGAGGAGTGGTTCTGAGGGCGTCCGTTATTAGCTCACAGTCCATAGAAATCCTCCGCTCGGGATAAGCTATTCTGACGTCTTCGTCGAGCGTAACCTTACCCGCCGGATCAGGATGCTCAGGTGAATCCTGAACACAAGGAGCACCCATTTGAGTTTTAGGGAGTTGCCAGTTTTCAGTTCCCAGGCGAGTTGAACATGCACTTCCAAGACCGACAAGGTTTATGTTATCGGGGACCAAATGCTGATGACCAAGCTAGCCGCAACCATTGGGAGCCACTTGAGGTGGCCCCAACAATTCTTCCAATAGGTAATAAATCATTCCCCTTGTCTTCAAATGTTAATAATAAAAAGACAAAGTATAACCTTGTGCTTTCTTTCTGTTAGGAACGACGAAATGATGAACATGCATATGCGCCGCATCATTTCAATTAAGCAATATATACAATGGTGCGAAGCTAAGATCTGCCGTCTCCAAGCTCTTCCTTCATGCTTGACAGAGTCAAGCAAACTCTGCAAACTTTGAACCAATCTTGAAACTACACAGCTAGAACTTGTATTGGTGAGATCAACATATGAGCAAACCAACAAACAATTGGAAGAGGTCAGGCAACAAAGAGTGGATGATGAGGCCCGAATTACATCATTGGATGAGGCTAGTGAAACTTTGGAAGAGGTCGTGCTAATTTGTAGAACAGAGCGTGACAAGGCCATTTGATCCCTGGATGCGCTCTAGGCCTGATAAGGACACCCTACAGAGACAAGCTAGCAGAATGAACCTGAGGAGGGACCACAAGTGTTACATCGCTGCCCCACGTTTCTGAAGGATCCAAGTCCTTATCAAAGGGATCCTTTAATTAACATTATTGGGCCTATGACCAGGCGATGCCAGAAAACGGTTAACTAGGCTCTACAGGCCCTCGCTCGTTCCAGTCTTGCTCAAGCCCAAAAGATTGAAGAAGGCTAGGACCTTAATGCAAGATTCTGGAAGGATAAAATGGTTACTTTATTTTAGATTACATAAAAGAAGCAACCCTCAACTCCTCAAATCGAATAGAGGCCTGTTCTATGAAGTCCATTAACTTCACAACTTTACTACATTTCACAAACTCATGCTACATCCATCACCATCTGGGCCAAATCACTCAGCATCCAAGCTTCACAAGTTGGCACAAAATCTCGCAGCAAGCCGCAACTTAGGAGTAGCAACTCGCAAGTCCCATGGATTCGGCCAAATTTCAAGCCAATCGCAGCCACTGAATCTGAGAAGGAGAAGGATTTTGCATGTTACCTTTTTCTTTTTCCAATTGTAATTTCAAATAATTCAAGTATTACTTAAACTGTTTACAACTTGAATTAATTGGTAGTTTCCTATTCTATTGCTAGTTTTATTTCTTTTACAACTTGAATTAGGATTGACTTAAAAGTTACCAAATTCAAGCTTCCCTTTTAATTTTTCAAGGAAATTTGGGTAACTACCAATTGTTACAACTGAATTCCTCTTTGACCGAAACCATGCTTCTTTTGATTCAGTTTTGTAAAAGAAAACCAACTCTAGTTGGTTTTCACTTCTTTTAGTAGTTTCATTTTCTATTTCTACTTGATTTCCCTGGTAAATTCAGCTGCCCTTTTTCTATAAATAGGGCCAACCGATACATAATTCGGGGAGAGCAAATGAATTAATTTTATAGGTTTATCGTTGCTTTAATTCTCATTTTTATATTTTTATTATTGAACTTGTGTAATTCTTGCATGATTTATTAGCTCAAGTTCACGAATTTAGAAGGGTTTAGATATTTGCTCCATCTAAATTTCTGTTAATTCAACCTCTTAAAATTGGGTTAGCTTAAGCTAAAGTAGACTAGATCTCACTTAAATTAATCTAGAGTTTTTCGAGTTTTAAGAGAGTAATTGTGATCTTCATTGTTCGACTTTCCTTGGCATTAAGTCTTCCGCAATCGCGACTCTTCTTCGAAATGCTCACATCAAGGCCGAACTCTAAAGAATACAAGATTTGTTCGCTTCCCATGAAGAGGAGCTCAAATCTCCTGAGTAGAAAGCTACTGATTGGCAGCATGAACTAGACCTCGCCCAGATCAAATTGGATGCAGATGTGGTCCAGTATAAGATCAACAAAACCTAATTGATAAACGATCAGTAAGAGTTGGAGGAGAAGCAACGAAAGGTTACAGCCCAAGGCGCTTACCTCAATGCAGAGTTGCGTAGAATTGCTCAGGAAGAAGAACACCACCGGATTGAACTTCGGGATGTTTAAGAGCAGCTTCCTGGCACATTTCACCAAGGGTGGAGGACTTGCCTAGGAAAAGTTGCTCTGCTTTTCTTTCGAAAGGGAGCCGAGGGCCTTACGAATAGTGAATGGTTAGTCAAGATGATCCAGCTCCATCGATGCCAAGCTTGGGAGTTCTACCATCGATCAACGAGCCTCGGGAAGGTCTTTGATTCTTTGTTGAAAACTGTGGTCAAAGCTAGCTATAACGATGGGGTTAAAGATCACACAACTTTTGGAGAGAAGCTAGCACCTCAGGTTATTCCCCCACAACATCATCATTTGTTAGACCTCGAGGGCGGACCAAATGCTTATTGGGATGACTTCAAGAATAAGGCTAGATCCGTACAACTGCACATACCTGGTTCAACCTCAGAATCGGAGCCCCAACAGGATGAAATCAGGGAAGGCGAGGATCTATTCCCGACCCTCGACGAGGGCTTAGCAAGCTGGGTGGCGCCCATGGTACCGGGAGAGCTGGCCTCTGAGATTGAGGTGCCAGAGCACCTGCTTCTACGACCCTCTTCTTCGTCAGAGTCCTTAACTTCCACCAATCCCAAAAGCAGCCAAGCTCCATATGCTGAGGTTAGGGACGTTGAGGCACGATTTTCGCCCGTTGCCGACCTTGTTCAGCAACCTGCTCCCGAGGACATCGATCAAAATACCGGCTTTGGCCAGCTTAGTTCCAAACGAAGGCATCAATCCTTAGGCATATCTTTCTAATTCTATAATAGATAGGAGTAAACAATAATTTTTTCTGAAGTATTTTGGATATATGAACTCTTTCCATTTTTTGCGGATTTCAAATCTTCGTTTATTAATGTTTGCCGGAGCCTAAGCTCTTAAGCAAAGCGAATTTAAATTGTTTACCGACGTTGTCGACGTCACCGACCTTAGGGAGAATTTAGGTAGAAATTAAATTCTCCAAGGGGTTTTGAAATGTTTACCGACGATGTCAACGTCATCGACTTGCTAACATTTCATCCCTAGGTGAGGGGGTAAAGCAAGGGTTTTTAAGACTTCTGTTTGAAGTCTTTAAGAGATCATGTCTGATCTTGGACTTGGACTCACTGGTTGGGAGTCATAAATGTTAACATGGCACAAACCCGCAACTATAATGTTGAACTTGATCAAAGATTATTTAAAGGGAAGAAAAGTAACCAACTTGTCCTTAACTAACTTTGATTGAATTTAAACACAACGAACATCCATTTCTAAATGGCAGACGACGCCAATCAGGCCAAAAACTTTTGCAAACATGAACAAAACATCATGGAAAAACAAAACTTTAAGAAAAAACAAAACTTCAAGGAAAATCATCACCCAAACAGCTTTTCGAGGAAAAAACTTCATGAAGTTTATAGCATTCCAGCTATTGTTAACTAATCCGCCTTCCAAATAAGAAAGCTTGTAACTGCCTGTGGGACGGGCCACGACCTCGTAATAAGGTCCTTCCCAGTTCGGACTCAGCTTTCCTTCGGGAACAGCTTGGCTAACTTCATTTCGGCAGAAGACGAGGTCACATAGAACAAAATACCGAGGTCGAACCTTAGCATTATAGTACCGGTGAATGGCATTCTTGTGTTTAGCAGTGGCAGCCCAGGCCTGCTTCAACTCATCCAAACCCAATTTCAGGCGCTCTTTATTGTCCTCTTCAACAAAGTATGTGACCCGAGCTATGGGAAAAGCAACCTTAGGCGGTATGATGGCTTCCACTCTATATACTAAACTGTAAGGAATGTTTCCCGTGGTAGTGCCTGGGGTCATCCAATAGGATCAGATGACCGAGGGCAGTTCATCGACCTAGGTAGATCGACGGGACCTCACTATAGTCTTCAATTCATGCAAGAAGATCTTGTTGCCCGCCTCCACCTATCCATTAGCTTTGAGGTTTCCTACAGACGCCTTCTGGCTCTGTATTCCATTATCTGTGCATGTCTTCAAAAACTCCAGGCTAATGAATTGTGGGTTGTTGTCTGAAACAATAGAGGGAGGGATCCCAAAATGGCAAATTATCTACTTCCATACGAAACAAGACACATCGTGACTTGTGATTTCTGCCATGGGTTTTGCCTCGACCCACTTCGTAAAATAATTGATAGCCACCACCAAAAACATTTCACCGCTTTTTGCTTTGGGGAAAGGGCCCATAAGATCAATCCTAGGTGTGGTAAAATGCTAAGACTTATAATTTCAGTCATCTCGGTAGGTGGAAATCGGTGAACCGGAGCATGTATTTGACACTTCTTGCAAGCTTTAGTCAAATCCTCAGAATCTTTAAACATCGTTGGCCAGTAAAACCCAGCCAGCATTGCTCATTTCACCAGGTTGTGAGATCCGACATGACTTCCACATCAGCTTTGGTGCACTTCCTCTAGAATGGATCTAGCCTCGTCTGGACCCACACATTTGATAATGGGGACAAGGTAAGAACTGTAAGATTTTCTGTAAAGTACCCCATTGACCAACTTGTGTCGCAACAGTTTGTTTTTGACTTTGATTGCCTCGGTCCTCTTAGGCAGTATAGTGCCATTCTCCAAGAAGTCCATAATAGGGCTTTTCCAATCTCCGTCAACAAGCCTCGCCAAATGCGAATAACCACTTGTTCAAACAGCCACTTGTTCCACGAGGACCAATTTTGTCAGATGCGAATAGACCGACGATGCCAGTTTAGACAAGGCATCTGCATTAGCGTTCTGGCTTTTGGGCACCTGTGTGATCTCAATCTTGGCAATTTTCTTCATAACTAGCTTGGTTTCTCGAGATATCTCCGCATGACTAGGTCTAGCGCCTTGTACTCCTCTTTAGCTTGGTTGACAATCAACTGCGAATTGCTACAGACCTTCAACTCTCTTACTCCCATGCTTGCTGTGAGCTCCAAGCCAGCAATCAGGGCCTTATATTCCACCTCGTTGTTTGAAGCAGGGAACTCGGAGCGAAGTGCGTAAGTGTATTGTTCTCTTTGAGGATCAGTTAGTACGATTCTGGCTCCTGACCCTTGCTTGTTAGACGCTCCATCCACAAAAAAGGTCCATGCTGAATCCCTGGCCTCAGCCTGCAGGATAAGGAGTGGCTCAGTTGTAATCCCTTATGCCAGAAAATCTACCAAAGCCTGACCTTTGATGGCTCGCCTTAGCTCATATTCAATTTCGTATCCCTGGGATGTTCCATGATTTGCTTCAATGTTGAGTAAGTGAGAACTGAGACTGGGTGAGCCTCAAAATATGGCCGTAGTTGTCGGGCCGCTACTATCAAAGCAAGGGCCAACTTTTTGATAGGTGTATAATTTCGTTCTGCCACCTGCAAAACATGACTAACAAAATACACAGGGATTTGCGTCTTCTCTGTCTTCACCAGCGCCATGACACTCTCTGCCATGGGGTAAAAGCCAAGTACACAAATTCTTTCTTCTGCCATCAACATTGCTAGTTTGGGGTGGGGGGGGGGGGGTGCAAATTAGCCAAGTACGCCTTCAAGTCATCAAATGCCACCTGGCATTCTTCGGTCCATTGAAATCTTTCCGCCTTCTTAAGAACTTTGAAGAATGACAAAGATCTTTTAGCAAATTTCGCCAGGAATCTGTTCAAAGATGTCAAACTTCTAGTCAAGCGCTTCCTTTACCAAGTTCGGAGGTGTTATCTCCATCACAGCTCGCACCTTCTCCGGCTGAGGAGCAATCCCCTTTTCAGAAACTATATAACCCAAAAACATTCCTGACGATGCACCAAAGACACATTTTCAGGTTGAGACGCAACAGGTATTTCCGCAACACCATCAAAGTTTCTCTGACATCATCCATGAAGCTAGCCTCGTTTCGACTCTTAATTAGCATATCATCAATATACGCTTCCACGTTCTTGCCTAGGTGGGGTTTGAAAATTTTGTTCACCAGCCTTTGATAAGTTGCACCTGCATTTTTCATGCCAAACGACATGGTTACATAATAATAAGTTCCTTGTTAGTGATGAATGATGTATTATCCTCGTCTTTCTTATACATGAAAATCTGATGATACCTTTTGTATGCGTCCAAAAAGCATAACAATCTGAAACAAGAAAAAGATGTCGATCCAAGGTATGGGAAAGAAATCTTTTGGACACGCCTTGTTGACATCCTTGAAATCCACACACATCCTCCACGACGTATCCGACTTAGTAACCATGACCGGGTTTGACAGCCACTACAGATAGTCCACCTCTCGGATTAGGATCGCATGCAACAATTTGTCCACCTCGGCGTCCATCGCTACCGTTTTTTCGGGAGCGTAACCTCTCTTCTTTTGTTGTACCTGCGCCACTTTCGGTCCACATTCACCCGATGCTCGATGACGTCTTGAGGGATCCCCGGCATGTCATCCAAAGACCAGGCAAAGACATCAATGAACTCTGTCAATAGCTTAATCAAAATAACTTCTAAATCTACCGATAAATCATGCCCAACCAGCACACACTTCTGCTCTCCAATTTGCACCTCCTTAGACCGGGCCCTGGACTCCATGACAGCAGTCGACTCCCTCACAGGAGGCTCGAGGTCTGTGACACTGCAAACCCTGGCTCTGGGACTTGACTCAATGTACCTTAACGAGGCCATGTAGCACTCACAAGCTTGCAACACATTGCTCTGAATCTCTGCTATGCCTCAAGAAGTAGGAAGCTTCAGCATTTGGTGGACAGTGGAGGAAATCGCTTGAAATTGGTTAAGTGGGGGTTCCCAAAAAGACATTATATGCCATTCCCTTGTCAACTACCATAAATTCGAACGACTTCGTTCGAGACATGTGTCGATCTCGGAGCATCACCAGGAGTTGAATTTTCCCTGCAGGGTACACAGTCCTGTTGCTAAAACCTACCAACCGTGTCCGAACCATGTCAAGGGATTCGTCTTTCAACTTGCACCCCTTAAACATCTCCATCGACATGATGTTCACCGAACTTCCTGTATCCACAAGCACACACAATACACGAAAATTAGAAATGTAGGCTTCAATCACTACCGGATCATCCATATTTCCATACAACGAGAAATCATATTTCCGAATGTGATCGGTGGTGACGCTAGTAAGCACTTTCTTTTCGTAGCAACTCATGGTTGTCCCTCATATAGTGCCGACGCCAGCTGAACGAGTCGCCGTAAGCTGAACTGCTGCCAATGACATGAATGGTCCCCACTATCACCATCTCTGTTGGATGAACCTCCATTTTTGGTTTGATGGGCGCTGCAAGGGTAGCCGGTGCTTGCTTCTCAGGCTGGTACGGCTAGTGTCGGTTGTTAAACTTTCTGTTGTTCTGTTTCTGATTTCCACTACGCACCGGGCTGGGGCAGGTACAAAACACCCTCTACATTTGTTTGTATTGTGCCCAGTAGACTTATGGCAGACGCATCATTTGCCAGAATTATATTTTCTTGGGAATTGTCGTCGCGTATAGTTGACCTCGGTCATATATACTTCTTTTTGATTCTTCCCCCACCTCGGTGGGACAAAATTCCATGGAGTAAAACCATTGAGCTCCCTATTGTCCTTCCAAGAATTCTGAGCCTAAAACCTAAGGAAGCTCTCCTCCTGAAATTTGTTATGTTGAATTCACCTTTGCTCAAACTCTCTTTCTTGCTTCATCAACTGTGCCTCCTCACTCCCGATGTGCTGACCTGCAGCTCTCATTAACTTTGGGTATGAGGCCGGTGGCGTAGTCGTCACTTCTTTATTGAGATCCCCTGCCATCAGACCATTGATAAAAGTTGTCACTATCAACGAGTCAGACTTGTTCATAACTCCCACAACTTCCTTGTTAAATCTGGTCACATAGTCTTGGAGAGGTTCACCAGGCTCTTGATAAATATTCATGAGGTGCGAAGGAGCCTCTGCGATGTACTGACTACCTGTAAAATTTGATAGGAACAACCGAACAAACTGATCCCAAGAACTTACCGAGCCTACTTAGGTAGGCTTGTATACCAGTGGTGGGCGGTGTCTTTGAGTGTCATGGGGAAGGCTATACACTTGTTGGCATTCAAAAATAGGGGGTGGTCAAAAAATTCGCTCGTCTGGTAGACCTATGGGTCGACCCAGAATCGGGTCGGGTTTCTTTCGATTCGGTTCCGAGTCGGACTTGCGGGTCTAGTTTGGTTCTCCCTCCAATTTTGAGTTTTCTAAACTTAAAACCTGTAAAATTATAATGCTCATTGGCATAAGTCAGGGTTTGAACACGCAACTTAAGGTAACCAATGTTAAGGAAAACTGATTAACCACTCCAGCAACTCTTTGTTTTGTTATTTTTTCTTTTTATTATTATATTATATGACAAATTAAATTATAAATCATTTAATATTTTTTCAATTATATTAATGATTTAAATTACATCACACGTGTTTCGCAATCTAAACAAAATTTAATTTTTTATATAAAAAAATAAATAATATTTTATTCTGTAAATTTCTATATTATTTCAAATTTAAATATTATGCTCATCAATTGAAAATTGATATCTTAAATAAGTAAAATTATACTCTATTTTTTTATTATAGTATTTTTATAATAGTTATAGAAATGTACAAATAGTAAAGAGAAAAACAGCACAAAATGTAAATTATACCATTAGTTTATATAGTATTATAATGTATATTGTTTTTTTTAAAAAAATTATTATAATATATGTAATATAAAGAATTGATATATAAATAAACATATAATATAATAAAGATAATATAACAAAACAAAAAGTAGGAGTGGCTAATTAGCTTACCTTAAAGTTAATTTTTAAATTTAGGTCACATGTTCAAATCTCATCTTAAACAAAAATAACATAATTTTGAAACCTTTTCATTTGGAAAAATAAAAAATAAAAATCCCGGCCCAAAATTCGACCCGACCTGACCTGGAACCAACAGGTTGGGTCGGGTCGGATATGAGATTTGCTCACCCCTATTCGAAAATCACCAAACTCGTATACTAGTACAACAGTGAGACAGATGTGCTCGCGGATCACCGTATTCGTCAAACGACTTCATGTTGGGCCATCCCCGAAAGTTGTGAGGGAAAGGTGCCCTCTCGATGTCCGCTATGAAGGGTGACTCCGGGACATCATTCCAGTGATCCGCCCCGACTGGGCACTCGAATTGCTGTAAATGGACCACCCCATACGTCACATATGGCTATTGAACTCGGTGCACTTGCGCTGGCTCCTACTCCTGCTCCGGTTGTTTCTCTGCATCTCATCAGTTAGACCTGCACACGGAAACATAATCATCCACTGTGGGGAGCCGACCCCTACGGTCTGAAGTGATTTCTATGGGAGAATCTAGTAGTCTTGGTGTGTCGTTATATTTTTGATAAAACTTTACAAAATATGTATATTTGCCAATTTTGTATAATTTGCACTTGCTTAATGCTAATTTTATTTGTTTGTAATGCTCTTATGAAGAAATAGCAGCACCAAAAGCTTCTCTTATTTGAGTAGCAAATTCAGATAATATTGTTTTAAATCATTGTCTCCACTAAGGATCATAGCTTTCTTAGCTTGTCTTTCTTCACTTTCTTCCCAGACTTTTAACCAGTTTAATACATCTCCTTGTAGTGTACCAGCTACATAATCTAAGTATTTTTCTTTATTTCAGTCATCTTTATATTGAGTTATGACTACTGACAGTGATTGTGTCTAGTCATTTTTTATCCTATTATAATCTTGGGGATGGATATTAGTTAAGTCTAGATAGACTCCATGAATAGCAACTGTATTTTTTAACTCATTTTTTTGTTCAGGTTTAGGGTTTGGAGTTCATGCAGTGGTTACCGAAGCTCATTCTTCCCCAACTTTGATTTGCTCTAAATCAGATTCATTATCTGATTTTGAGTCTGTATTCACCACGCTTGTTGCGCAGAATTCCATATATGACTCATAATTAGAGCATTCTTCATCAGAATCTTTCATATTCACAACATAGTTATTATTTTGAAAGTGATTGTATCTGGTTTAGATACTTTTGTTTATCATCTTTATTGTTTTCTTCTTTGTATCTATCTTTTCCAATATTCTATTATTTGTTTATAAGGTAGAAAGTCTTCAAAATTTTCATTTTTATGAAGATCCATTGTTAATATTTCATCATGATCTCTTCTAACTCCCTTGAATTATCTAGGTAGTTCATTTTTTTTATGACTTCTGTCTTAGTTGCACTTTGTTCAGGCATTATAGAACCTGATATTTTTTCTATGTTGCTTTTGTTAGCAATTGCTTTCAAGATCTTTTTTGTCTTCATTTAGATCCATCACCGGTTGTTTTTTAACTGTCTTTTTTATATCTAAACATATATTTAATACATCCCAAGTACAGTCTACTAGAAAGTTTATTGTTGTGACTAAATTTTCTCTACTTGCTTCTCCCATATGTGTTATATGATGATGGTCTTTCTCATTATTTGTAATACACCTTATTTTTCTTTCTTCTTTCATTTTGAATTGTTTATCCATAATAGACCTCACCTAAAGGCTCAGATCTAGCTTGGAAGAGGTCGTTGAGAAGTGGAAGAGTGGAGAAGTGGTGGCGGCTATAGTAGAGAAGAAAGGATTTTTGGCCCATAATTAAAGATTTGTTTTCAATTATTTTTTGACCCTAATATTTTTAAAATTTGCATAATTACCCCAAATGACCTATGCAACCTTCTACACTAGGTTAGAGGGACCAAACACGCAAAAACCTGAAAGGAGTGGTACTAAAAGTGCGAGTTTATATAAAAGCGAGACCAAAAACATAACGATATTATAAAGAGGGATCAAAAGTGCGATTTTCCTCTCCAATCAACAGCTGATTTCATTTGTTGGTTGATGATCTCCAAGAGATTTCCCTATATTAATCTCAACCGTTCATAGACAATCAACCCAAATTCCATCCCTGCCCCGACCCAAAGAAAAAAAACTTGAAGTACTTAATAATATCATATAATTGGTCAATAAACATATATCACATGATTTACTATCAAAAAGTTACTATAATTTGTTACTGAATCTATCATTACTTTAATTAAAATACTTTTCAAATCTCAACGTTCCTTTTTTCCGGACCACCGTCGCCGGAATAAAAAGAGACTCGGGAACCTCCTCAATTCTGCCGCGCTCCAGCGTTTCGAAGATTAGATTAAGCTACGAATTTCTGTTTGTAATTGCTGTTCATTTGGATTAATTAAATCAATTACAGTTCCACTTTCATATTAAAATCCTGTGTTCCAACCCATTACGAACTAGAGAGTAGATCTTTGATTTCTCGTGCCCTTTCGTCTTCTGTGTTCACCTCTCCGACTCTGTCGCCTTGATTTGTTTGATGGGAATCTAAATCTCAACTGATGACTTTGGGGTGTTGATTGTAACAGTTGGTGCTAGTAAGTTCCCCAGTGCATTTCCTAGTTCCACTGTACTTTGATTTTGTGTATTTTGGTTGCTTTCTTTCAATTGATCAAGCTAGAGAAATTCTGAGTCAGAACCTCTTGAAAAAACTAAGGAGTGATTCAATGGTGTTAGATTAGGAAGTCTGTGGAGTAGGGATTGAATGATTATACCTTTGGAGGTTTTTACTGCTACACCTATCCAATTAGTGCTACAAATTTGGTGTATCGTTATGTTTAATCTGACTTGAACAAATTATTTTTCCTGAGTGGTAAAGGGTTTTTAATTTTTTGTATGTAAAGAAGAAAAGTTAACTTTTGACGAAGCTGGATTACTTATTAGCTGGATTGGGGGCTTTGGATTGATTTGATGAAACTGGAATACCTAGTAGCTTGATTAGAGGTTATGAATTTATTTTTTATAAGTAGGGGAATTGAAAGATGACCGACTCCTAATTCCGATGTCATAAATCAATCTCGATTTCAATATTGATCCTTCCATATTGTGTATTCCTACTCATATCTTCACTTCTTGTATTGTTGTATCTTGGAAAACTGAGCCCTTGTCCAATTAAAAAGAACGGGTTTCTGCTCTGTGGAATTTGTTTTCTTCCAGAAAGATCCTTATTGCAGAGTTTGAATGGACAACTCTTTTTCACGATCAGTCTCGTTACGGCCTAGTCGCAGGCTGGACCATGGTCTTCCGCACCATGAAGAAGGTGGTAAAAGAATTATCTACCTTATACCTTTTTGGCTACACAACAGTTTGAAATAGTCTCTTATTGAATTTTCTGGAAATTTATTTATGTTTCTGTCTATTTTAGGTGAAAAGTTAGCACCAGATTATTCTTTGAAAGATAACCTGGAAGATGGGTTTTATTAGATTGGTGTTGGTTGCTGGAATTATTTGGATGTTACTGATTCTTACTGCTTTGCTCTTCCACATTTGGTCATGTCAATCTTCTGTGGCATTCTTCTCAGGTATTACATGCTTTATCTCATTTTTGATTTATTTATTGATCTAGTATTTGCTGGGATTTATATTTTATATTTTTGTTTTTTCTTGCAATTTGTTTGGTTGAAAAGTCTAAGATGGTTATTTGTTTTTCCTGCTAGCATGGTTGGTGTGAAAAGTTGACTAAGTTATTAAACAGACAAGGCCTTATGATATGTTTGATTTAGTAATTCATTGTTCTTTTTATTTTTGAATGGAGCTGCCAGGTCATGAACCTAGGACTTGGCAGTTATACAACCGCTGCACCTAGAGCTCATCAGTATATTGGATTCATAGTGTTAAGTATAACTGAAATAGCATTCTTGAAGCTTTTATTTAGAGGCATGGTTATTGAAACAACTGCACAACCTTCTCAAGAAAGAGTCTCTTGCATTCTGAGGCTGAAGCCAATCCAAAATAAGTAATATTTTGAATAATTGATCCATGGCTGAATTGATGTACATTTGCAGATGTGACTTTTCTTTCTGAACAGTTTGTGTTGGATGGTTGAGCGGGAATACATGTTGCATACCTTAAGCTGCATTTGATGTACATTTGCAAGTGCGCCATTCTTCTTTTCTCTTTTTGGTTCAAACAGTATGTGTGGGATGGTTGTGCATGGATACATATTGTCTACCATAAGCATTTCCTCTATTAATGGACCAAATATTTCTTCCGTGCTCATTCTTGTTTGATGGTTTTGGTGTGCAGCTTTTTGTAACAGGGATGGTAGGGTGTTTGTCATGCTAAACACGATGGGCTTTGTGAGACCACCTCACCGTAAGGCTGAAGCTTCCTTTGTAGCCCACACTAACCCCATCTATGTTTTTGTATGTAACAACTATGTTTTTTTTCTTATATTCCACTAGGCTGCCCTATTCCTGTGGCTGATGACCCAAATACTGTAGATATACCAAAGAGACGATCGCCTGAAAGATTTGTTCAAAGTTTATCTTATGTAATGGAAGATGAGATGGCTGTGAATGGATCTCAATCTGTTCCTCTGTTTGGAGGGCATGAAACCTGGCAACAAAGAGAAGAAAGCTTCAAAGTAATGCCTACCATGAAGGTATATTACCATCATCTTCCTTTATTTTCCCTTTTTCTGTGATTTTTTCTCTCTTCATCTTTGTATTTCTAGATTTCATAGTTGATATGTAGGAATAGTCTGGCCAAAACAATAAATAAGTGCATCAGGGACATCAATTAGAGATATAATGTATTTGTGCTTGCATCTGATTTATGACTTTAAGAGAAGCTGATAATGATTCTTGTTGTTAATTGAAATTAGGAGGGGTCCTTTTTGACTTTGAAGCAAAATATTTTTCAGCATGTGAGTTGCAACTGAACAAAGCTCTACATCTTTTGGATTTCAGAAGCTCTTTTGGCAATGGATATAAAGAGCAAATAGGAATGAGAGCCTATAGGAGCAATTGGAACATAATTTTGTCAAGAAAAATAGTGGGATAAAAGCTTTGTTTTTTGTTGTTGTTATTGCTGTTGTATGGTTATATACCTCCTTTGATGACTTATAGGTTCTATGGCAGGTGCATTGTGGCTTTATGAAAAATAGTGGTGCAGAAATTTACAGAAAGGATAAAACTTTTGTCAAGAATTGTGAGTTTGTGGTTGCATCTGGTATATTTGATGGATATGACTTACCATTTCAACCATCAAATATAAGCGAGCGTTCACAGAAGCTCTTTTGTTTCTTGATGGTGGTGGATGAAGTATCTTATAAATTCATCAAAGAAAATGTTACTGTTACAGAGGATAAAGACCATGGAGAGTGGGTTGGTATTTGGCGTCTGATTCTGCTGAAGCATCCACCTTACGATGAGCCCAGGAGAAATGGGAAGGTTCCAAAAATTTTAACCCATCGGCTATTTCCTCAAGCAAAATATAGCATTTGGATTGATGGTAAAATGGAGCTTATAGTTGATCCTCTGCTTATATTAGAAAGGTATGGTTGTAGGTAATTCCTTTGACATAAAATTGTGTCCGTTGTTTGGTTGTAATTTGGTGGTTATATTTGCTTTGTCACGCCAGAGTGCAATCTGTATGATACATTGACAAGAGAAAGGAATAAGTTGGTCTTTAGAGCTTCATAATTGGTTATTGTTGTTTGCATGAGTAATGATATTGTCATCTTGAGTTTTCTTACAGCTATAACTATGAGAATCATCTTATACAGAAGAAATGCAGTTGTGATCATTTGAAAACTCAAGGTTTCTACTTTTACTTCAGATGTTTATGGCGCGAAAAGCACACTTTTGCAATTGCACAACACACGCATCGTAGGAACATATATGAAGAGGCTGATTCAAACAAAAGGAGGAAGTGATATGCTCGCCCTTTGATTGATCTCCAGATGAAAATTTACTTTTCTGAGGGGGTGGAGCCATGGAATCCAAAGAAAAACACTAGAAGTGGTAAGTGGGGAGCCTTCACCTTTTATACAGTACTTTTTGTTCTTTGATTTTTGAGAAATTCACTAACGGAGTCCTACGAGTCCTACTTCCTGCACTGCTTAGTTTGTTTGGTTGAGTAGAGCTGCATGTATGCACTCCCCTTATCATACTTGTATTGCATGTATGCATAATCTTAGTGAACTGAAAAGCTCATGTTAAATGCAGATGTGCCAGAAGGAGCGATTATAATACGTGAGCATACCGCCCTGAATAATCTGTTTAGCTGCTTATGGTTTAATGAGGTTGACCTTTTCACACCAAGGGATCAGCTGAGCTTTGGATACGTTGGTTATAGGTTGGGAGGCATTTTTAAATTTTTCATGTTTCCTAACTGTGAGTACAACTCACTTTTTGTTTTGCACCCACATATCCGGGAACATTCTTCTAGAATGGAATGGGTGAAATCGTTAGCAGAGTTTAAGCAAGATCCTAGTTTGAAAGAGACCAGGGGAGGACTAGGGTTATGGACCCCTTATCCTAAAAATCTTGATTTGGTGGAGCTACCACCTGTTGCAAGAACATCAAAAGCAGGGTAATAAACTGGTTTTGCAGTTTTCCTTTTTTCAGTTCTTTGGTGATGAAGTTTTTCATATTTGTTGGCGGTTATCATTTTTCGCCTTGATTATCCATAGATAAGGAAGACTACTCTGGACCTCGAATTCGGCTAGGATGCGTAACAGACAAGTTTATATTCTGCTGTAACCCGAGGCTTGAGCCACCCAGTTTTACCAGTCCGCAAGCAACACAACTTACATTCGCCTCATGAGAGATGTGCTTAAGATGGACCCTTATTTTTTTCGTTTTCTTTATTCTGCCGAATCCAACTACTTTATTACTAGGCGAGTTTCTGGGAGGGTATGCCACACTTGCGGGCTCTTGCACACTTGTGCTTGCTACCATATATATGAGGGAAAATTATTAGATGCATTTACTGTATCTTTAAAAATAATCTCAGGATCCCTTTTGAAGTTTTGGAGATTTGATTCCAAAACCTCTAGGTCTTCTTGCCCAAAGGACAAGAAAATTTAATCATGAGTTAAATTCAAGATTTGTTTAAGATGAACTTGAATTGGAGAAATAAAATTTAGCATTAATTATATTTACTTCCCCTAAGGTCTGGTTAAGGTAAAAATTATTAATGTCTCTTAATTTGGTCATAAGTATTTCTCTGTTAATTATGAATGAGAACGAGTATGAACTTTCATGAAAAACTGACTTGGTTCGTTTTATGCTTGAAACCTCATACTGCCAACTTAACTATCAAGTCGATGCTTTGATCGACACTTCTGTTGCTACATTTTATGCACTTTTCAAACTTGACTAAAATCATAAAACCTTCCACATATTTCTTTGTTGTCATTAAAATTTTAGAATTGCCCATACAGAGTTCATAATATCTTTATCTGCCGATTACAAAATAAATAAGAAATTTTGACAATGAAACCAAAGTAAAATATAAAGGAGATCAAATTTAGCAAATCAACATCATATCAATCTTTGGTATCAACCCCTTAAATTTCACAACTCCCTCTCAACTATAAACTTGAGTTTTTTTGTACGATTTTGATCTTGCAGAATCCAGAAGTAATCCAAATCCATACCACCACCATATTTTTCTTCCTTTTTTTGTCATCAACAAAAGGGGCGACATAAATCCTTTGAACAGTACAAACATATCCAAAAACAATGCAAACACATTCTAAATCATTAGAACAATATAGTAGATAATTCATTTTGCACAAAAAATAGTTTGAACAAAAGTCAACTCAAAATCAACATATCCAAAAGATTGACTAGAATAACTATTAAAGCACGAGTTTAACATTGATTTAAACCTTAAATAAGAAAATTGGTCTTTTGACAATAGTTCAATGAATCTCTCTCTTTTTACTAAATCATTAATAAAGTGATGTTTTATATCAATGTATCTATTTTAGAGGGTTGAACTAGATTCTTAGAAGGTTTAATGTCACTAGTATTATCACACATAATAGAAACACATTAAAAATTCGGTCCAAAATCAAGTAAAGGATGTTTCATACAAATAATTTAAGTACAACAAAAGCTAGCGGCTAAGTATTTCGAATTGGGCCGTGGATAATGACAAAGTAGATTATTTCTTACTAAACCACGAAACAAGACAATTATCAAGTAATTGACATGTACCGCTAGCACTTTTCCTATCAATTAAGCAGCCTCCAAAATCAGCATCCGTATAACCAACATGTTTAAAATAGGAAGAATATGGATACCATATCAAGTGTGTTTTGCAAATATTTCCAAATTCGTTTGACGACACACAAGTGAGATTTTTTTAAAAGCAACTTGAAATCTAGCACATAAACACTTGAAATACATAATATTCGGCCTACTAGTCATCAAGTAGAGGAAGCTACCAATCATACCCCTATATAACTTTTGATCAATAACTTTACCATTTTCGACTTTATGTAACTTAAATGAAGTGCTCATAGAGTACTACTGCCTCACAACTTTTCATGTTAATTTTTTTTAGAAGTTGTGTATTTAGTTTAACATATCAATGTATCATTAGAATATTGTCTAATTTGAAAACCTAAGAAAAATTCAATTCACCAATCTATTCATTTCAAATTCCTTACGCATAATTATTGCAAATATTTCACATAAGGTTTCTTTTGTGGCACCAAAAAAGATATCTTCCACATAAATTTTAACAACCTACAAATTATTTTGAGCATAAACATTAGTAAAAAGAGTGGTATCAACTTTCTTCTCACAAAGTTGGTTGCAAGTAAATAGGATGTCAATGTTTCATACCAAACTCTAGTAGTTTGTTTCAAACCATACAATGCCTTAATAAGTTTAAACATTTGATGAGGGACATCCTTAAACTCTGGAGATTGTTCAACATAACTCCTCATTAAAATAGCCATTCAAAAATGCATTTTTAACATTTGAAATAACTTAAAGTTTTTACAGAAAGCAAAAGCAAGTAGCATACAAATTTATTTCTAGTGACATCTCATAGTTCATTCAACTTGTTTCTAAACACCCATTTAGTCCCTATGATGAAGTAGCTAGGCTTTAGGTATTTCAAATAGTTGCCACACTTTGTTTCTTTTCCTAATGAGCTAATTCATATTGTATGGCTTAAAATAAGTTATTAGGATGGACAAAAACGAAAACAAGCTATTAAGGGACAAATTGTTATAGCAGCCGACCGTTGTGGCTTCAAAACTGCAGCCAGAAATGTTGATCAGTAGCTCAGCTGAAGATGAGCTAATGCTGCAGAGGCTAGACTTCCTCTGCAGCTATTCTGCTCCTTGATGAAGTTGAGAGTTGCCGAGGTAGTACCTCCTCCGCAGCTCTTGGCAGCTCTTTTTTTATTTTTTATTTTTGTCTTTTTCTTCTTCCTTCAAATTTCCTCTCATTTGTCTTCTTGCTTGTCTTCATCATTCTCATTCTTTTTTTCATCTCTTCCTTTAGCACGTACAATATAGAAAAATCACAATGTAGTCCTCTTTCAACATAAAAAACGTAGAACAAACACAACAATACAATGAATTTGGGGTGTAACATACACATAACTTTTACCAATCACATAAAACCTAGGTGAAACATGCCCGAATATGCCACAATAATTGCAAGTAAGATGTGCATCTAGCTAGTAATTTGATTTAAACATTTAAATTCATGAGATCGAAAACTCAAAAGTTAATGGGAGGGCCTGCAATCCGAGTTGTTACAACATTTGACTAAATATTCACTACAATATAGTTTGACTTATTAGCTACTTTAATCACAGAGACAACAACTAGTTAGGAATCAATAATATACTTATATACATTATAATTATCATCCCTATCACTATAATACATTTCACAACCACATAAAGAATATTTGGAAGAATTACTTACCTCTTGTAGATTGCTTCCAATAAGACATCTTGTGGTTTCCTTCTCTTTCTCACTTGAAAAATCATCCCAAGTCTTTCCTTGTTTGGTCACTTCCTTGACCATTTTCTTGCATTTAGCCATTTTGTGCAAAATAAGGAAAAGAAAGCACAAATAATCAAGTAGGCAAGTAAGGCTCTAAAATAAAAAACAAGGTTGCAAAAGATCTTTAACTTCAAGATTTTTAAATCTAAAAATTGAGCCCTTGCTCTGATACCAATTGGAATTCCTAGAATGAACCTAAGAGGGGGGAGGGGGGGGGGGGGGGGGGTGAATTAGGTTCTTGACCATTTTGAAAATTCCTTCTAAAAAGGAAGAGCTTTGAAAATCTTTTCAAATAACAATTTAAAACCTATAAATCATTTTGTGCTTTGTGTGTGAGTTCAAGTGTAAAGCATGTAAGAAAATATTTTAAGGCACAAAGCAATTTTTATAGTGGTTCAACTTTCCCTCCTCAAGGAAAGTCTAATAC
Source organism: Leptodermis oblonga (assembly GCA_016801395.1). NCBI lineage: Eukaryota > Viridiplantae > Streptophyta > Magnoliopsida > Gentianales > Rubiaceae > Leptodermis > Leptodermis oblonga. Next base: position 10,117,818 of record CM028757.1, read on the forward strand.
ACTTCCAAGCCCAAAGCTTGTTCCTAATCTCCTAATAAGATTCTTAAAGGTGAACCTTAAACCTTATAAATTACCCCAAAGGCTACCTCATAGTTTACTCAAACTATAGGTAATCCTCATAATAATTTTTCCTTGCTTAGAACCTTTTCAAACTCTTGAAAAGATCAAAGACTTTCTCTCTAGTCCCTTTTACAAAGTAAGAAGTAATGCTATAAAAATAGCTAACTATTACAATGAGGATTTCCTAGTTTAGCTTAACTTTGAAATTAATTGTTAGAATTTTGAAATGATTTTTGAGAGCTTTTTAACACTTGGAGAATGTTGAAAATTAGATGAAGAGAGGTTGGAAAAATGGTCTTCAAATGAGGGGTATTTATAGGAAAGGCAGCCCTTGGTTGGTGAAGAAAAGAATTCGAAATAAGCCTTCCAGTTATCCCCGCGATTGGCAATGCGACTCTACGACCGATCGCAGGCACGGACTGCTGGTGCATTGCTGCCGGACGCATGTGCCCATGGAGCTGTGCATGTGGCGTGCGGCACCTATCAGTGCACGGCTGCGAGTGCCTGGTGGTCCTCATCGGCCGTTTTGTCTTCTTTCTTCGTTTCTTTGTCGTTTCTTCATTTTAACTCATTTTTCTTCGCTTTTTTTAATTTTGATTTTAATTTTTTTTAATTTTTTTTGGGTTGGTTCACCTGTGAACTTTTCTCTTTATTTTTAACTTAGAAAAATCATGGTCCCCCCTCAGTCGTTTTTGTCTTATTTGTTTGTTTGTTTGTAGTTTCTTCGTTTTAGCTCTTTTTTCTTTGCCTTTTTGCGTTGGTTCTCTCGTGAACATTTCTCTACATTTTCTCCCTTAGAGGAATCATTAAATTAATTTTCATATTTGTTAATTCATCAATCAAAATAGGATTAAGACCAACCGGTTTAATAGTAATAGAACCCTGGCCATATGTAAAGTGTTGATATACTTCCCACACGGAGAACACCACAGAATCATTCAAATGCCTTGCACTGTGCCATAATTGAGATGCAACTTCATCCCAGAATGAGCTCCATTGTTCAACTGTTGCAGTAGATGTATCAAACTCTAGTAGCAGAATGCCATGATTAGTCACTTCTTCATGATCATATATTATCTCATCCTGGTCATGCTCCATGAAGTAATCATCTTCAGGTAATTTATCCCTAATAAAATTATGAATAGCTACACAAGCAACAACCATTAAAGCTTCCCTTATAATCAAATAGTTTGGCACCAGACCTTGCAAAAAAAAAAAAAAAATCACTTTTTCAGTACACCAAATGCTCGTCCTATGACATTAAATATGGATGCATGGAGGTGATTGACTAGGTCTTTCCACCCTCTAGGACCCCTTCCTCTGCCACGATAATCTTGTAAGTGGTAACGAGTTCCACGATATGGTGCAAGAAAATCAGGTACATTTCTATATGCCGCATCAACAATGTAATATTTTCCTAGTGTAATGTTATTTTAGTCTGGTTCCTATTTGGTTCATTGTTTGTTTCAGGAAACCCAATTATTTTAGAAAATAGTTGTGGATCAATTTAATGGTAGGATTTAAGATAGTTTAGCCTATAAATAGAGGCATTGGGTGATCAATGTAATCACAGAGAAGAACAAACATGTAATTACAAAATTAGTTTTGTTCTAAAGAACCCTTTTGTGTGATATTGGTTTTGAGAGAGCAAGTGGGTCAACTTTGATCAGCCACCTGCTACAAAATTAAGAGCAATTTGATTTGAATTGTTTCACCTCCCTCGATTTACATGAGGTAAGATTGATCTTTCGATCAATTTTGATTGTTTCAGCAACTGTGAGGTTTGCTCCACCTTTGGGATTGCAATTTCATTTTAAGTATTCTGCAGAAGTTTGTTTGAGTTTATCATATTTGTTGTTTTCAAATTCCGTGCGTGACTTCAACTAATTGCTTGTTCGGTTTCGACAGTGTCCAATTTCGATTTGTTTGTTCTTCAGCAATTTAAAGTCGAAGGAATTTTGTTTTTTTTATTTTTTTAAAAAAAGGAAAAGGAAAAGAAGAAAGATAGAGTTTGATGGTTAATTGCTTTAATAGCAAAAACTGAGTTAAATTTTCAGGATTGTTCAAAATGTCTTTTTAACCTAGTCTTCGATATTGTCCTATTTTTTTTTCTTTGATGGCACAAAGAATTATGAACATAGGCGTCGACAAATGGAAATTTTTTTTCAGAGTTATTGGAATTTGGCACGTGATTGAGTCGGGGCTTGAGTAAGAGTTTGTAGAAAGCAAAGAATCAGAGATGAATCAATCTCACGATTAATTGGCTGAGTATTATTTAATACAATACCAACATTATTTGATTCCAAACTAAATGTAGACAAAAAAATTCATGATGTAAAGATAGCCAAGGAGTTCTGCAAAAATTTGATAGATTTAAGTCAAGAAAATAGCGATGTTCGAAGAGTTGGGCTGCATGAGTTAAGGGGACAATTTGAGTTGGCACATATGAAGTCTAATGAAAAGGTTCAAGAATACATGGCTAGGATTAAAAGTTCTTCATACGTTGACTGAGAAATTTCACACAAAGAAGTTGTTATAGAAACCACTAAGGATTTTTCTACGTTTGATTACCACGACTTGGAAGGTGAATTAGAGACTTACAAGATGTCTCTTGGCCAAAAATTTGTAGATTACAAAAGAGAGTGTTGTTCTAAAAGTTTTGAAGACATAGAAGAGCATGCCATGATTGTTTTGTGATGCTCAATCTGAAGCCTTCATGTTAGTGGATGAGAAGCCTGAAGAAAGATTGTTTGAAATCGATGTTAGAAGTTTGGAAAACGAATCTGAAATCGATGTTAGAAGTTTGGAAAACGAATCTTTCAGTGGCAAGTGCAATATAAAGAGCCAAAATATCATTGAGCAGGATTGTGTCAAGGTGAATGAAGACTTTGAAAGTGTTGATCTGGTCAAAGAAAAAGAAGAAACTAATGAACCATAATACATATTTGATTTTGTGATAAGTGATGACTTTGTTGAATTGGAAGTAAACAAAGATGAAAATATAACATTGGAGACTTGGGTTTGCAAGGACATTGTTAAGTTTGACAACATTGATGAGATTAACATTGTCGATGGAAAGCTCTGTTATGAAAATGAATGGGTAGATATTAGTGAATTCTTTAACTATGGTGAGCATTTTAATATCAAGTTTGAAGGCGATGCATCGAGTTTGTGAGGATATTTTTTGCATTTGCATGGTTGATTGCAAAATTAACAAGAAGACTTGCTTAGATGAAGAATGGGTGGATATGAATAAATTCTTTGCTAAAGAATAACTTTTACAGAAGTCATGGCACATACAATGCTGTCTCTACAAAAAGTTTGAAAGTAGAGTTGAAGAACTATTACAAGGTGGTGTTGTATGTTGTATACACTGCAAAATTTCAATGGAGATTGAAAGAACGAGATGACACTGGAGTTGTTTTAATCCAAGTTTGATTTAAGGGAGGATATGCTTGAAAATAGTTATTTAAACCTGGCGTGCCTAAAAGTGATCAAAGTATTGGGCTTGGCCAAATAAGGTAAGGAGTAAGTCCGAAAGGGATAAAGAAGGAAAAAGCCCAAAGAAAGGAAGAATAGGGTAAAAAAGTTAGGCCAGAGTAAAGTCACAGAACCGGGCTAAAACATTTTAGGTCGGCAACCGGGCTAAAAGGCTTTAGATTAGAGTAACAGTACACAACTAAGTTATAAGGAAATAATCAGGGGTGGGAGTTTAGGCTATTATTTTGGGCAAGAGTTATGCAGGGCATTTAAAGCAAATGAGCGGGGTCCGGGTCATAAAGAGGGCGGTTGACTAGGAAAGCATTTAAAAATGGGACCGTTATCAATAAGGAGGCAAATAAGGAGGAAATTAATGGCTATGGCATAGAAAAGGCGCAACAGGCAAAGGAACAAGGTGAGGCAATATATATTCACATTTTAGATCAAGAAGGTATGCAATTTTCATATACTTTAAGCTCGTAGTCTATACAATTTCTCTCACACTTGATACTAACTTGATCGTCAGAGTGGAACAGGAGGGATAGCCTCGCTTGTGTTCTCGTTTTTGTTCGTAGGCCAACCTTAATGGTGTTCTCGCTAGGGTCAAGAAGCTCAAGGTCTAGGCCATACATTCAAGCTACTGAGGTATCATTTTCTTTGGCATTTTGTGTCACATCAACTGACGCTGACTGTGGGGATCGTTTGATCGAATTTTTTCATCAAATTTTCTTCACATCCAAAGAAATTTGTTGAAGCTGTGATGCAAGGTATTCAAGGATCGGATGCCTCCAACTCTAGCAAGACGGTGGTCGATGTTTTTACTATTGATACTTCTATTGTAACCACTCCGGTGACTACTATTGTCCTATCCATTGTGACTCCTGCGGGTTCAACATCAATTCCTTTGACCGATCAGCAGGAGCAAGAGGAACGTGTAAAGTTTTACTTGCTGTTTCCATTTCTCGCACACTTCACTCCTCGTGTTCTGACATCAGGGCCCACACTACGATTACTCTGGGCTAGAAATCATTGACATCGAGGATCCACCCATTTCACAGGTAGTAAATGCTTTGAGTTTACCCCTAACCTCTTTTGCACAGGGTGCAGGAGTATAATTTAACCCGACCGAGGGTGTTCCGCGATCTGAGCCGCGCCTAGGTTAACCATGCCCGTGCATGTGATTCCTTCTATTAGGACTCATTTTTTGGGCTATCCGGGTTGGAGGATGCCTTTTGCTGGGTTACTGGGGGAATTAGGTGGGCCTAGAAGGTTTCCTGGGGGCAATCAATTATCTGCTGGTCATTCGTCTAGTCTATCTGAGGCTCCACCAGTCTATATTACCATTCCACATAGCCAAGCCCAAACAATTTTTCTTAGTCCTCAGGGGTTCATGGGCACACATTTGGGGGGGGGGGGGGGGGGGGGAAGGGGGGTACCCACAAGCACCTGCACATCATGTTTATTTTCCCAAGGGGGAAGGGGTAGGTAATATGGACCAATTTTAGCATTATGGGGTAGGAACAAATAGGGTCATGCCACCGCCGGTAAGTTATCCACCTTTGATGAATCCCGGGTATTATATAAGGGGTGTAGGTCATCTAGGCTATTGGGGACCCCAAGCAGGTCATTCAGGTTATGAGGAACCACAGTAGAACATTTCAGGGTATCCACAATATGGGGGGCCAGCACTACCCGAATCTAGTTATGCACATCAGGGACAAGTGGGGCATACTTCTCGAGTGTCACATCCATTTGGCTGGGAAATCTAGAATGCTCCATTCCCGCCTGGCTATAAAGGTTTAGGTAAGGTAGATAAGTACGATGACACAACTAATCCCACGGCTCATTGGATGCGATGCATGAGTGTCATGGATGCTGCAATTTATCTGATGCTAACTGGTGTATGACGTTTCATTTTACCTTAAAGGGACATGCGATTAATTGGTATAGTTCTTTACCTAGCAATTCTATTCATGCTTTAGATCAGTTTGGTCACTTATTTTTGGCTAATTTTAGGGGAATAAAATTCTATCTAAACTACATCTCATGAATATTACTCAATGGATTAGGGAAGGATTGCAAGCTTATATAGATCGTTTTAATATATAATCTAAGCAATGCCATGAAAAAGATGATAGAACTATGATGGGTTCATTTATTAACAAGTTAAGGTTAGGTCCTTTAGCTACCGAATTGGCTATTAGGCCCCTTTTTACATATTTAGATATGATGGTTACTGCTACTAATTTTGCTGTAATTGAAAAGGCTGATGTCATAAAAAAAGGAACGGGAAGCTGGGCTTTTAGATTACTATGGTAAAAGGAAGGCTTCTTCCCCTATCCCACACCAAGGCAAGGGTAAGAGGCAAAACTTTGTAGTATCTACTATACCGGGCCAAGGACTAGGGCTGATATTCATGTCACTATTTAGAATCAAGGGTTGCTACCCCCAGCTGGACCTATCATGGGCCCTATTGATATCCTAGTAGGTATTGTAATTATCATAAACATATCGGTTACAATACTAATGGTTGTAGAGATCTAGCTTCAGAGATAACCAAACTCATTCAGGCGGGTAAGTTACCCCAGTATTCTCAAGTGGAGCCTCTTCCGAAGTTCCAATTTGTGGCTACCCGGGATAAACAAGATGGTTGTTTTAGATATGGACAGTTAGGCCACTTCGCTCGGGAGTGTCCTCAGCTCGACCGAAGGGCGCCTCAAACCAGCTTAGATTCTGACTCAGTTATTGCTAGGATAGCTAATATTATCGCTGGTGGACCTACAATGGAAGACTCAAATAGACAACTAAAATATGCCTATTAACATGTGGACAGTATTTTGGGTTAGCAAAAGGTAGACCCTATGACCTCTTTAATTACATTTGGATACAATGATCATTTTCTGTCTTATCATACGATGATCCCCTCATTATAGATTGCTATATCTCTAATTTTCAAGTTCATAGGACATTAATTGATTCTGGTAGTTCTAGCAATATTATTACTACTAGTGCTTTAGAGGGTTGTCAATTGCATAAGGCCTAGTTGGACCTGGTGCACACACCTTTAATCGATTTTGGAAACCATCATGTGATCCCAACTGGTCGATTAAGCATCCCGGTAACATTGATAGCTGGCCAGCTAAAATGTACAGAGACCATAGAGTTTGTGGTGATCAACGAGCCATTACCTTTCAATGTGTAATTGGGAAGGCCTGGTTTAAACCACTTTCAGGCCATAGCTTCAACTGTGCATATGCTTTTAAAATTTCTCACCATAAATAGGGTGGCCTATCTTCGATGTGATGTTAAATAGGCAAGGTAGTGTTACACGGCTTTGTTAAAAGAAGTTGACCCTGTGAGAGCCATTCTGTAGGTAGTTGCAGTAGATCGTTCAGACAAAACGGGTGGACCGACTCGAACGCTTGTTATAGTCAACCTGGAAGATCCAACAGATAAGCCTGAGCAGCTCATTAAGGCTAGTACAGAGGTTAAAGAAATTCCACTTGGGGCAGACCCGGCTAAGGTAATTAAGGTAGGTGCTGATCTCCCTTTACAGTTAGAGTATGATTTACTTAAGTTATTCCGTGAGTTTGCGGAGATTTTTGCTTGGGACCCGGAGGATATGCCAGGCATTTCCCAGGATATCATTGGACGCAGGTTGTCCATTGATTCTAGCCATAAGCTGGTGAGGCAAAAGAAACGGAACTTTAGGGGCGAACGTAGTCCATATGTAGAAATTGAGGTCAACGCCCTGCTAGAGGTAAGAATAATCAGGAAGGTAGATTACCCGAAATGGTTGGCTAACCCGATGCTAGTTCCTAAGCCCAACAGTACTTGGCATATGTGTATAGACTTTACTGATTTAAGCAAGGCATGTCCCAAAGACTAGTTCCCATTACCTTTAATTGATATTCTGGTGAACTCTATTGCTAGATTCTGATTTCTCAATTTTTTGGTTGCCTACAAGGGCTATCACCAAATTTTCACGGCCAAGGAAGATGAGGGGAAAAAACATCATTCATTATCGATAAAGGTACTTATTGCTTTATTACTATACCCTTTGGATTAAAAAATACTGGGGCTACATTTTGACATCGAGTTAATAGATTGTTTAAGAAATAGTTAGGCCAGAACATGGAAGATTATGGAGATGATTTATCAGTGAAAAGTAAAAGTGAGGTCGGTATTTGTCTGATTTATGTGAAACTTTAGAAACCTTAGCTTATTACAAATTACGTCTTAATCTGAAAAAGTGTATTTTTGGGGCTACTTCGGGAAAGTTTTTGGCATATATGGTTTCTGAGGGGGGTATTTATGTCAATCCAAAAAATTGGCCCGTAAAATGGTGGTCACATTTTTGAAAATTTATTGTGACTCGTAATTGGTGGTCAAACAAATTTTGGGGGAGTATGAGGCTAAGTATAGGCAAATGGCGTATTATTTGGCATTGGTACAAGGTTTGTTAACAACTTTTTGATGTGAGTTATTCGAAGAAGAGCTCACGGTGCAAAAAGTTACCAAGGAAAGTGGATCGTTGAAGAGACACAATCTTAGTTACTAAGATGTTGAGAATTAGATTTTGAGAATTACAAACAAGGCATATAGTGAGATAAACTACAAAGCTATAACCTAGAAAGAATAAACGAATTGAAACTAGCAAAAATTAGATGAAGCAAGAAACCTAATTATCCTATAGTCTGACTTGTGTTATCTAAACATAAACATGCAAATTCCACAAGTGCAAAATAAGAATTCTAAAGCTAAGGATTAAACCTCACAAGATATAATAATCTAAATTCTATATTTGGTGCTTTATTAATTCATCTGGCTCCCCTTAAATAGAAGAGGTTGCGCTCCTTTACTTGAGTTGTAAAAGAAAATTAATTAAGAAAAAGAAATTGGAAACCAACTAGAGTTGGTATTCCTACAAGAAATCAAGTTGCCAAAAAGATCATGACAACTTGAGGCAGAAATTTGGCCATCTCAAAGAAAGAGGAAATCTTAATTTCTCCTTAAAAATTAAGGGAAATAAATTAAGCCTAGAGCAAAAAGGATTCAAGAAGTGAAACCTTTTTGAAAACAAAAAGAAATAAGGAAATAGGTAGTTGTAACAAACTTGTAACAACCTCTCAATCCCTTCACTAACTAGGAATAGAATTAGGAAACATACACAAATCCTAATTCTATCCAAACTAGCAAAATTTTCATCCCAATTTTGAAGGGATTTTGGCAATAGTGGTGTAGTTGGGTCGACTTTGTGAAGCGTGGTTGCTGATGGTTTGGCCCAGTGGATGTTACATTCTGATGTAGTAAAATCCATCGAAAATGCTGAAATTCAAGAAAATCAAGATTCTTCAAGATTCATCAAGATTCTTTCATTTCGTCAAGATTATTCAAGAACCTTTCTCAAGATCACGGAACTTGGCCTTGTGACTTTCGAGCTAGGTATGGGGTCCCATGCCTTGGCAGGAATTGCTTCTCCTGGTTTAATTAAGCCAATGATGACCTCACCACTTTTTCAACATGGATAGTTTTACGGATTCCTCTGAAAAAGAACACAAATACAGACGCTTTTTCAAAGTTGGCTTGTTCGATATATTCTCATTTAACCAAGAGTGTTCTAGTGGAAGAAGTTCAAACTAGGAGCACAAAGGAGTCAACAGTGCTGCCGACCAAAGGGCTAAACGATTGGAGGGCTCCAGTATGAATGTATTTACAAGAAGGGATCTTGCCTAAGTCAAGAAAAGAGGCCTAAAGGGTTCGGCGAAAAGCGGAGCAATATCAAATAGTTGGTGGAGACTTGTATAAAAAGGCTATTTAATGCCTTTGTTAAAGTGTTTGGGCCCATTAGAAGCAGAAAAGGTATCGCAGGAGGTTCATCAGGGGGATTGTAGGGCTCATATTGGAGCTCAAAATTTGGCTAAGAAAGTACTTTGGGGCCGTATTTTACTGGCCTCGGTTATTCCATGAGGCGGCGGAGTTAGTTCAGCATTGTAAGAGTTTTCAGATGCATGCTCCAGTTCCTTGGCTTCCAACTTCAACGTTTATGGGTATTTAGCACTATGACCCTTTGCCGAATGGGGGATAGATTTGATAGGGCGATTTCCTATTGTCGGCAATTTCCAATACTTGGTGGTGGCCATAGATTATTTTACTAGATGGGTGGAAGCAGAGGCTTTAACGAATATTACATGAAGAATGGTGGCTTAGTTTTTATGGAGGCAGGTTATATGTCGGTTTGGGATACCAAATTCAGTTATCTAGAATCATAGGACTCAATTTGAATCTAAGGAATTCGCAGCTTTGTGCAAGATATTGGGGATAATAAAGTGGTTTGCATCTGTGTCCCATCCACCGGCTAATGGCCAGGTGGAGTTAACCAACAGGACTTTGCTTCATGCTATCAAGACCCAGCTTGAAGGAAAAGGGAAATAATAGGTGGAGCAATTACCTCATGTTTTATGGTTTCATCGTACCACACCTAAAACTGCTACCAGGGATACCCCATTTGGGCTAGCTGACAGAGCTGTCGTATACCTCTGCAAACACAGTAATTATGCTGCTTTTAATCTGCAATCAGAGGATTAAATAAATCTAATACAATGGTAGTCAGGATCGATCCATAGGGACGACATATATTCTTAATTTCCTTGATCTATTAATGTGCTAGTAACTATTTTGACGAGTCATCACCTTTGTGTCCTTAAGAGACCTTTGTCACGAACAAGAGAAACATAATTAACTTGTATAAATTCTAGAGAAAGTATTTTAGTATTATGTAATACACCTTCATCACATGCATGCAATCGTGAACACTTAAGTTGTCTAATTATCTTATACCGATTAGTTATAGATTCCGTGAGCACCAGCTAGTCATAACCCAATTTCTCCTTAACTTCTCAGTAATCCTCGCGAGTCCCCGCTAGTCAAGATTACTTCTCTAACCAACTAATTAATTAAGTCGCGAGTACCCGCTAGTCACCTAATTAATTATTTAGTATCATTAAGATGTAGAGAAACCTAACACTAACAACTCCTATTGTCGTAATTCAAGGAATTATTACTCAATTAATGTTCCTCACGGCCGAAGGTTGTGTCACTCGAAGGCTCTACCAGATTAAACTAAGGTGATCAGTCTTAATAAAATCTTAGTAATATTAGACTTATGAACACTGATTAATTTAAGAACATAAGTAATTAGACTTAGATTAATTCAAGTTTTATACATGCATGGATTACGGTTCCAATACATAATAGTAGAACAATATATTTAGCTACTCATAATTTGATAATCAAAGCAATAACTTGGAATAGAAATCATGAGAAAAATACGAAATACTTTACTGGAATAGAATGCTGGTGCCGTTTGGACTTTGAACCGACGAATAGAACACAACAAAGATTAAGTGTCTTTAAAAGCCAAATCAATTAAACTACTATGCTACGGAATTCTCAGGAAAACACCGAAGTAAAAAGTATACTGCCTTACGTAAACCTGTGTAAAAGAAAAGGTATCTCTGAGTATCAACTCAAGTTGCCTATTTATAGGTATCTCAGATTTGGGAAGGAGATCTTGTGCACTTGGAATTCCAATTTTCTTTTTCCTTCTTGGATTCTCCTTCCTTTTCTACTTCCTTGCTTCACATGGAATTACTTATTTCCATTTCTTCCTTGACCTTGCAAGACCGCTTGTTGAATCCCAATTTAACGCCGAACTGGCGCGACGTCGGCCTCCACATTCTGCTTAGTCATGGTGTCATCTCTACATCTTCACACGTGTCATTTGTGCCACCAATTGTGCATCAGTGACTCTAGACATTAGATCGGCCCCAGCCGAGGTCAGCTTTTCAGGTCGTCCAGCCGAGGTCATCCCAGATCTGCTTGGATATCCTTGTGCTCCTAAAATCCATCTTGTAGAACTTCTCTTATGCAATTGGGCCGCTCTCTTAAATTTGCAAAATTAATACAAACCTTGGGCTAAAAGCCAGTGAGAACTGTCAATTCTCTCTAAATTATCAGGTACATATCAGTGGATCACTAGCGTTCGGGGTTAATGCTGTTATCCCTCCTGAGGTTCAAGCAAAAATGGCTAGAGTAATGTACTTTGACCAGGAACATAATTCAAGCAATCTCAGGTTAAGTTTGGAGGAATTAGAGGAAAGGCAGGATGCTGCTTATGTACGTTAAGTTTGCTATAAGAATGTGGTCTGAAAATCTTTTGATTCTCAGGTTAAATTGAGCTAATTTGTTCTAGGCGATTTAGTTTTATGAAGCAGAGCTATAAGCATGCCTCAAGATCATGGCAAGTTGGCCCCTAATTGGGAAGGGTCTTACGGGTGATTGAAACCTACGGGGAGTTATGTCCTAGAAGAATTAAATGAGACTTTGGTCCCTCGGGCTTGGAATGTTGTTCATTTAAGGAAGTATTATGTATGAATAGTTATCTATGGGCTCAGGATGATAAAAGGAAAAGTGCCCAGTCAATAAATAGAAAAGAAAAGAAAAGAAAAAGAGATAGTTATGCCAGAAAACTTATCTGCCGGCCCAAAATGTACGAAAGCAAGTAAAATTATTTAAGACAGAAAAGTAAGATCAACACATAAGTTAGTTTTGGTCATCAGGCAGGGCCATAAAGGTAGCTTCCTAGTCTTGGGGATGGCTTGTCCCGATTTCTTCCTGTCGTTCAACTTCATCTTCAGGAAAGGGGATGCCCAAGTCCCTACACTTTTGCTTGATCTGCTCAATCAACTCAAATGGGTCTATACCTTCAGCTAGTAGTGATTTTAGGGCCATAGAGCTTAGGGTCAAATCTGTCAGCACTTAGGGGCCACAAGCCTCATCCCAACAAATGGTAAATCCACATTGGACCAGTTCTAAGAAGCACCGGTTCATCAAATCTAGCAAGGTTCCTTGCTTCAAATTGTCTATTGCCATTTTGTTCTGGGCTGAAACCTCCTCTATCTTGAGCCGACTCATTGGCCTTCGTTAGCTGGGTAACCCTTGTGTGGGCTTTTTTTTGTCCCCTCTCTTCTCTGCCAGAGTTTTCTCAACCTCTTTAATTCTTTCCTCCAAACTACCGACTTTTGTCTCCATGATGCTGGCCCGAGTGCTAAGTGTTTGGTTTTCTTTGTATAGCTTGGTATTTTGGTAACCTTGCTAGCCTCAGTGCTTAGGTGAATTTTTAATTTTTCAATTTCTTCGGCCGGCCGTTTTTGCCTTTCCTGCTCATAGTTTTGGGCCAAGACATCCAGGACGGTGGTTCTTTTTGCTGTAGCCACATAGTTTATTCCAACCTAATATGTTAAGAGATATGGTTAGTTATAAGCAGAGCCAGTGAACATAATATTGATAGGGACAAAGTGTTTACCCCATTGATATGAGTAGTAATATAGGCTTCTCGACGGGTGATTTGAAGAGCCAAGTAGTTCATCTACTCCACGTCTTGCCGAATGAGTGAGCCAGCTGGGGCTTAGTTAAATGAGTTATGTGAATCCGAGACAATTTCAGCATAAGGCATGGGACACCAAACTGGGGCTTAGTTAAATGTGGCTGTAGAATAGGTCGGGCCATGAAAGCAGGTATATCTTTCACTTCCATGAGGATTATGAATCTCTCTTTGGTATCTGGGTCTAAGGGTCCAAACATTTTGTCTAGGCTAGGAATTGGGTTTGCTGAAGGGGTCATGGAGGGGATGGGGAACTCTTTGCTTGAGTCAGTGAGAGGGGATTTTGCCCTTTTGGCAAGCTGGATTTCTTCCGAAGATAGGTGAACCTTTTGTGATGAAAGTCGGGGAATATGACGAGAGGGGGATCTAGATGGTACCTAGGCCAAGGTAGTGTCAGGACCCAGTGGATTGGCAGCTTCGACCTCTTCTGTCAAGTCAATCCTATCAGCTGGCTTCTTTGGCACGGATGCCCCAACCTGGCCACTTGCGTTTGAATTTTCTTTTTCATCCATAACCACCAAAAGCACCTAGATAGAAATAAGGTTAAATAGTTAAATGCTACAGCAAATAGAAATAAGGATAAGAGTATGGGGCAGAATTAGGGAATTACTTTCGCCAATAACATTTGGGGCTGTAGTAAGATTGGCCCAAACTAGAAAGGATTCTCGAGGATTGGGATCTAAATATTTGTGTTGAAAGGCTTCAAGGTTTTTGCAATGGGCCAGAAGTATAGGCTTATCTTTAATCCAGGCTTCAAGGTTTTTGCAATGGGCCAGAAGTATAGGCTTATCTTTAATCCAGGCTTGGGAGCTGGGTAAAATCAAGGTCTTCTATCGGCAGAGAAGTTTATCTTCAGCATCTTTTACTATGAATAATTTGGACTTCCAAACCACAGAGGACGGTACCTTAGCACCAGTACAGATATAGAGAAAGCCCACCGTAAATTGAATTGCATTTGGGGAAATTTGGGTCAGCCCCACTTCAAAATGGTTGCAGATCTCAGAAAAAAAAGTCATGGGCCAGTAATCTAAGTCTGGCCCCCATGTGTTGTTCGTAAATAGCTATCCATCCTTCATCAGCAATGTCAGCCCTTTCCTCGGGGCTTGGCAACCTGGTTTCCACCTCTAGGCTAAAGTAGTGGGAATATTTCAGGGTTTCCAGTTCTTCAGGGGTCATATCTCCAGGCTATTTCATCAGGGTAGAATCAAAGGAGTTTTAAAGTAGTGGTGGTGGTTCTTGCTGTCGAAATAGCGGTAATGGGGACTAGATTTAAGGGTATAATTGATTGTTGCGATTTGGGTTTTTTTGATGATGAGATTTTTCCTTTTTCAGCCTCAGGGTCCATGGTGGTGCTAGGGTGGATGTCTTTGAAGATTACGTCTGCTACACCCGTTGAAGTAGTAGTTATTGGCCAGAAAGGAAGGGTTGTTTGCTTTAGTCGGGGAGGGGATTAGACCTAGAGGGCATTGGCTCAAGGTTGCTTCAGAACTCAAAATGTGTGTAGGAGAAAGATGAGGGGACTGACCTTTGGAGGGGTTGATACTGGTGGCGGAGCTTTGTTCATCAGCCATGTTGATAGTTTTTGAAAGGAGGGAGTAGGCGTTCAAGGGATTTTGGAAGCTTTAAGGAAGAAGTCTCAGGAATTTTTGGTAAAAATTGGTAAAGGTAGTCTCTGAAGAGCCACAAAGAAGTATATATGGTATAATAACGGTTGGTACCAAAAGGGTAATTGATAAAAAAAGGGAAGTTGAAACAAAAGGGAATCGTGGGAAGATGGATCGAAACGTGGGGGAGTGGTGTACAATTATTATAGAAGGAGAAGCATGTTCAGGCATGATGATGGGATGGATTTCACAATTTTCAATGGTTGATGTACGATCTTTGAGAAGAGTAGTACATAATCTGATCTGACATTGTCAGGTATAACTTCTTCCTTTGGTTATTTGTTGATTCTAACTTTAAATGCTTTCGTGAGAATTATTTTGGGGGCTACACTTGAAAAAATCAGGAATTTAGTTTCATATAGGCCGGTATTCTCAACTTTTCGGGGGTTAGGTTTAGTAGTTTGGTCAGTGGGACGATTAAACCATGCATTATATATTCTTAGAGAGCTGTAAGAAAAAAATAGGGAAGAAAAATAGAATAAATATTGCAAGGGTTATCTATTCTTGGGGGCTATATTGGAAATAAGAAGAAGCTTTATGTATATAAGTCGGCATTGCATTTTAGTCCAGAGTTAAGTTAAAACTACTAAACCAAAAAAATAAATAAAGTAGGCATTATTTATTCTCGGGGGACTGTAAGTGAAAACATATAGGTGGATAGAATAAATAATTCATTCTTCGGGGGGCTTGAGGGCATAGAAGTTTTGGTTTGGGTCAAAGGACTTTTTGCAGGGGCCAAAAATTTTTACCAAAAAATAACTGAGTATTATTTTTTAGATTAGATTAAAAAACACAATACTGGGGGGCTTGTTGGTGTGCGTAAAAGTGAGCAAAGTATTGGGTCTGGCCCAATAAGGTAAGGAGTAAGTCCAGAAGGGATAAAGAAGGAAAAAACCCAAAGAAAGGAAGAATAGGGTAAAAAAAGTTAGGCCATAGTAAAGTCACACAGTCGAACTAAAACGTTTTAGGTCTACAACCGGGCTAAAAGGCTTTAGGCTAGAGTAACAATATACAGCTAAGTTATAAGGCAATGATCAGGGGGTAGGAGTTTAGGCTGTTATTATAGGCAACAGTTATGAAGGGCATTTAAAGCAAATGAGTGGGGTCTAGTCATAAAGAGGGTGGTAGACTAGGGAAGCATTTAAAGATGGGACCGTCATCAATATGGAGGTAAATTAGGAGAACATTAAAGGCAATGGCCCCAAAAAGGAGCAACGGGCAAAGCAATAAGTGAGACTATATATATTCACATTTTAGATCAAAGAAGGTATGCAATTTTCATATACTTTAAGCTCTTAGTCCATACAATTTCTCTCACACTTGATACTGACTTGATCGTCAGAGTAGAACAGGTGGATAGCCCCACTTGTGTTATGGTTTTCATTCGTAGGCCAACCTTAAGGGTGTTGTCGTTGAGGCCAAGGAGCTTCAGATCTGGGCCATACATTCAAGCTATCGAGGTATCATATTCTTGGCATTTTGTGTCACATCAAAACCAAACTTCATTAAGTATGTAAGTATATTTGTAGTAGGATTTGTATTTTAATATGTTTCCTATTTGATTTAATGTTTGTTTTAGGAGACCCTATTATTTTAGGAAATAGTTGCGGATTAGATTAATCGTAGGATTCAGGATAGTTTAGCTCATAATTAGAAGCATTTGGTAATCATTATAATCACAGAGAAAGATACAAAGAAGATCACATATGTAGTGTGAGAGGTTTTGAGGTCGGGTATAAGAAGTCCTGCCTCAACGTTGAGGCGTTGAGAAAAACTTGCTAGCTTTGAGTACCTTTGCTCCGCTTTGTAAAGCCTTTTGTCTTAGTTTCATTATGTTGTTCTTTATTCCAAAGAATTTATATTTCGCTATGCGTTAATCTCTTTATATTATCAAGATATATAGTTCATATTCTACATGTAGCCAAAAGAATAAGGGATACTTGATTAATACATGCATGTACAACAATCAAATAACAAACTATAGGTGTTGGATCTAGTACCTTGTGGTGGCATTGGGAAGTTTGAGTTTGACCTAGTAACAACATCAAAGAAAACTCTTCCATCATTTACACGTACGGCCTTCCCACCCATCTCTAATGTACACAAATCGCATGTCATGATCAGAAACTGCAAGAACATATTGACTTATTTGTGAATGTCAATTCTGAAAAGCATCCCTTCAATTAGCTGGTGTAGAAGCAGATATGTGTGTATACCATGTAGGGCACCAACACAATCCTACAAAGAACCTATCTTATTAATGCTCTAAAATTTAAGAAACATTTCAAATTAAATCTATTAAAGGTAGTGTCTGAAAGAAATAAATTTACCTTGAACCATGGCTAATACTTCAGATAATGCAATATTTTTGGGTGAGTGTCATTGTCATTTCTCGGGCATATTATTACCTTACTGAACAAAACAATTTCACGGACAACTTAACGAATATGTCGGTTAACAGTTTCTGTAGAGAGATTAAACCTTTCCGCTACCACATGTTGACGCGAGTTATGAGTTACCGTAACAAGGAACATACAAACAACTTCCTCAATGGATATCCCAGACTTAGGTTTCTCAACTATGTGGCCTCCATATTTGAGGAGTTGGCAGAATTTCATGAACGTTTGAACATTTAATCTGTAGTTCTCAAATACCCTAGAATGGTGGCCTTGAACTAGTTCTTCAACCCACTCTTTTCTTGTTAAGGGTGAGTTACGGCATAGTTATTGACCAATAGATTCAGGATCCCCCTCTTCCATGGGCCAAATTGTAATGAGAAGATCTACAAAATCCTCATCTTTATTATTACTAATTGAACCACTCGTTAGACTTGTATGCGATGTAAATCCAGCCATCATAATCTCCAACATGCTTAGAAAAAATCACCACATGTACTAATTAACTATACTATGCAAATATTATATTCAGAATTATGTGTCTGATTAAACAATGTCTTTCAAAGTTTACAACTCATTCAATGACAACTAAATTCAAATAATAAAACAATATCATGCCATGTTGGTATTATAGGGTGGGGTGGGGGGGGGGGGGGGGGGGGAGGGAGGGGAGGCACTTAAATGCTGAAACATTGCAAACTTGATTGAACATAACCCACCCCACTAGTGTATGATGATTTTTATCTCAACATTTATCTCAGTTGAGATGATATGAATTCATTAGTGGCCCACAAATAGTGACCAAAGTGTAAAAAATATAAAAGATTGAACTTCAATTCAAAAATAACTATAAGTTGGATCCTATAGTGGAATGCAAGGGGTTTTGACAGTTCTCGATGTTACCATGTAAATAATAAACATTCTCTTATGCTTTAAGAATTTTTTTGGCATAGTATACATACATCCCACTCCAAGAACATTGAATAAAAGTAAAGAACAAATTTTTTAATTAAAAAAATGCTAAAAAAATAAAACTTGCATGACAATAAAGTATGAGTCAGTTGAAAGATATCAGAGCTGCTTCAGCACCTTACTACAATGGACAAGAATGATTAGGAATAAAAACATGCAACAAGTGATCTTACTCAGTGAAACTTTCTAGAAACTAACCAATTTCACATCTTACTCACGTAAACAGTAGATGAAATTTTTAGTCGATGTTATGACTGGAAGACATCACCTAATAATGGATACCAAAAATCATTGTACATATTTTGTATATAACTATTTTTGCCTCATCAAGTTGAATACATAACTCAGCTGTAGGAAACCTATATAAAGGACTTTTTCAGCATCACATACATCACATATCCCATATTGAGTTGCTGGATACATCAATTCACCCATTGTGGCCCATGTGAATTAGTCGTATATTATTTTCCTCCATACAACCTGAATTAACTGAGAAAAAAAATACATTTTTTTGAAAGACTTGACCAAAAAAATGTATACAAATAAAAATGATAAGTAATTTTTCTTAAGGCATAGTGCAATCACATAACACATTAGAACTATGACTTGAATAACAAGCCAATGCAACAAATCACATGCTTAACAATATCAGTCTACACTATTAGAATTTACATATTCTTCCCAAGATAAGGTTGCAAGTTGAAATGGTTGCTTGCAATGTTGCGGACATAATCTACAAATGCGTGTAATAAAGATATGGCCAAGATATATTATATGTTTTGGTTCAAGGAAATCCTTACATATGATTCTGGTTCCATCATTTACATGCCCAAGATAAGAAAAATGTTCTAGTTATTATTATAGTAGCAGCAATATAAGGTAAAGGTTAATTGTGTCTGAATTTCACAACCTTCACTACTGGTGTCTCAAATTTAATTTAAGCTGTATATCCACAATTCATCTGAAACTGTAGAAATTGAAGAGTTGTATATATCTAAAATTCATAATAATACAAATTTATATATTATCAATTTCAATAATCTCATAGCTACTAGTTACTGAATTGATACCACATATAACTCCAGTTCCTTTCACTTATAGAACCTGTTCGGAATGTTGTTTTCAACCCAATTTTGAGACAAGTTTTCAAACAAAACTTCAAAACCATGTTCTTTTTCTAAACTTCAAACCCAAATTTCAAAAAAAAAAAAAATTCCTCCAAAAACCCTTCACTTTCATCTTCACTGCTGACTGCCGCCTCCGACCGGCAAATCATACCCAAACCCATTTTCTTCTTCCTCTCATTTCTCTTCTCCGCCGAATCAGAAGAACACGACTTTGTCTTCTTCGCGTGACGGCAAGCGGCAAAGTTTGCCATTTCATATCTAGGTGATGGCGACCAGTTGCTCTGTTTCAGATTGATTGTGATTGAGAGAGCATTTATTGCAGCATCCAGTGATGAAGCTTCCCAGATCTGAACGGCAGAGTCGGTGAGGAAGCAGCACCTCCAAAATCAACGACGGATCTGAGAACGGGTTCAGCGACTAAAAAGGAGTTGTTGTAGCGGCTGAAGTTTAAGAAATTTCTAAAGTTTTGAGCCGAGAAGAAGGCATACAGCAGTAGCTCTGCTTCGGCGTGAAGAAATTATCGAAAAAGATAGAGTAGACGGCTGAGCGGGTGGTGGTAGAAGGAGTAAAAGGGGAGGAGAGGGAGGATATGTATGTTTTTGAAAATAAAAATAATAATAAAAATAATTTCAAAACTTTGTTTCTTTGTTTTGGTCTCAAACCAATTTTGTTTGAAACTTTGTTTCTTTGTTTTGGTCTCAAAACAAACTTCAAAACCACAAAAAGAACAGGCCCATAGTTTGACGAAAAATGGCATCGTCAAACTTCGTGTTGCTAGATGAGAGCTAATTGGTGCGATGTTTCAGTCATCTTGAAAATTATGCGGTTGGTGGGATCATGGAAGAATCTGGTAGCCCTGATGAAAGTGGAGTTATTTGGGACATTCATCTCATTTAGAATTGTCATGCACTCAGGGACACTTACGGATCCTACGACATTGCAGCATGAGATTTTTTTTGTCCAACACTCCAAGGCAAACCTAATTGAATCATCCTTACTCTTCTTGGACGAATGTCCCGAATCTGTTTCCCTACTCGTTGCAACCCTTTTTCCATTTTTTTGAGAACTGCATCCTAATTCCTTCCTACTTGGTTCCTGACCATAAGGATTGTTTGGTTGCTACCAAAACATCAGTGAAGCATCCTATGAAATAGTTGATTTTGTAATGCTACCTTTTCATCAGAGTTGTTAGGGGCATTCCTTGGTTCAATGTTAAAATATCCTGTAGTAGTGGTGGGCATGAAAATCTTAGTCAGGTCACCATAGTGAAGACACCATGTGTTTATGAATTTTCTATATTTTTAATTTTCTGATCAATTGAAACATAGTAAATTTTCCAGCAAGTTTTAATTTCTAGCCACCTGTATAATAGTGGACAAATAGTAATCAATATTAAAAAAATAAGAATATTCTATTACACTTAACATAAAGCAATAAGTACTATCATTTAAGGGGATTGCTTATAAGTTTCGAAGCTACTTAAGAACATCTATTATGTACATTAGGGGATAATTAACTATTTATCATTGTTAAATAATTTCATAACCTAAAAAAAACTTTTACTATTCAAGAATCATGTGTTAATGTCGTGGTATGGCACACCATTTGACAATATTGAGTAATAGAAGATAGTTACCCACAGTAACCATAAATTAGAATTTTAACACTCTTACAATAAGAAAGAGTAAGAAAGCAGATAGAGATAATCAATTCTATATTAAGGGTGTGACAATGTAGCAAATTGTCGAAATACTTAATTAACTTAATAAGGAAAATAATTGGATGGTCAGAAGTTAATTGATTACTTACTTATATCGATCCAAGAAGCTCATTGCTCATCCTATGCAATTATAGCACCAGTCTCCAGGTCCCAACCAACTCCAGAGTAATGCTTATTGAGGTCTTTGTACAACTACTAGCAAGTCGAAAGGCGGTGATATTTCCTTCTCAGAAAAGGCTTAGTCAACATTACATTGCACCTTGCAAACAACTCAAAGGCCATATGCTCAAATTGATCCTTCGTGAATGAGTTTGATATCAACCCTCCTCTATCTTTTTCCTCCATAATTAGATAAATGAAGTGGGCAAGCACGTGAGGAGCCATTCTCTTAGAATAGCCGAAGCTATTTCCAAATAGAAATCAACAGAAAAACTTTTAGTCCCTAAATCTAATCACATCAAGTGGGTAATATATTTCATTTTTAACTTTTCTATCTCTTTGTAATTTTTCATGCAAAGTTGTACATCATTCGAGTTGGTTATAGAGTGAGTGATGCTAATTCGAGATGAAGGGTTTTCCTCTTTATAATGAATTCCTATAGAATGAAGCATATAATCATGCGTAATAAATATATGATATAAATTGATGTATGTAGAATTAAATAAGACATACTTGTCATGGTTGTACAACACAATCCTGCCGTTAAGGTGGTATTCAGGTCAGACAAGTCCTCTCCACATTTACCCATTATGTCTATATTATATTACCAATATCAAGCATGTGAAACCTCAAGTTGAGGCTATTTTTCAGTAAAATGTTATTAATATTCCACTACATAGCACACTATCGAACAAATTGAGAAATAGAGATTTCTACAACATAAAGGGTGGCTAAGGTCCCTTAAGGCTATTATGTATAATTACTATTGAATTTGGTTTAACTAAAAATAAATTTAATATATGACATGAATTAAAGCAATAATGAACCCAAAGTTCATAACTCAATAGAGTTTTACATAGCATTAAAAACCAAAATACAGAACTTGTTAGGAATAAAGTAAGCCATGGGTCCACTAATCTGCTCTAATTAGTACATTTATTTTAGAGATTTATTGACAGTTCTCACGGGGTTTTTCCCAAGTTTTGAGTGTTTTTATGCAGATTCGGAGAACAGCTCAGTTGAAGAGTAAAAGTGCAAAAGCAAAGGATTTGGAGCCAAAAGTCATCATCCAAGAGGCTAAAGGGATTTGAGGCCAAGAAGAAAAGAAATCCAAGAAGCCTGTTGCTGAATTCGGATCAATCAAGAAACGGAAGTTGTTTCGTGCAGAAGAAGGAATTGAGAAGGAGTCAATTGACAAAATGGAGAAGGAATTAAAAGGAAAATTGGAAATCTCCAAGTTGAAGAAGACTCTATGTGCAAGATTGATTCTCTTTCCAATTAAATATTTGATTGATAGATCTCCTTAACAGATTAGGAGATAGATTTTATTCCAAGTTACTAATTTCTTATAAGTCCTATAAAAAGGAACTTAGCAGGTTGAAAAGGCTTGCTTGCACGCGGCCACTTTAGTTCCCACGGATTTGAGCAGTTGCTACGCTTAGTTTTTAGTTTTAAGTTCTAAGTTTGATACAGTTAAGTTCTATTCGAAGTTTGTTCGTTGTAAGGATTTCTCGACTGCATAGTCTACTAATTGGACAAGCAGGAGGTTGCCTAGATTCACGATTTTTACTCTAGAGTAATATTATTTTTTGTGTTAATTCTATGACGTTCTTTATACTTATTCGTTTTACGTTCAAAGTCATGAGTAGCTAAATTTACTATTCTGGTATTATGTATTGAAGGCGTAATCCATGCATATATGAAACCTGTGATTAAACTAAGTCTAATTACTATGTTCTTAAATTAACTGGTGTTTATAAGTCTAATTGTAAGATTTTATTAAGCTTGATCACCTTAGTTTAATCTGGTAGAGCCAGCGAGTGGCAAAACTTTCGGTCATGTAGTACTGGTTAATTGGGTAGTAATTCCTTCATTTACAATGATAAGAATTATTGATGTTGGGTTTCACTAATTCTTAATGTTACTAATTGGTTAATACGGTGTATGTTGGGTACTCACGACATGTTAACTGAATTAGTTAGAGAAGTAATTCCGTCTATAAGAAACTCACAGGGATTACCGAGAAGTTAAGGGAGAATTGGGTTATGTCTGCAGGGGACCCACGGTAACCTATAACCATCTGATATAAGGTAATTAAACAACTTAAAGCGTTTAGGATTATATGCATGTGATGAAGGTGAATTACATAATACCAGAATACTTTCTCTATATTTGATACACATTAATAGTTAAATTCACTCTCATTAGTTCTAGAAGTTAAGTGACAATCTAAGGTCTCTTAAGAGACACAAAGGTGACTGCTAGTCAAAACTGTTATGAACATTAAGTGGAATAAGGAATTATAATTAACTGTCTCTATGGATTAATCATGTCTTATGATGTGCTACATTTATTTAGCATATTTGTTGCAGATTAAAAAGCAGTAATTTTACTGTATTTGGTGAGGTACGACAGAACCATATCATCCACAAGTTAGGTCATTTATTTCAATCTATAACATTGGTATTATTCTATGTTGTGAAGCAAGCTAACTTTATTCCTTGCAGTAGTTCTTGGCAAGAAAGGTGTACTAAAAGTGTATGTATTGAGAACAACAATTACTATTGGATTGAGGAAGGATGTTAGGAAAGGCAATTTATAGCTGTTATTACAATAAAAGAATGAATGACCCAAGAATCACTCTCATGAGAATTGTAACACAAAATGATTAGATAATTTATCATGAATTGATTTTTATATACTGTAAATAACAGACCCTTAAGTATAAGCGACCAGTACCCAACTTTTTAGTCCCCATAACCCTAATCAACCTATAGATTTGTATAATGTTAATGATAAACAGTAGAAACGAATATACATCCACACAACAACAATCACTACAGCTTAGGTACAATGCAATGAAATCCCTAAACCCATATCCAAACCAATTGAAAATTTCAGCATAAAATGGGGATAACTACCTATGATATTGACGAAAGTGAATAGATGTAGGCTACCGTATGTAAGATTTGAAACCCCCAATTGGAAGAAACCAACTGCCATGAAGAAATCGGGATTAAGAAATCACTCGCAATAGAATTTTTAGCACTTCATAGTGGACAATTGTTGAGTGCAAATACATACAGGGAAAGGAAGAAGAAAAATTCAGTAAGGAAGAGCATGATGTGTTGTCTTCAGAATAATTCAGAGAAAAATAGCCAACAAAGCAAAACCAAAGGAAGAAATAAACGCTTTCCGTGAATTAAGCTTCTCTGCAACGCCGTTGGGTAGAGATGCACCAAAAAGGGCGAATTGGGAGTGTGATTTCTTTATCGAGGATAAGCTTTTGCTTCAGTTAAGTGGGAGTAAAATCTTGGAACAACTATAATAAATAGAGAAGGGTTCACGCACAAAATAGTAAATGGAATATATTCCATTTCATCTTTGACTGTAGAAGGACCGCTAATAAAAATGCACTAAATGAGTAAGGGACAATGGAAAATAGGGCCGCAAAACAAGTAAATAAAGAGAAGGTGAAAATAGAATTTTGAGTTATAAAATAAATAGAGCCTAAGGGATAAAATGAACTATTTTCAAGATGAGGAACAAATCAACCTGGAGGGCCAACGTAAAAGACCAATGGAGTTGTTTAATCTTTTAATATTATCGAAAACTAATGGATTAAAAAAAGACAAACAAACATAGTAATGAAAAAACTACAAGTTATAGAAAGAAGGTTTAATCACTATCTACCCCTAGTGTTATCGTGTTTCTACTATCAACCCCCCCCCCCCCCCCCCCTCTTTCTTTTGTTTTATAAACTAACACTTAGAGAAATTAGTCTTTAGTCAAACAAAATAAACTTTGTAAGGACTAAAATACCCATAAACTATGCATTTCTCCTTTGATTCCCTCCAAGAACAGTCCGCCGTAGCCGCCCATCACTATCACCACACCACCGGTAAAAACACTGCCGTTGAAACTTATCACCGCCACCACAAAGAATCATATGAATTTCTTCTTCCCAAATAATTGAGGACTTTCTTGATAATTTCTTCTTCCTTAATGGGAAGAATCCTCCATAGATGGCCATAAGAAGCCATGACGTATGATACATAGTAAGAGAACTGACAACCAAAATGGAAAGAACGACAATCCTCCCATCACCACCACGATACCATTGGCCCCACTGTGCTACAACATCTTCATTATTGTTGTCATCACCACCACCTAACTAAGAAACCCAGTTAGGGTTTTCACCACGGTACGGACTACACAAAAATAGTCACTATAGTCGCCATCCCAAATTGTTGATGCTATTTTCTCTTTCCTTCATCGACAACCAGATGCAATCTTCACATCGGTACGATGCCTATTTTATTTTGCATTCATGGTGGCTCTTAAGTAGGCTCAAACACAGCAAAGAATGGGGTGTCCCAAGTAGCAACACCAGCCATTGTTAACCATGAAGGTTGAGCTTGAACAACTATGTTAGACCGGGTGGTCTTAACCCGTATTTTGATTGATGAATTAAAAAATATGAGAATTAAGTTAATGGATGTTATAAGTGACAAAATTTAGAAGAAAAGTTCACAAGAAGACCAGCGCAAAAAATGGCAAAGAAAACAGAGTTAAAATGAAGATTCGACAAGCAAAACAAGAAAGAAGCTAGCTACCCGAAAGAGTCTAACCCAACCTTTGAGCTCGAACCTTGACCTCAAAACTTACTAAGAAAGTGTCTAACCCGAGCCTAGATAGGCTCTAGACAGCCTTTGAGGCTACTGGCGGAGAAGAGGAGAAAAATTGTGAAGTGTCTAACCTGACCTCGACACTATCTCAAACTCGAAGCATGCTACCCAGAAATGTTCGACTTCGAGCCTCAACACCCTCTCAAGCTCGAAGCTCTTGAAGAAAGAAAAAAAAGAACAGAAAACAAAAGTTCAGGGAGCAGTTCGGCGACCTGTTCGAAATCCGAAGTAGGTTTGGTGAGCAGTTCGGCAAGCAGTTTAGAATCTGAAGTACTATTCATAGCAGAATTTCAAATTGTGAATAGAGCCATTGAGAGCAATTCTGCCACTCCTATAAATACCCCCAAGCTGCAAAATGATGACATAATCATCACCCAATATATCCCACACTCAAGAAACACTCAAGAGCCATATTTTATACATTTTACACGTAAAATTAGCTAGTTGAGTTAGGATAGGAAAGAGGCTTTTATGCCCATTTGTTAGAGTTTTATTTTAAGCTCACTTGTGGCTGAGCAAAGCATTCTCTTCATCTTTATCGAAGTCCTAACCAAGTGAGTGGTTGAGGCATCTTGTAAAAAGTCCTAATCTCTTGTTGAAGAGTTAGGCAAGATGAAATGGGGAGATTGAAGAAAGAGGGAATCTTGAGTAAGTCCTAATTCCTTGAGAAGGGTTAGGCTAAAGATTCTAAGAATGGATGGATTCTTGAGTAAGACCCTAAGTCCTTGAGGAATGATGGGGTCAAAAGATCCAATTCCTAGTCTTAGGAAATTAGAGAAATCCTAGCTTAGAGTTAAGATAGGATTACCTTGTAAAAAGTCTCAATCTCTTGAGAAAGAGTTAAGCAATTGTAAGGGATTGAAACACTCCTTTAAGTGTTTCCTAGTTGATTAGAAATATCAAGTTGTAGAACTTGGGGAGTGGAGTAGGATTCAAGGGGAATCCGAACCACTATAAATTTATTGTGTTCTTGCCTTGTTTGTTTATTTACTTTCATGTATTACAAATCACCAATCACACACTTCACTTAGAAGTTTAGTTTTAGTGTTTTAAAACTTGTCTTTGAAAAAGGTTTTTCAAAGTTCTTCTTTGTAGAAAAAATAATTTTTAAAATGTCAAGAACATAATTCACCCCCTCCCCCTCTTAGGTTCATCTTAAGTTGCCATTGATAATTGGGATTTCAATTGGTATCAGAGCTAGTGCTCAAATTTATAGGTTTAACAGCCTTGAGTTTAAGATCAATTTTGGCAACCTTTTTCATTTTTAGAGTCTTGTTTGCTTGCTTGATTATTTGTGCTTTATTTTTCGCAATTTACACAGAATGGCTAAAGGTAAGAAAGCCATCAAGAAGGTGACCAAGCTAGCTAAGACTTGGGATGATTCCTCAAGTGAGGAAGAGAGTAAAACCACAAGAAGATACATAGTTGGAAGTGATCTACAAGAGGTAACCAAATCTTCCAAGTCTTATTTATGTGGTAGTATGCATGATAGTGATAATGATGATGATTTTGATATGTATGAGTATATCACTAAATTGCATGATAAGTGTATCAATGCCATGAAAAAGAATATTGTGCTTGAAAAGAAAACTAATTCTTTAGAGATTTATGTTGCATCTTTAAAAGAAGAGAGTTCTACTTTGAAATATGAAAATGATGAATTAAGAATCAAAGTAAATAAAATGAGTACTTTGATAGATAATGAAGATGCAAAGTACATTGATTTGAAAAGGTATTATGAGCATGCCTTAGATGAAAATGTAGAATCGCATGATAGAGTAAAGTCTCATGAAAAGCTAGAAAATAAGTAGGATGAAATGCACCAAATACCACTTAACTATCGGTTTTTGCAAAAAACACCACATTCCTTTAATAATTGCAATTACAAGCACTTTACTTTCAAAATGTGCAAAAACTACCACTCTGTTAGTCAATTCCGTTAAGTGGCTAACAGTAAAAAAAAGACAGGGGTAAAACATCATTTCACACATTGTGGCACTGTTCATCGGCTTCCCTAAAAATTTTCTGGCATTATTCAACGCCAATTGTTTTTACTATTCCCACGACATCTTCTTCTTCTTCTTCAATTCCTAAAAAAAGTAATCATGTTTCTGCAATATGTAAATGGTGTGACAAATTGTATTTAAACCTTAAACTGAGATGTAAAACCAAATAATGACACCGTTTCTTATACAAAAATACAATGGGGCCCGCTCTTTTCACTCCTCAGCCATCCTTTCCCCGACCGGACATGGCACACCTCTCCCCTATCACAATTGCTCACCACCACCGACGACGGCGACGAGGGTCCGTCACCGTCTCCGAGGGTTTAATTCCGTCACCTGAGAAGGTCCGGTATGGACTAACCTGAATTCTTTTTTCTTCTATCCGAGTTTTAGTGCCCGATTCTTTGATTTCTATTACTGCCCTAAAATTTTGTCAGTTTAAGGTTGTATATTGGCTGAATGTTGAAGCTTTTTGCTCCCCTCGATTGTCGTTTGGAGCTATTAAATTTTTTTTCTTTTTTCTTCCGCAAAGTTTTATTGCCCAAGTTATTGGGCGATTTCCTCTACTTTTATTTTTTCTCGAGCGTTTTTTTGTAGAAGCTTACTGTAACTGACCGCACATGGCACACCTGACCTTGCATTGCATTTTTTGATTTTGCAAGTTTCTGCCCCAATTCAGGCCTTCATTTTGGTTCTTTATTTTGGCCCAATTTGAGTCTTCATCGGAAGAAGAAGAAGAAGAAGAAGAAAAAGAAGAAGAATAATAATAATAATAATAATAATAATAATAATAAGAAGAAGAAGAAGAAGAAGAAAAAGAAGATGAAGAAGAAGAAGAAGAAGATGAAGATGTCGCGGGAATAGTCAAAAAAATTGGCGATGAACAGTGCCAGAAAATTTTTGGGAAAGACGAGGAACAGTGATGCAAAGTGTGAAATGATGATTTTTTCCCCCGTCTTTTTTTGACTGTTAGCCACTTAATGGAATTGACTAACAGAGTAGTAGTTTTCGCAGATTTTGAAAGTAAAGTGTTTGTAATTGCAGTTTTTAAAGGAAAGTGGTACTTTTTGCAAAAGCTGATAGTTAAGTGGTATTTGGTGCATTTCACCCAAATAAGTATAATTATTTGAAGAAAAAGGTTGAAGACCTTAATTCTAGCTTAGAAAAATTAACTCTAGGAAAAGCTAACCTAGAAAAATTGTTAGGCAAACAAAAGGTACGAAATGGTAAAAATGGCTTAGGTTATAAAAGTAACCAAAATTGTGATATGCCTTCTACTTCTATACCTTTGTTAATGCTTCAAATGATGATGTAAAATTTGCTTATCCATCTATTGAAGCTAAAAATAAGACTAATCATGCATGGTTGTATGAAAAGAAAAAGAAGTCTTCTAAGATTAAAAATGATGTGAATTTGATTGATTCTTCATTTTACATGTCTAGGAACATGTATGTCCCCCACAGGCAAAGTAAAGTTTGTTGTCATATGCATGAGTTTGCTCTATGTGCCCTAAAGAGGGATATTTGCTTGTCAAATGCTCATGCATGCATCTCATTATGCTCCTAGATATATGAATGTGCATAGTTCATTTAAAAATGAACCTAGGAGACAGTTTGATAGAAAGAATGATTCTAGAAGACACAATGCCTTTCATGCTAAAAAGAATCATGTTTCTCATATACCTTTGAAAGGCATAGTGTAGTTGATTAAATAGAGTGCCATATGCATATAGAAAAATGTTAGGACATTTCCTTTAATTGATGCACCTATTATGTGTGATTATAGTGGTAGACATGGTCACACTTCTTCCAAATGCTTTGATAAGAAAAATGTTAAAAATGGAAGAAAGATTTGGAAAGTAAAGGAACAAGCTAACCCCCTAGGACCCAATAAGTGTTCGGTACCAAAATCTTGTGCTTGATTTCCTTGTAGGTCCTTGATGCTACTTTATGTACTAAATCTCAATAAAGAGATGCTTGAAATTAGCAAGGATGGTTGATTGAAGCCAAATGCTGAAAAATGCAAAAATGGCTTCAAGAATGGTAATGAGCCCATGGATGCTCATTTGAAGTAACATGTATCACCTCTTAACTTGTAATTGTTTTAATGATTATATGAAAATTGAGTTGAATATAATGAACATGTGTGATTTGAGTTCAAAATTATGGATATGTGATATAAAATGCATGTTATGCTTAAATGAGAAAGTTGACTTGTATGGTAGTTTCATATCCTTGAATCATTTTGATGGAAAGCATGTTTTGATGAAAGTCTTTAGGACTTTATGAGATTTAATGGAAAATAGATAGAAGTTTGACTTTAGGTTGACTTTTAGACTTTTACATGCTTAGAAGATGAAAATTGGTTTCATGTGCCTAGATTGATATCTGAAATATGCTAAGACCAAGTTTGATGTTAAAAGACTCAAGAACAGATGATTTAGGCAAAATGTAGAAAATTTGTAAAATTTCAAATCTTGCCTTCTCATGAGTCTTTGAGTGATAGAATCCTAGAATGCCATGTTTCAAAGTTAAAATGATGCATTAGGATTTATTTCACCTGGGCATTTTAAAAGCTTGAATGTTAAAATATTTGAAAGCATTAGGACCATCGCTAGCCCTATCAAATACAGTAAAAGTACTGTATAAACCTGCAACAAATAGCTATAAGTAGCACAATGATAACAGGGTCGATCCCACAGGGAACGGAGTGCTCCAAATCACAAACCTATTAACTCCAGACTATTTTGGTTTGCAACCACCTTAGTTTGCTCAGAGAGACTTTTCAAAAGAGTAGTGAAAACTAAATAACAACTTAAATCAAGAACGAGAGTTTAATCAATGTAATAAAGTATTCCAGCAATATGTAAATCACAACAATCACGTGCATGTTAATCATCAACTCAATAATATATTAAATAGCATGTCATCAACCAGTTATAGATTACCGTGAATTCGCACAGACATAACCCAATCTCCCCTTACTATATCGACAATTACCGTGAATCCGCACAGACATAATTGCTACTCTAATTAACAAGGAACATGCCGTAAGGCATCGACACCTATTAACCAAGTTAACAGCCTTAAGATTTAGGGAAACCCAATTTTAGTTATTCTTATTGAATTAACATCTAAGAATTACTAACCCCTTATTCTCTATTACTTGAAGGTAACTTTACCACTAATTAATCTTGCCCAATAAATATTATGTTATTTAACTGAGAATTAATTGGCTCTACCTAATTCAACTAAGGTGATCAATCTCAATTAAATATCAGTAATCAAAGTTCTGAGTAGAGAACAAGAAGGAACACATGCAATTTAATTTAAGAACAATTCGGTTTCATAACATGCCCGGATTAATTGCTATTACATTATGCTGGAATATATAATTTAGCTACTCATATTTAAACTAACTATGCACATAATTATTTTACGATTCATACTGAAAATAATCGAAAAGAATAAAATAAATAAGGAATAAATATTTGAATTACGATCTGAAAATAATCCCCTGAGTAAGCTACCGCCTGTTAGGGCTAACGGAACCTCTCCTGGACAGAAATCCTCAAATCACAGAAATAGAAAACTACTGCTACTTGCTCTGAACTAGCTACGAAAATATAAGATAAAATTCTACTGAAAAAGCGTATCTTTCTCCTCTCCCTTCCATCCCTATAAATAGGTGTAGAATGGAGAGTAGAAAATAAGATACTAATCCAATCAGGAAATTAGTAAAACTAAATTCCAAGTGGGAAACTACTAAAACAATATCCACATCCAAGAAGGATTAATGTAATGACAGCTCTTCTTTCCTACGCACCACTTGTGGACAAAATTGGAATCCAAATTCCACTCTACTTGCTTCCTGCGGTTAATCAATTTAATTAGGCAATTTGCCTAATTCTTGCTTGGGCTTTCCTTCTCTTCTTTGGGCTGGACTGCTCATTGCATTTGGGCTCCTTCAACTTTGGTCCACTCGTTCCTCTTGCATGCATGAACATGAATAATGCCTCCATTCATTGCTTCTTTGGGCATATGAGCCCTTTTCATCCTCTTTTGCATCTTACTTTCTCTAATTGTTCTTCTTCCTAAAATCTGCATTTATCTTACAAAAACTAGCAAATACCCGTGAGATTTGCCACAAATATGCTCTAAAATTCAGCAGCTAAAGGACACATATCAAATATCCCCACACTTGAATGACGCTTGTCCTCAAGCGTGAAGTGAAGAATTAAAGTCAGTCCTCTTTTCTTTCCCTTTTTTATGTAACACAAACACAAAGACACAAATACAAGAACAGAAAAGACACAAAACTTGAACAGACCCAAAAGAAACATAATAGAAAAAACAAACAAGGAGTATTTGAACAAACTCAACAGCCAAAACACGACTCACACGACACAATGACACCACATAAACACAGGATTACGCAGCCCAAATTCCTCATGTCAATTGTACTTGCACCACAAGATTCACTTTTTAATCACAGACTATGCAAACTCTACCATTCCACCAAACAAACCATACCAAGTCAGTTTAACACAGTTTATACAGAAATTCCCAAGCAAGCACTCTTATGGGTAGTAAAATACACAACTCACAATTCAGAAAATTAGGACAATCCCTAGTCTTGATAACTGACCATCTCCACAGTAAAGATTTAGTAATGCACAGATGTTAAGAACAACCTTTTATTCACAGGGACGCAATGGGGCCAAGGGATTTTTATTTATTTGGTTGGGCCCTATGGGGTTCTAGGTCACCTGCAGAATTCAACAAATAGTGTGCATGCATATAGAACCTGCTGCTCCTTTCCTTATCCTGACAACTAACACTACTTCTTGCTTTTCCTGATTTAGAGCCACAACATTCAGCTCTTTCTTTAATTATTCAAGCAGTGCCAATTACCAAAACCTTTCCAGCACTTCGATTGACAATTCAGCACATAACCTCTTTGTCCAGTCCTTTAAACTTATTCTGCAATCGTATTCAAAACATAACCAGCTCTTATTCTTTATTTCATCATCTCTTTTTCTTTTCTTTCTCAAATGTGGACTCATTTTCTTACCACAGCAGAACTGATTCTTCATATAATTTCAGCAGATACAAAAGGAAACAGAACTGGACTTCACAAATTGTACCTCATGACTCTCCTCTGTCGCAGCATCAACACATAATTACCATGCAGCATGCACACCAAGGATAAGAAAGGATTTACTCAAAATAGGCCTTGGCTAACTTTTACTGACTCAGAATTGAAAGGTCAAGGCTTCAACTTGCTGACTAAGGGTTATTTTTCTCTGTGAGAAGGTTCAGAAACTCAAGCCAAAAAGGGTTTATCCTAGAAAAGGTCCCCCATCATCCAACCATGCATTACTCAATAAACCATGTTGACAGTCAAGCAGGAAACCAAAGAGATTCTCATGCAAAACATCCAGTGCGGCTCAGAATTATTTAGTAGGCTATAGAAAAGGGAATTCATGCATAACTTGTATTAAAATAACTGATCTTTCCCAAACCATATCCACAAGAGTAAGCATAGTAATTGATTAACTGGATATCTATGTTGCTTATTTCAGATTAACATTCAGATTTTGGGCAGAATCCTGGACTTCACATACACACACTTGACATAACATGGCTCCAAAGACATAAACAAGACACAGGAAAAACTCTCAATACATCCTCACACTTAAAATAATGCTTGCCATCAAGCATACATTTAAATTAACTGAGACCATAGGAGCCATGCTACAAACTTACTGGACCATATATAGACAACACAACTATGGAAAACAAAAACAAAAACAGCACAAAACAAAACAGAAAACAACACATGAAACAAAAAAAAAAGTAATACTAGAGAAAGACTTACTGGGGAAACATGGCACTGCCTACTGCATAGAGGCGGGATTCGGATTCTTCATCAATGGCCGTGACAGGACGGCGGTGGTAGCGGTCGAGCGTGAGACGCGGCGGCAGTGGCGGATTCCGAATGGTGGCCGCCGGCTATAGAGATGCTTCGGTGGTGATGGCTTTGGATCTAGTGGCCGGTGAGGTGGAGGGAAGGTGGTGAAGGTGAAGTGAGGAAGATGATGGCATCGGGTAGGAGGAGAGGAAAGAGTGGGAAAAGAAAATAAAATTTGGGGGAAAAAATTAGGGCAATAGAGTGGCACTTTTTTCTGAATGGTCCCTCTTTTTCTGTGAAGTAGTAAAAATAACCCCACCTGAAATTTGCGTGCCGGTACTTCCTTTGTCTGATTGTGGCAATTGTTACCTGCAATTTCTGAATTGGCAACCCTGCCCCCTGCTCCTTGTTTTCCGTTGAACTTCACCTAGAATTGTAGAGTTAGTTCAATTAATTGAACTGTCAACTGCAACTACAAAAATTAAAGGATTTCTTTTTTTTTCTTTTTTTTTCTTTTTTATTAAATAAATTAAATGCAGAAAATAGAAATAACAAAAAGAAAAAAAAACTGTGGGTTGCCTCCCACTAGCGCCTTTCTTTTATGTCTTTAGCTAGACGCAGTATGTCTCCATCAATGATTCGGACAACATAACAATGGAATTTCTTCCACTGTTTGGACCTGGGTAGCACCACAGAAAAGTTTAAGATGTTTCCTGTTGACTGTGAATTTCTTTCCAATCTTGGGATTTTGAACTTGCACAGCTCTACTTGAACAGACGGACACTACATCCAGTGGTCTTACCTTCTTCTTCTTCTCACCAGGTAGACCCTTGATCTCAAAATTCACAAACTCACCTCTTTTTTCATGACTGATCTGCTGGCCAGTAGCACATTGTGTAGGAGTTTGCAGCCATGTTTGTTCATTATTCTTTTTTTCACCATGGCTTTGCTATACCCTTTGGCAGATTTCAGGTCATTCTTCGTACTATAACATGGAAGTGGTTTTAATTCAGGCTCTGAAGCCAGAACTAATGATAGAAGCAGTTTATCAGCGGGGGTCCGTTTGGGCAAACAGATGGTCTTGGACACAAGGGTCAACATATCAACACTATAAACATTTTCCATAGGCATTGAACTTTTTATGGCATCATCCATACTAAATGTGACCTTTTCACCACAGTAGTCCAGGCAAATAGATCCATTGTAAACATCAATTAGGGCTCTAGATGTTTTCAAGAAATGTCGGCCTAAAACAGACTCCGACTGACTCTTTTGACAGATCACTACTCATCTTAACCACATAAAAATCAGCAGGGTATACAAAAGAATGAACTCTTACCAACACATTTGCCAAAAGACCCACAGGATATACACATGATCTATCAGCCAATTGAATTATAACACTAGTGTCTACTAATTCAACACCAGTCAAAGTTTGATACACAGAAAGAGGCATTACGTTAATTGAAGCTCCTAAATCACACATAGCATGCTTAATCTGTTTATCTCCAATTACACAAGGTAAAGAAAACATACCTGGTCCTTGCACTTAGGTGGCAATTTCTTTGAATTACGGCAGACACGTTCTCGCCCATGATTACCTTGCGTGCTCCCCTTGCTTCCCAGCCATAAATTCTTTCAAGAACTTCCCAATTGGGGGATCTTTATTGTCTTAAGGAAAGGAATATTTACTTCCATCTTCTCAAAAGCTGCCAAATAATCCACAGGATCCTCTTTTGGTTTTTTCGCCTTCCCGATCAGTCGGTTTGAAAAAGGTGGATCTTCATAAGGGTTTCCACCTTTTAAGCTTAAAAAGGTTCAGGTCTCTCTATTTTCCCTGTTTTTAGAGTACCCGCTAGCTCTATTTCTGCAATTTTAGGTTCAGGATCGATGGCCCGTTTGGGCAAACCGGACCTCGGAGTAGAACTCTCTTGCTCTTCTGGCTGCGGTAACTTGACATATTCCCTGGAATTTTCTTTGCCTTGCTCAGATTTCGCCTCCACTTTGTTCCTACTAATCAATCTATTTGGAAAAGGAGGTTCTTCGTAAGGGTTCCCACCTTTCAGACTTAAAAAGGTTCAAGTCTCTCTGATTCCCCTATTTTTACAGTACCCTCTAGCTCTGTTTCCACACTTTCAGGTTAGGGTCGATGGCCCGTTTGGGCAAACGGGACCTCGGAGTAGAATTCTCTTGCACTTCTGGCTGCAGAACCTTCCCACATCTCAGAGTTATTGCACTGACATTCTCTTTCTGCTGTATTTGGACCTGTGAGGGCAGTCTTCCCTGGTCACCTTTCAATTCTTTGAGCGAAGCAGCCAATTGGGACACCATATTTGCTAGACTATTAATACTGGCCTTTTGCTCCTTTTGTTGATCCATTAGAGATCCAATTACATCACTAAAATCTTTACCATTTCGTTGTGGTTGGTATGAATTATGGCCCTGCTGGAACCCTCTTTGCTGAGGTGGCCGGTATGCCTGATTCTGATGCTGATTCTGGTACTGGTTCTGGTTACCCTGATACTGAGGCTGCTGACTTTGATCCTGGTTGCCTGGTTCAGTTCATCTGAAACTAGGATGATCTTTCCATCCTTAATTGTATGTGTTGGAGTAAGGGTCCCTTCTCTGATGTGGACCATTCCAGTTCCCAGCAGCATTTGCTTGGACCAGGGGGTCGGTGGGTGCAAGGTTACACTTATGTGTAAGATGTCCCATATTTTTGCAAATTCCACAAACTTCCTCTGTCTGCACCTTATTACCATTTTAGTCATCATCTCAGTTATCTTTCTCATTTGGCTACCAGCTGGGAGTTGTTCTATGTCATGTCATCCTGCTCACGAGGTCCCACATCATCAATAATGCGCACTTTGGCGGTCCGCTTTGCCAAACGGATACTGGGTTCAGCAAAGTCATTACGTGCTTCCAGTGTCTCCTTTATTATTATATGAGCACATGTGGCAGTATTATTCAGAAATGCACCACCACTGGCGGAATCCATATGCATCATCTCGGCTTCCGTCATTCCATGGTAGAAGAACTGCAGCAACTCACCATCCGAGTACCTATGGTTTGGGCAACTATCGCACAATCGCTTAAATCTGAGCCAATAGGTGTGGAGGGACTCATCATAATCTTGTTGGATCCCACTTATCTCCTTCTTCATTGCATTAGTCTTCGTGGCTGGGAAGTAATTTTTAAGGAAAGCCTCCTTCATCTCAGTGATGGAGTTTGGCTCTAGGGAAGAGAACCACATGTTGGTTTCGCCTGTCAGGAAAAAAGGGAATGCCACGAGTCAGAGCTGCTCCACAGTAGCTCCTGCTGGTAACTTACCCACCTTGCACCCCTTGACGTACTCACTCAAAAAGCTGTGGGGATCCTCTCCTGGCCTACCACGGTACCTTGGTAGCATACTCAGCCAACTAGATTTGAGTTGGAAGTTTCCCGTGACATTAAGCATTACAATTGCTGAAGGCTCATCCTCAGTGTCATGGTTGCTTAGTTCCTTTAGAGTTGGTTCAGCCGCAGGAGCTTCCTCTTGTCGCTCGTCTCTTCTTTCTTCCTGTCTGTCTCCTATCTCAGAATCAAGCTTAGGGACAGATTTATGTTCAGACTCTGTTCTACCTTCCGTTAGGGCTAACAGAACCTTGTCAGAATCTGAAACAGCAGCTTCTCGCCTTTGACGTGCTTCTTTTGCTAGTCTTCTTGCAGTTTTTTCAATCTCTGGATCGTACAGCA
Organism: Leptodermis oblonga; assembly: GCA_016801395.1. NCBI lineage: Eukaryota > Viridiplantae > Streptophyta > Magnoliopsida > Gentianales > Rubiaceae > Leptodermis > Leptodermis oblonga. The sequence goes on from CM028757.1 coordinate 10,155,183, forward strand.
ATTCAGGTTGCGACGATCTGCTCATAAACACACAAAAGCACAAATTAATAGGAAAAGGTGATTTAAAACGTAAAATTCCCCGGCAACGGCGCCAATTTGATAGGACCGTCGTTAGCCCTATCAAATACAGTAAAAGTACTGTATAAACCTGCAACAAATAGCTATAAGTAGCACAATGATAACAGGGTCGATCCCACAGGGAACGGAGTGCTCCAAATCACAAAACCTATTAACTCCAAACTATTTTGGTTTGCAACCACCTTAGTTTGCTCAGAGAGACTTTTCAAAAGAGTAGTGAAAACTAAATAACAACTTAAATCAAGAACGGGAGTTTAATCAATGTAATAAAGTATTCCAGCTATATGTAAATCACAATAATCATGTGCATGTTAATCATCAACTCAATAATATATTAAATAACATGTCATCAACCAGTTATAGATTACCGTGAATCCGCACAGACATAACCCAATCTCCCCTTACTATATCGACAATTACCGTGAATCCGCACAGACATAATTGCTACTCTAATTAACAAGGAACAGGCCGTAAGGCATCGACACCTATTAACTAAGTTAACAGCCTTAAGATTTAGGGAAACCCAATTTTAGTTATTCTTATTGAATTAACATCTAAGAATTACTAACCCCTTATTCTCTATTACCTGAAGGTAACTTTACCACTAATTAATCTTGCCCAATAAATATTATGTTATTTAACTGGAAATTAATTGGCTCTACCTAATTCAACTAAGGTGATCAATCTCAATTAAATATCAGTAATCAAAGTTCTGAGCAGAAAATAAGAAGGAACACATGCAATTTAATTTAAGAACAATTCGGTTTCCTAACATGCCCGGATTAATTGCTATTACATTATGCTGGAATATATAATTTAGCTACTCATATTTAAACTAACTATGCACATAATTATTTTACGATTCATACTGAAAATAATCGAAAAGAATAAAATAAATAAGGAATAATATTTGAATTACGATCTGAAAATAATCCCCTGAGTAAGCTACCGCCCGTTAGGGCTAACGGAACCTCTCCTGGACAGAAATCCTCAAATCGCAGAAATAGAAAACTACTGCTACTTGCTCTGAAATAGCTACGAAAATATAAGATAAAATTCTACTGAAAAAGCGTATCTTTCTCCTCTCCCTTCCATCCCTATAAATAGGTGTAGAATGGAGAGTAGAAAATAAGATACTAATCCAATCAGAAATTAATAAAACTAAATTCCAAGTGGGAAACTACTAAAACAATATCCACATCCAAGAAGGATTAATGTAATGACAGCTCTTCTATCCTGCGCACCACTTGTGGACAAAATTGGAATCCAAATTCACTCTACTTGCTTCCTGCGGTTAATCAATTTAATTAGGCAATTTGCCTAATTCTTGCTTGGGCTTTCCTTCTCTTCTTTGGGCTGGACTGCTCATTGCATTTGGGCTCCTTCAACTTTGGTCCACTCCTCTTGCATGCATGAACATGAATAATGCCTCCATTCATTGCTTCTTTGGGCATATGAGCCCTTTTCATCCTCTTTTGTATCTTACTTTCTCTAATTGTTCTTCTTCCTAAAATCTGCATTTATCTTACATAAAAACTAGCACATACTCTTGAGATTTGCCACAAATATGCTCTAAAATTCAGCAGCTAAAGGACACGTATAAAATTGCAACTATCAAATATTGTATGCTTTGTATACTTAAAATTGAAAAGCTTGACCAAATAGTTGACTTTGAAAATATGCGTGTTTTTTATGGTTTGAATCTGTATGCATAAACTACTTAAGTATTTGAAGTTGCTTGGAAGATAAAATGCATGATAGAAACATGAATATAGCAACTTTCAAAATTCAAAGCTTAACTTACTTAGGGCCTGCTCTATACCCCATTTTGAAGCCAAGTTTGAAACTTGTTTTGAGAAAAAGTTTCAAACAAATGGGTTTGAAGTCACAAAGAAACAAAGTTTTGAAAACAAGTGTTAAAACTAAAAGTTTAAAATTACTTCTTTTTTTTTTCAAGAAACCAACATATCCTCTCTCTCTCCCCTCTTTCCCACCTCCTCCACCAGCTGATATGCCGCCCCACTCCCCTAAACCCTAGAATTTCAAATCCCATCTCCAGCGAAGAAGAAGAAGAAGAATAAGAAGAAGAGGAAGAGGAGGAAGAAGAAGAAGAGGAAGAGGAAGAAGAAGAAGAAGAAGACGAAGAAGAAGAAAAAGGAGAAGAAGAAAAAGAAGAAGAAGAAGAAGAAGGAGAAGGAGGAGAAGAAGAAGAAGAAGAAGGAAGGAGAAGAGAAGGAGAAGGAGAAGAAGGATAAGAAGAAGGAGAAGAAGGAGAAGAGAAGGAGAAGAAGAGAAAGAGAAGAAGGAGAATGAGAAGAAGGAGAAGAAGGAAGCAAGAGCAGAAGAAGAAGAAGCAGGAGAAGGAGAAGAAGCAGGAGAAGGAGAAGGAGAAAAGAATGGGTTTTGTGACTTTTGGTTTGAAACCCAAAACAAGTCTCAACCAAGTTTGAAAAGGAGAAAAAGAACAGGCCCTTAAGCTTGAAAAGTGTTGACCAATAGGTTGACTTTGCACATATGCATGATTTGAAATGTCTCATTCATTTGATATGTTGCATATGTTGATTAAAACTTGCTCATGTGCTTAGTTGAGATTTACATGATGAAATTGACAAGTTTTAAGAAAATAGCATTGCTTTAAAAAAGCTTGACTTTTGGTTAACTTTCAAGAATATGCATGAAAAGAGAATATTTGAATTCTTGAAATGATTAAATGCCTAATGGAATTTTCTTGCATGAAGAAATGAAGTTTTTAACTTAATAAAAGCAAATTTCATGAAAAGTTGAAAATTTTGCAAGTTTGACCAATGAGTTAACTTTGACATGATGCATCCTCTTTTATGTTAGATGTATACATATTGATCATTAGGGTCAGTTGAAGTTGCTTGCATACTTTCAACTTGTTTTTCAAACATGAGTTGATATTATATTTCACAACACTTGAAAACTCATGTGTGTAAGAAGGGTCATTCTTTCGAAAGAATGAAGTCCTTTGATTTTCATTTGCTTAACTTGCTCTTTGATTGAATGAAGGTTGTATGCTTCTTACTTGATTAGTTAAGCTCTTTGAAATGTATATGCTAGAATTTGGGGGAGAAAAATTAGAACTCGCATAGACATTAGATGATTAGCATAGAGTCCTATAGGCTTAGAATTAAAATGGATCTTTTAGAACATTCACTAAGGGGGAGAAAATGCTAAGAATTGTTATTGTCAAAAGATTGTTTGATTTTCTTATAATGTCACAAGAAGAATTTTCATATTTGAGGGAAAACTAAAGGTTAAACTCATGTCCTAATCATTTGTCACTATTTTTGAGTTGTTCATCTTTTACTTGTATGCAATTTTAAAAGTTTCAATATGCATGCTAAGTCCTTTTTATGATGTCAAAAGGGGGTGAAAATGTAATGGAATTGAGGGGGAGTCACTCAATTTTACTTGATTTTGATTTATTGTCAAAAATTCCATATTTGTTTTGTCATCATCAAAAATGGGGAGATTGATAGACCGGGTGGTCTTAACCCTTATTTTGATTGATGAATTAAAAAATATGAGAATTAAGTTATTGGATGCTAAAAGTGAGAAAATTCAGAAGAAAAGTTCACAAGAAGACCAACGCAAAAAAGGGCGAAGAAAACAGAGTTAAAACGAAGAAACGGCAAGGAAAACAAGAAAGAAGGTAGCTGCCCAGAAAGTGTCTAACCCGACCATCGAGCTCAAACCTCGACCTCGAACCTTGCTAAGAAAGTGTCTAACCCGAGCCTAGATAGGCTCTAGACAACCTTTGAGGCTACTGGAGGAAAAAGGAGAAATTGTGAAGTGTCGAACCCGACCTCGACACCATCTCGAACTTGAAGCATGCTGCCCAGAAATGTTGGACTCTGAGCCTTGACACCCTCTCGATCTCGAAGCTCTTGAAGAAAGAAAAAAAAATTGAAAACAGAAGTTCGGGGAGCAGTTCGGAGACCTGTTCGAAATCCGAAGTACGGTGAGCAGTTCGGCAAGCAATTTGGAATCCGAAGTATTATTCACAGCAGAATTTTAAATCGCGAATAGAGCTGTTAAAAGCTATTGGGAGCCATTTTGCCACTCCTATAAATACCCCCAAGCTGCAAAATGATGATATAATCATCCCCCAACATATCCTACACTCAAGAAACATTCAAGAGCCATATTTCATACATTTTACATGTAAAATTAGCTAGTTGAGTTAGGATAGGAAAGAGGCTTTTATGCCCATTTGTTAGAGTTTTATTTTAAGCTCACTTATGGTTGAGCAAAGCATTCTCTTCATCTTTATCTAAGTCCTAACCAAGTGAGTGGTTGAGGCATCTTGTAAAAAGTCATAATTTCTTGTTGAAGAGTTAGACAAGGTGAAAAGGGGAGATTGAAGAAATGGGGAATCTTGAGTAAGTCCTAATTCCTTGAGAAGGGTTAGGCTAAAGATTTATTTCCTTAGAATGGGTGGAGTCTTAAGTAAGACCCTAAGTCCTTGAGGAAGGATGGAGGCAAAAGATCCAATTCCTAGTCTTAGGAAATTAGAGAAATCATAGCTTAGAGTTAAGATAGGATTACCTTATAAAAAGTCTTAATCTCTTGAGAAAGAGTTAAGCAATTGTAAGGGATTGAAACACTCCTTTTAAGTGTTTCCTAGTTGATTAGAAATCTCAAGTTGTAGAACTTAGGGAGTGGAGTAGGATTCAAGGGGAATCCGAACCACTATAAATTTGGTGTGGTCTTGCTTTGTTTGTTTTTTTTTTACTTTCATGTATTGCAAATCGCCAATCACACACTTCACTTAGAAGTTTAGTTTTAAAGTGTTTTAAAACTTGTTTTTGAAAAAGGTTTTTCAAAGTTCTTCTTTATGGAAGAAATAATTTTAAAGTGTCAAGAACCTAATTTACCCCTTCTCCCTCTTAGGTTCATCTTAAGTTGCCATTGATAATTGGGATTTCAAACTAATAATCTCAATCTTGGATGATCCAAGTGCAAGTAGGCGACAAGGAAGGCGAGTTTTCAAGCCTAGCTGTTAATGTCACAATTGAAGAATCATTGAATTCAAATTCAAGTTCCATTTCGAATCCTGTTCCTCAATAGAAAGTTAATTCGGGTACATTTAGGGATCTCCGATCCAAGGATGCTTTTTGCTCCAAGTTCTATTCCCTTTGTGCCGATTGCCCAATTTCTAGTATTCAAAGTTTAGACCAACGGTTTGGTGGCGGTGACCTGCGGCGGCAACGGACTGTTCTCGGAGGGAGTGAGATGAGAGATGCATAGTTTAGGGGCATTTTAGTCCTTACAAAGTTTATTTTGTTTGACTAAAGATTGGGGGCTAAGTAGTAGTTTATAAAACACGGAGTTGGTAGTAAAAAATTAATAACACAAGGGTAAATAGTTTGAAATTAGAATAGAATAAATTTTTTTGAATGTTTAACTTAACAGAAAATACTTTTGGCTTGATTCTGGCCATCGGTACACAGGGCCCAGATGGGTCTCATGTGTTAAAATTACTAATTTGGCCCTGGTAGTGTAAACGAGAGCACATAAAAGCTCCTCAAATTTTCCACCACTCTATCTTCTTTTCTCATTTTTCTCTTGACTCCACTTTTTTTTTCGCTCCTCTGTTCTTCTCCTTCCTCTTTCTTCTTGGTAGTTTTACTTCCTTTTCTTCCCTTCTCTTCTTCTTTTTCTTTCTCCTTTTCTATTATTTTTTATAGCATATTGTTGTTATAAATTCATGAAGGTTGTATTGAATTGAATACGAGACTATATTGTTTGTTGAGTGACACTGTATTGTTTGTTGTTGGAGACTGTATTATTTTTGTTTAATTGTTGAAATTCTCTGTATATATATTTTTTAAAAATTTAAATTAAGATTATCGATCCTGTTTTTTTTTCCTTGTTATTGGTGGGAACATATTGTTGTTTTAAATCCGTGAAGGTTGTACGTAATTGAATACGAGACTGTATTGTTGTTGTGAGACAACTGTATTGTTTGTTGTGGGAGTCTGTGTGTTTTTGTTTGATTGTTGAAAAGTTATAGGTGTCGGATTTTAATACCCTATGCCTGCAGGCTGGCCTAATAACTTTTGGGTTTTCGTCCTCACTAACCCAAAATGCTTAAGGCAAATTACTAGTAGCTCACAAGATTTAGGCTTATATACAGGCCACCCACTCGTTAATATTTTGATGTGGGATAGGAGATATTACAGTCCATACCCTTTAGACCCTTACATCCTCGAGGTGGCTCAAGTACCTAACACGATGACTCTTGCACGTAGCACTTAGCTCTTGGACTAGGGCAGCTCTGATACTATTTGTAACGCCCCAGACCTGTAGGCTGGCCCAATAAATTTTGGGCTTTCGTCCTCGCTAACCCAAAATGTTTAAGCCTAATTACTAGTAGTCCACAAGCTTTAGGCTATATACAGGCCACCCACTCGTTAATTTTTCGATGTGGGATATGAGATATTACAGGTGATAGTGTGGACACTGGAGTTTGGGTAAGATGGTTTTGCAACATAGAAGTAGAGGTATGGAGTTTGGGGAGGATGGACCTGCACATAGAAGTAGAGTTACAGAATTTGGGGAAGCTGAGTCTGCAACTTCTAGGCTGGGGAAGATGAGTCTGCAACATAGAAGTGGAGTTATACAGTTTGGGACATAGAAGTGAGTTATGATTTGGGAAAAGATAAGTCTGCAAAATAAAAGTAGAGTTATGGAGTTTGAAGTAAACGGGTCTGTCACACAGAAGTGGAGTTACAGGGTTTGAAGAAGATGAGTCTGCAACATAGAAGTGGAGTTATGGAATTTGAAAAATTTTGGTCTCCAACATAGAATTGGAGTTATGTAGTACCAAGAAAATGGGTCTGCAATTAGAAGTGGAGTTATGGAGTTTGGAGAAGATGAGTCTATTTTTTCTTGTTGTTGGGGAAGATGTGTTTGTTGTTCCTTTTTAAATTTGCAAATGTTGGGAGATTGGATTGTTTGTTGTAGGTAACTGTATTGTTTATTGTGGGAGATCGTATTGTTTGTTGTGAGCGACTGTACTGTTTTTGATAGTTTAAGGGTATAGTTGGAATTTTGTTCCCTGACGCTGATGTAGAATTCCAATCACGCGCATCAGTCCATGATCGAATCTCACCATTTGGCAGCTCCCATAATTTAATGGGAGTCATTAAATGGCCCGATCTGGGATTGGACTGAGGCGCGTAATTGGAATTCCACGTCACCGCCTTGGTCCAAATTCCTTAAATGCCCTCTTGGAGATAATTCTCTCTCCTTCATGGATACAAGGGAACCTTTCTCCTCCTCTTTCTTTCTCCCTTTTCTTTTTTCACCGTAACTTGCATATATTCTCTCTCTTACTCTGTTTTCTTTTGTTTATTTCTTCTTCTATTTTTTTTCCTTTGGGTTTCTTCTGCTTAAGGGTGATAATGAGCCGAGCCGAGCCCGAACACACCTATGTTCGAGCTCGGCTCGGCTCCTTTTTCTTGGGCTTGAGCTCGAGTTGAGCCTCAATATGGAGCTAGAGCTCGAGCTCGTTTTAGATTAAGAGCTCGAGCTCATTTTTCATAGCAGCCGAGCTCGGCTCGGCTCCAGCTCATTATGCATAGCAGCAGAGCTCGGCTCGAGCTCATTTTGCTAAGGACCTGAGCTCGAAATGGAATAGCTCTTGCTTCGAACCCTTGTGCCTAGATTTCTCCTTCACTTGCTTTACCATTAGACCAAATTTATTTTTATGTAAGTATATACAAATCATAGTTTATATATATATATATATATATTTCCTTTTTAAAAATTGTTCCATTTATCGAACTGTTCACGAACGTAATCAAGCTTTCAACCCCTTTGTTCATTTATTGTTCGTTTATTAATCGAGCCTAAAATTTTGTTCGTGTTCGTTTATTAATAAATAAACGATCTCGAACCGAGCTTTTAACGAGTCGATCCCGAGCTTGTTCATGAATGTTCGTGTTCGTTCTCAGCCCTACTTCTGCTCTCTTCTCCAGACTGAGCAACTTTCACAAGAGCATAAGTCAACAACTCTTTAGCATCGCTATCAAATCCTTTCCCAATAACTCTTAAAACTTCTGTTACTGTTTCGATTTCATTTTATGTTTTAAAATATTTAGAATGATTAATTTTCATATTTCCACGTATTGTATTTTTAGAAAATTTTGAATTAAAATGTATCATTTTAATATGTACATTGTTGCAAATGTTTTATTTATATGAATCATTTTGATACGCTCGTTGTATCAAATGTTTACTTTAAATGTATTAGTTTCATACCCTCGTTGTATCAAATGTTAACTTTAAATATATATATTTTATGACTATTCTATATTGCTTTAAAATTAAAATTATGTGGCAATATTTCATACAAATATATTGATTTTATAACAAAAACAAACAAAAAATTCCTAAACAGTATGTATTTTATTGTTTTACACTCTTGTATTATTTTGGTATTACAACTGTGTTGTTTTTTAATGTAAAATGTGTTGTAATGAAATACACAGAACTGTATGGCTTTTGGAATTACAAAAAGAGAAACAAAATATATAATCTGCCCAATGAAATGCCCATTACCTTCATCTTCCTACTATTTTCCCTATGTTCAACCAAAACTCCAACACAGTTGCCACTGGAACATTTAAAACTTTCCTCTTCTCACCACTCTTCCGACATTTTCAAAAGCACAAACAAAAGCATTTCTACAAGGGATAATCACTCATACCACCACAATACCCATCACCCAGTTCGAGCGTTTTCGGTACTCGAATTTTTACATCGCCTACAAAGCCGCATAGAGAAAAATGGCGATGTCAAACTAGCATACCCTTGAGGCTGCCACTCTCACCAAACCTCCTTTGATCTACAACGACATAAATATTCGTACATTGTTTTAGGAGAACTGAGATATTAAGAGATTTGAAACAAAAAGAAAAAGAAAGAAAAAAGAAAATTTTGTATTAGAGGAAGTGGAGTTTTCAAAATTTTTAAGTAGGGCGTAATTTTACATAATTATTAATAAGGGTAGTAAATTATGAGATAAAAATATATTTGTATAGACATTAATACCCTTACTTTTATTATGTATATATAAAAAAATAAAAAAAATCTCTTCTTATCAAACCAAAACTTAACTCTGATCCTTAATTAAATCTTGCACTTCATACTTATACATAGTAAAATTATCTCTAGCCTCCACAGCATCTTATTTGTTTGGCTTCTTGTCTTTTTTTAACACTCCGTCTTTCATGGAGTTTTTCTCTATGGTAGTGTCTAGTTTTTAAGTTTTTCTTTCTCTGATATCTTTTTCCCTTTCTTGTTTAGGTTTCTCTGTTCATCCTTCTCTTTCAACCGTGATACGCATCCCAACATTCAACAGTTTATAGCCTTCTTCTTCTACATTCTGCAATCTCTTATCAAGGATAATTCTACGACAATGTAATAGTTTCCATATCTTTGCAATTTTCAACTGCTACTCCATTTCCAATAAGGGGTGCAATTATCAAATTTCATCTTCTCTGCAATTTACCGTTGTTTCAAACAAAAATTAAATCTTGCAGAGCGATTCTAACCCAGAAATTAATATGAATAAGTACTTAGGAAACCCCTACGAAGACGACCCTGATTGATTAGATAACATATGGATTGGACATTTATAATCTTCTCCACCTGGAAATTTGTGGACTCGCTGATGAATTCAACTGGCAGTGGTATTACGGACTCGAAACAAAGAAAGAAGAAAAATATGAGGATGATGGCTGCACTTATTTCAGGGCTCCAAAGGCGAGTGTCGGTTGCAGTCCAACAATATATGAGAATCAAAATGGCTGCAAGAGGACAGAACCGGTCCTTATACTTATAAACACTTATAAGGTTACTTATAAAGATTCGGGGCAAAACAAGAAAAAGAGTTCCCTAAATAAACAAAAAATTTATGGAACAACCCACTAAGTGGTTGGGGGCTTTGGGCTCTCATTTAAAAATAAAAATAAAAGACCCACTTTTACATTAATACTTTTCAATTTTCATATAAAAATTAATTTGGACTTAAATCTAAAATTCTAAAAAATTAAACCTACTAATACATATTAATATTTTATAATAATTTTGGGCCCTTCAAAATTTTGGGCCCTGGACGGTCGCCTGTATTGCCCCGCCCTTTAGGTCAGCCCTGCAAGAGGATCGAGGATGGTTTGATATTGCAGAGAGATTCTAACAATTCATGATGAGCAAGAGTGACACATAAATAAGGTTTCTAAAAGATTTACGAGCAAAGAGGGTAAATAAGATTGATTTGGAATCTTTGAGATTTGTGATTGATAAAATAAATTTTTTGTTCTTTTATAAATTAAGGGTACTATTTGTGTATATAAATATATCTATATCATCTAATTTTTAGTTTATAATTTACTGTCTTTATAAATAATTATGTAATAATTATTCCTTACTTACAAATTTTGAAAGTTTCATTGCTTTTTATACAAATTTAAATAAAAAATATAAAAAATAAAAAACGGAATTGTTATTTGCAGTAACTAATTTACTATTTGCAGTAGCATTTTTCTGTAAAATATCTAAAATGCCCCTTAGATTTTTAAAAAAATAAAAGAAATCCTTAATTTTCACTCTAATTATGGCCAATAATCACGAGGACAATCCATATTACACGGTAAGTAAACAATTTATATTTTTTTTTTTACGTAAAATTGGTTTTTTAACCCAAAAAAAATAATTTATACATTATTCATGTTCTTTTCTTCTCTTCTCAAATTCTAACATTTCCAACGTGGTATCAAAGGCAGCGCCCCAAAAAATCTGGAGATGGAATTTTTTTAGAAGAAAATACCCCCCAAACTGGGCTGTATTTTGACCTATTTTGCATCAAAATACCGCCTGGGCGGTATTCTGGAAGATCTCGCCTTGGAATTTTTTTAGAAGAATTTTGACCCAAAATACCGCCCCACCCGGGCGTTATTTTGGAAGAAAATATTGCCCGGGCAGTATTTTGACACAAAATACCGCCTAAACTGGGCGGTATTTTCTTCTAAAATACCGCCCAAAGTGGGCAGTATTTTCAACAATGTTACTGCAAATAGGGGGAGGGATTCTAGAAAAATCTCGTTTATTTTGTGGTTTTTTGGGCAAAATTTCTGGCCAGACAGGGTTTTTTTTTTTTTTAACAAACAAACTTTATGTAAAAAAATGTATACATACACGTATGAGTGAAAAATGAATGAGTGTAAATAGGTAGAGTGTAAATGAATTTTTTTTTTTAGTGAAAGGGAAAAATAGACTATTCACAGAAAAATATTACTGCAAATAATAATTTGGTTACTGCAAATAGTATGCCCCATAAAAAATTGGAGAGAAGAAAGAGAATAGATGAAATGAAAAGAAAGAACAAGTGGGGAAGAACATGTTTACACATAGCTTCTGTGTCAATTCCCACGATCAAGGGTAAAAACGTAACATGGAGTAGTAGACCCCATGAACAGTGTCTTGCACTGAATCAGTCCAGAACTTTTTATAATTTAATGGTACAAAAATCGGGATTTTTTTTTACTATTTTGTAAACATATCCTATACGGAAAAGAGGGAAGTCCCTTACTTTCAACACTTAGGCTCTGTTCTCTTAGGCTCTGTTCTCTTACGCTCTGTTCTTTTCCGAACATAATCAGGAAAAGTATAACTTTTTTCTCAAAAATATCACACAAAGAAACAACATTATTTTTACAAAATTCCCAATTCAAATTTAAAAATTTTCTCTAAATGCTCACTTACATAAATTCAGAAAAAACATAATCATTACACTTTTTCTTCTCTTTCCTACACAAATCCCCAAAAGAAATTCCCTCCAAAACTGATGCGAACCCCTGATTTCCAACGCCTTTGGAAACTAAGAACTCTACGCGGAATGTGCCAAGGAAAGTCTGAATGCAAGACACTGCTCTTAAACCCTAGAATCCTTACCCTTGGATTCGGCAGACTACTAACTTACAAAGTAAATTAAACACGCAATTCGAACCAAGTGGAGTAAACTAGAATTCAAAACAAAGCTTTGATTAATAGACAGAGCAATTATCTATTAGCCTATAGTTTCTTGACTTTTAGCAATTAACAAGCATGCAAATTACATAAGCCCAAAATAAGGTGAGTGATTAAAGAAGTATAAAACTATAACTTAAATCATTTAATCAACTGAAAATAAAGTGAGGAATTCGGCTGCCTTATATAGGGGAGGGTGGCTGAATTCCTTGACCTAATTGAACTAGGAAAAGGAAGTGAAATTGGAAACCAATCAAGAGATTGATTTCATACAAGAACCAATTCCTAAAGGAACTAGGATTGGTTGAATTAAGGAATTTCGGCTGCCATGTAGGATGGGCTGGCCGAATTTACAAAAAAGAAATAAAGAAATAACAACTCACAAAAAGGTTTCAAGAAGGTAAACCTTTTTGGAAACTATTTAACAGATCAGCCTAAGTTGTAACAAACTTGTAACAACCCTAACTAACTTGTAATAAACTTTGAGTAGAATTAAGAAACATGCACAAATCCTAATCCTTCCCTAACCTAAGCTTCCAAGTGGCGTGTGGGCTGCTCCTTATGGGCTTGGCTGGCCGAAAATTGTGAGATGGATTTCAAGGTGGTTTCGGCCCAAGTAAGATGGCGCATGGAGATGATGTAGGGAGGTTCTGGAATCTTCTGGAATCTCCCGGAATCTTTTCGGAATGTCAAAAATCAAGAACTTCAAGAAATGCCCTTTCCTTCAGCTGGATTGATTAGTAGGCGCCATTTCCTCTGTGATGGAAAGTAAAGTGACGCTTTTATCCTTCCTTCTATTTTCTTCAAGGGCGTTTGTGTTCGCGATGAGTTGGGCTTCTGTAGCACTTCTTTGAACAAGGTTTTCAAGATCTTCTCTGAGCTTCCTTGTCCTTCTTCGGGTCATAGGCCCAACTATGTCAACGAACGGATCTCTTTGATATGGGCTCGGGTCCTGGAGCATTGGCGGGCCTCTATGGAGCACACGAACCTCTGCTGCACTTTCCGAGTCCTCATTGTTTGAACTGGGATCCTCTGTGTACTGACTTGGCGTAGGGCTAGAGATGCCCTCATTATTCCCTCCCGGTTAGAAAGGATTCGACCTCGAATCAAGATCCTGGTCAAAATTAAAAGGAGACAAGTCAGCAACATTAAAAGATGCACTAACGCTATACTCACCTGGCAGATCCAGTTTGTAGGCGTTATCCCCCATGCACACGAACCTCTGGGGTGGAGTTTAGTCCTCTGGGGTGGAGTTTAGTCCTCCGGGTTGCTAGAAACCTTTCCTTCCTCATGTGAACCCAAACCCAGTCACCTGGTTCAAAGCTCACAGCCTTGAGACTTCGATTTGCATCTGAAGCATACTTGGCGTTTTTCCTCTCAAGGTTCTCACGAACCCTTTGATGAATTCTTCTGACGGTGTCTGCTTTCTGTGCGCCATCCAGACTAGTTTGATCCTTCAGGGGCAGTGGCAGTAAATCCATGACCGTCAACGGATTGAAGCCGTAGGCAGCTTCAAAGGGAAAAAATCCAGTTGATGAATGCTTGGAGCGATTGTAGGCAAATTCTGCAATCGGCAAGACCTGTTCCCAACCTGCAAGATTACTTTTAATCAGTGCCCTTAACAAATTCCCTACTGTTCGGTTGGTCACCTCAGTTTGACCGTCCGTTTGTGGATGACTAGTAGTAGAAAATAATAATTTAGTGCCTAGCCTAGACCACAATGTTTTCCAAAAATAACTCAAAAATTTAACATCCCTATCCGACACGATTGTGCGTGAGATTCCATGTAGCCGAACCACTCCACTGAAGAACAGTTCAGAAATGTGTCTGGCATCATCTGTTTTCCTGCAAGGAATAAAGTAAGACATTTTAGAAAATCTGTCCACCACGACAAAAATTGAGTCATTACCTCGCTGTGTCCTCGGCAACCCTAAAATAAAATCCATAGAGATGTGATGTGTTGTACACATGCGGATTAAGTTACCAAGGACCTTGTGATTAAGTAGCGTAGCTCGTATAACTCTCTAACTCACTTTCGAAACTAAGAGAAACAAAGAGAAGCTAACCTAAGCTAATTTTTTTTTATAGTCGAACCAAGTGTAAGAAAGAGATTGAAACATGCGAATTAATTAGGTAGAGCAAGTAACCTAATTAGCTAAGTTTCATGCAATTATGTAAACTACAACATGCAAATACATAAAGCAATAAAGGGATGGCACTCAAACTAATAGTTTTTATGATCTGAATGCATGAATATTATTGATGGAATTCGGCCCCTATTTATAGGTGAGGTAGCCGAAAAAGTCATGAGAAAAATAAGGAAAAAGAAGTAGAATTGGAAATTAACCAAGAGGTTAATTTCATTTACAATACCAAACCCTGAAAGAAGTAGGAGAATGGTAAGAAAAGAAAAGGCAATTTCGGTTTTACCATGAACATGTGGTAGCCGAAATTGTAAACTAAAATTTAAGGAAAAGAATAAAAATCCTACTCCCAAAAAGAGATCAAGAAGGAACCCTTTTTGGAAACTAACTTAAAGAGTAAAAAGAACTTAAAAGAACCCTAACTAATTAATTAAGTAGCCGTGTGGGCTTTGCTTTGTGGGCTGGCCGTGCGGCTCCTTGTGGGCTTCTTGGGCTGGCCGAAACTTGTGGGCTGGTTCTCCATGAGTTTGGTCGGCCCAATTGTAGGGAACTTTATGAATTGTTTCTTTAAAGTCCAAGAACCTTCCGGCATCTTCAAGAACTTCAAGAAACAGCCTTCTTCTTCATTAAGGATTGGAGAATTGCGCCTCTTCTTCAAGAATGGTTAGAAGAGTTGCAATTTGAATATTTCCTTCTTTTTGCTTCAAGGCATTTGCTTCTACAATCACTTGAGCGTCCTGATGGCAAGCTTGGACAAGGTTGTTGAGTGCATCTCGAACCTTCTTCGCTCTGCTTCTGGTCATCGGCCCAGTGATGTCTACAAGTGGATCCCTTTGATATGGACTTGGATCCTGAAACATTGTTGGACCTCGATGTAGAACTCGAACCTCCGCAGCTTCTCTGGAATCACTTGCATCTTGACTTATTGCTTGACTTTGGATGCCCTCATCATCCCCTCCCGGTTGATAAGGATTTGACCTCAAATCAGCACCCTGTTCATGAACAAAAGGAGACAAGTCAGCAACATTAAAGGAAGAACTAACACCATACTCACCTGGTAAATCGAGTTTGTAGGCGTTAGGCCCAAGCTTGGAAACGATCTGAAAAGGTCCATCGCCCCTTGGATGGAGTTTGGTCCTTCTTGCAGCAGGGAATCGTTCCTTCCTTATGTGAACCCAAACCCAGTCGCCTGGTTCGAAGTCCACAGCCTTGCGCCGTTGGTTTGCATTGGCGGCGGGTTTGGCATAAGTTTTCTCCAGATTTGCTCGAACTTTGGCATGAATGCGCTGCATAGTTTCAGCTTTCTTTGCACCGTCAAGATTAACCTGTTCCTTTAGCGGCAATGGGATGAGATCCATCACCGTCAAAGGAGTAAAGCCGTAGGCAACTTCAAATGGACAGAACCCTGTTGAGGAGTGCTTGGTTCGGTTGTATGCAAACTCTGCAACCGGCAAGATTTCTTCCCAACGTTTGAGATTCTTCTGAATTAATGCCCTAAGGAGATTGCCAACGGTGCGGCTGGTGACTTCCGTCTGACCATCCGTCAAACACTTTATCAAAATCAGGTAATGCTAAAACAAGTGCATGAGTGAGATCATGCTTAAGAACAGTAAAGGCATTTTCCTGGGCCTGCCCCCACACAAATGGAACATTCTTCTTGCACAAATCATTGAGAGGTGCGGCTTTAGTGGAAAAATCCTTCACAAACCGTCTGTAGAATCCAGCCAATCCGTGGAAGGACCGGACCTGTGCGGCCGAAGTTGGTTGCGGCCACTCCCTAATGGCTTTCACCTTGGCATCATCAACTTTGACAACTTCTGCAGAGACTACAAAACCGAGAAAAACAACCTCCGAAACACAAAAAGTACATTTTTGCATCTTGGCATATAATTGATTAGCACGTAATTCAATCAAAACCAAATGAAGATGTTCAACATGCGATTTGAAGTCCTTAGAATAGATCATAATATCATCAAAATACACCACAACAAATTTACTTATAAACTTTCTAAGCACATGATTCATTAACCTCATGAAAGTACTAGGTGCATTTGTTAGGCCAAAGGGCATGACTAACCACTCATACAAACCAAATTTAGTCTTAAAAGCAGTTTTCCATTCATCCCCCTCCCGCATGCGAATTTGATGATAGCCCTGTGTAAGATCTATTTTCGTGTAAATTGTGGAACCATGAAAATCTTCTAACATGTCATCAAGCCTAGGGATAAGGTGCCTATAATTGATTGTTATCTTATTTACAACTCTACAATCAACACACATTCTCCATGTACCATCTTTCTTAGGGACTAGAATAACAGGTACAGCACAAGGACTTAGAGATTCCCTTACCTGACCATTCGCGATCAGCTTGTCAATCTGCTTTTGCAACTCCTTTGTTTCCTCCGGATTTGCTTTGTAAGCAGGCCTGTTCGGAATTGGTGCGCCAGGGATGAAGTTAATTTGATGTTCAATTCCTCGAAGTGGCGGCAGACCCTGCGGCAACTCTTTTGGAAAAACATCGTTGAATTCCTGCAACAAAGAATTGACTTCTATAGGGATATCCCGAGGGCTATCGTCAGGGTTAGCACAATTATCTTTACATACTAAAACCAGTACATCATCATTGTTGTCTAACACTTGACCTATCTCTCCCTTAGTAGCAAAATAACTACTCCTAACTTTGTCCTGATCAGGCTTATCAGAGTTCGCCTTACTACCCTTTATAAGTTCTTTCCCCTTACCCTTCTCTTGGCGTTTTTCAGCTCCCCAAGTAGCGATTGCATCCTTGATTCGAACAACTTCGGATCGCACTTCGTGAGGTGGCATGGGTAGGAACGTGTGGATCTTGCCCTCCTAGCAGACCGAGTAAGTGTTGGCGACCCCATCATGTGTTGCCTTCAGGTCAAAAAGCCATGGTCATCCGAGTAGAATGTGACAAGCCTCCATTGGTAGAACATCACATAAAACAGTGGATTCGAACTTACCGATAGCGTATGGTACGCTTACCTGCTTTGTGACTCTGTAGCCGTCTGAGCTGTCGAGCCATTGTAGCCGATAAGGACGTGGATGATTGATAACAAGAAGCTTCAGCTTGTCAACCATGTATTCGCTAGCTACATTCGTGCAGCTTCCTCCATCAATTATCAGAACACACAACTTTCCATTTACCTTTGTTCTGGCGTGGAAGATGTTTGTCCGTTGAGTTGTGTCTGGGACAGCAGCTGTAGTCAGAGTGCGAGTAACCAAGTTCTGATTCGGATCCTCCTCTATGAACTCGAATTGCTCCACTGGTGCAGACGGAGTGCTGTCAGTTAACTCCTGTGAAGGGTCAACGGTTGGTTCTTCTTCATCTTCTTCTGAAACATACTCACCATCTTGCCCCAATAAGACCTTTCGGATGTTGGGACAGTCACGCATGTAGTGGCCACGGCCTGAGCATTTGTGGCAAGTAACGTTACTGATGGACTGCCTGGGAGTTGATGGCGTCTTGGACTGTGATGAAGAAGGGGTTGCGACAGGAACTATAGCTTTTCTTTCTGACATGATCGGCCTCTTTGCTAGTGGAGAATATACCGGATTCTTTCTCCAAGCCGGTGGGGCGCTGGTCGGCGTCCGGATTGGGGGAACTGACTTCAAGTACTCCTCCATGACCCGAGCCTTATGCAGCATGTCTGTCAGAGTTGTGGCATTCTGCAATTCAACAGCCAAAGCTATACCCCTGTTTAAACCATTAAGAAAACGAGCCATTGATGCGGCTTCATCTTCTTGTACATTAGCCCTAATTTTTTCCATCTCTAACTTTCTATAATATTCATCTACAGACATGGAACCTTGTACAAGAGTATGTAACTTTCTATACAATTCTCTAAAATAGTAATCAGGCACAAAAGTTCTACGCATAGATGTAGTCAAATCAAACCAAGTTAGAGGGGGAGCACAGGCCCGCATTGGGCGTGTATTCCGGCGCTGGTCCTGCTGTTGATTCCACCAGATTAGGGCATAGTCTGTGAAATGTACCACTGCGAGCTGGACCTTCTTGTGTTCTGGGATCGCATGCAGCTCAAAGATGCGCTCCATCTTCATCTCCCAGTCTAGATAATCCTCAGGATTTGTGCCGCCGGCAAAGGGTGAAACAGTCGTTTTGCATTGACTGAGACCTGCAAAGGGCGGATCAGCGGCGTTGGTGCCAGGTGCGGCCATGTCGTCATCTGACTCTGTGCGCCGTTGTTCCCGTTCGGTCCTGAGTTCGGCGACTTCCTCTGTGAGTGTAGCAAATCGCGCAGAGAGTTGCGCAATCGCAGCCAGTATTTGCTCGTTTCCCAAAGGGTTAGGAGCACCTCCACCTGACATTGGTTAAAAGAAGCGAAAACCTATCTGCTAAGAACAAGGAAAAGTGAGTAGAAACCTTACCCCCTTGTTCCCCCAAGTGTTTCCCACCTAACAGCTACACACAACCCTGTGTTTCACTCTAGGGTGGCGCCCTTTATAGTATGATCACTCAAGCCTTTTTCCACTCTACCTCCCGGTATTGATAAATGTATAAGGCAAGCAGCAATTCACACAAAAGCAATGACACTTAGGAAAGAAGCAAATTTTCGCAAAAATAGACACTTGGTTCTATTTTGAGTTGAAAAATCTTTTCACAAACGATAGTTATAATATAGTTCAGATATGAAGTACACAACAGAAAATTTCGGGGTTAAGCCCTCAAATTTCAGAAAAGATGAGTGTACACGATGACAAAATCCAAACTATAATTCAAGAGCAAATGTTCAGGTCGCACGAAAAGATAACTGGGCAATTGAAAGCAGGGCAATTCAAAATTGAATAGAATCAAAGAAAATAAGCAGAGTTGAAACGACTTAGGAAAGTCCTAAAACTACCCAAAGAAGAGATCACCCACCCAATAGGTAATCAAGAAACCAATCCCCACAAATTCTTAATCCTTTCAATATGCAAAACAGTACCAAATTGCGAAATTAAGACAAACCCCCAAGTGGCCGAAAACAGTACCAAATTTCAGCAATATGCGATTTCAATGAAACGAAAACCCTAGGACTAGCAAATGAAATTTTTGATTTACTAACCTAATCCCAGGGATAATCTCAGCAGCACAAGGATACAAAATCAAGAATTCACTATATTTTCAAGAATTCAAAAAGAAGGTATCCCAAACTAGAGCATGCAATTGTATAATGCGCAAACAAAGTGAGCTGCTTAACACTAACCGCAAAAACTCACTATTTTCAACAAGAACAGCACAAAAGGGGTGGAATTAATTCGCAAAAAGCCCAGCAATTACAACTGAAACCGAAACCCAAGAATGAGAAAAACCGAAACCCTAGCTTGTAGGCAAAACCCGAAACTTGAAAAACCAAAACAGAAAAACTGAAACTGAAAACCGAAACCCTAGGTTAGGGTTTAGGGTTTAATGTTTAGGGTTAGGGTTTAGGGTTTAGGGTTTAGGGTTTAGGGTTAGGGTGTAGGGTTTAGGGTTTACAACTGAAACCCGCAACCCTAATGGATGCAAAAACCGAACCCCTTAATGGAACCGAAAAACCGAACCCAAGATTTAGCAAGATCCGAACCCTAATGTTATTTCCAAAACCCGATTTTAATTTCTGAAAATTCAGCCAGGGATACGATCTTATTTAAAGAATTTTCGGCTTTTAAAGATAGGAAAACAGTACCAAAAACCCGAAAATTCACAGCTTGAAAGAAAAAAAATTTCCCCACGAAGATGTGTTCTAATCCAAGAATTTCAAGAATAATCAAGACTAGCAAGGAAAAGAAAACATCTGATTAAGATTTGGTCGGGTTACTTCGGCCTCCTCCAGCCACGAAACCACTCCTTAGCTCTGATACCAATTGATGTGGACGGTTGTACACATGCGGATTAAGTTGCCAAGGACCTTGTGATTAAGTAGCGTAGCTCGTATAACTCTCTAACTCACTTTCGAAACTAAGAGAAACAAAGAGAAGCTAACCTCAGCTAATTTTTTTTTATAGTCGAACCAAGTGTAAGAAAGAGATTGAAACATGCGAATTAATTAGGTAGAGCAAGTAACCTAATTAGCTAAGTTTCATGCAATTATGTAAACTACAACATGCAAATACATAAAGCAATAAAGGGATGGCACTCAAACTAATAGTTTTTATGATCTGAATGCATGAATATTATTGATGGAATTCGGCCCCTATTTATAGGTGAGGTAGCCGAAAAATCATGAGAAAAATAAGGAAAAAGAAGTAGAATTGAAAATTAACCAAGAGGTTAATTTCATTTACAATACAAAACCCTGAAAGAAGTAGGAGAATGGTAAGAAAAGAAAAGGCAATTTCGGTTTTACCATGAACATGTGGTAGCCGAAATTGTAAACTAAAATTTAAGGAAAAGAATAAAAATCCTACTCCCAAAAAGAGATCAAGAAGGAACCCTTTTTGGAAACTAACTTAAAGAGTAAAAAGAACTTAAAAGAACCCTAACTAATTAATTAAGTAGCCGTGTGGGCTTTGCTTTGTGGGCTGGCCGTGCGGCTCCTTGTGGGCTTCTTGGGCTGGCCGAAACTTGTGGGCTGGTTCTCCATGAGTTTCGGTCGGCCCAATTGTAGGGAACTTTATGAATTGTTTCTTTAAAGTCCAAGAACCTTCCGGCATATTCAAGAACTTCAAGAAACAGCCTTCTTCTTCATTAAGGATTGGAGAATTGCGCCTCTTCTTCAAGAATGGTTAGAAGAGTTGCAATTTGAACATTTCCTTCTTTTTGCTTCAAGGCGTTTGCTTCTACAATCACTTGAGCGTCCTGATGGCAAGCTTGGACAAGGTTGTTGAGTGCATCTCGAACCTTCTTCGCTCTGCTTCTGGTCATCGGCCCAGTGATGTCTACAAGTGGATCCCTTTGATATGGACTTGGATCCTGAAGCATTGTTGGACCTCGATGTAGAACTCGAACCTCCTCAGCTTCTCCGGAATCACTTGCATCTTGACTTGTTGCTTGACTTTGGATGCCCTCATCAAGATGTCAGTCCAAGGAACAGTTGGAATAGGCAAAGGTGTATAAAGACCATTAGGTTTGGAAGTAGACTTTGCTTTTAAAAAGTTAATGCAACGTAAGCAAATAGATTCTACATCCTTTCGCATTTTAGGCCAGTAAAAGTGTTCCTTTAACATGTCAAGTGTTTTAGTTACACCAAAGTGACCCATTAGCTCCCCATTATGTGCTTCATGCACCAGCATTTCCCTATAAGAACTACGTGGAATGCATAACTTATTGTTCTTATATAAAAAATCATCCTGCTTAAAGAACTTCTAAAATGCACCATTTTTGCATGCTTCGTATAACATAGAAAAATCAGGATCAGAAGCATACAATTCCTTTAGATATGAAAACCCTATAGATGCATGATCAAGAATAGCGAGGGATTCATACCTGCGTAACAGAGCATCAACTACCATATTATCTTTTCCCTTTTTATACTTAATAATATAAGAAAAAGTTTCAATAAAGGCAACTCATTTAGCATGACGTCTGTTCAACTTACCATGTCTCTTAAGGTGTTTAAGGGACTCGTGATCTGAATGGACAATAAACTCCTTGGCCATCAAGTAGTGCTGCCAAGTTTGTAATGCCCTTACCACGGCGTAGAGTTCCTTATTATAAGTCGGATAACTTAAGGCAGCTCCCTTGAGTTTCTCACAAAGAAACAATATTATTTTTACTAAATTAACAATTCAAAATTTAAAATTCCCTCTAAATACTCACTCACATAAATTCAAAAAAAACATAATCATTACATTTTTTCTTCTCTTTTCTATATAAATCCCAAAAGAAATTCTCTTCAAAATAAATTTCTTTCCTAATAAAAAATTTTCTAATCAAGTTGACAAAAGAACAGAGCCTTAGTGTAGAAAACGAAACTGCTGCGTTCTTCTCTCCTCTGCTGCATTGCTGCCGTGCTCGAAGTGAATTCGACAGGTACCACCTGACCCACTATGTCGGTTATTTGCTTGTATGACACCTGCTATTGCTTTAGTTTAGGATTGGTGAGTGATTTGCCATAAGTTTTTTGACTAGGGGTTTAAGAATTGGGACTTTTAATCCCTTTGTTTTAACGGAGGTGGATACGATTTTAATCTTGGGCGGCGGCGTCAGTGAGGTGATATCGACGATGAAAACGTTGGGTGGCGGTGGTGTTGGTGTTGGTGTTGGTTTAGGTTTACCGCAGAATGCCAGCCCTTTGTTCATTTATCTGATTTCTTAACTCTCCTAAATTTATCAAATTCTTCTCAAACCATACCACCTAAAATTTCTTCATCCCAAGCGGTCCCTTCTTTTCAGGTTTGCCTTTTCTAAAATTGCATTCACAAAATTTAGCTGTCAGTTTTGTTTTCTATGAAGCATTGAACTTGATGTTGTGTCGAATGGTGCACTTGTCATTGATTTTTGAAGGAGTAAATACTTATTTAATTTGGATTTAATCTGTTATGGTGAGACTGGTGAGTATTAATTTGGTGGCTTCGCCAGAAATGAGCCCCTAAAATCATTTGCAGAGTTTAGGGTTCTTTTTCTTAAAGCTTTTGTGCTTGCATCAAATTCTTGTCATTTGGTTGTCTTTAGGGTATGAAATAACCTAGATGAATATTGGGGCTTCCAGTTAACACAAAATTCGTTTTGTTTATCCTTTAAAGAGTGGAAAAGTGTATTTCTTTGGCTTCAGTTGGATGATTTTATTTTATGTCTTGATCTGCAATTTTCCTATACTTTTCATACTTAATATTAATAGCTCTGCACAATATTCCTACATTTTTCTAATCATACCTCTAATGTAATCTTATCAGGATTTTCACTATCATTTCACAATCATTTCATTTTGATCTCTTGAGAATTATGTTGTTTCTGTTGTGATGTCTTCCACCTGTTTGATGAAATGCCCAAGATAGTTTTCTGATTTTAACTGCGAACAAGAATGGCTAGTTAACATTTGGGATTTTGATTTGGATTTCCACTTCTTTAAACACATATTAAGTTATATCTTAAGAATTTCAGTTTCATAATAATTTTTTGGAGTTGTTGATTGGGAATCTGTTTTACCTCCTCAATTGCAAGTACTTGTTGTTTGTTTAAGTAGTGATATTATCGGGCTAGACAGGATGAATGATGGAACTTTGGTCAAGCTTTGCATAGTAATTGGGAGTTGGGATTTTGAAAAATGATACATAATTGTGATCTATGCTAGGTTGTTACTCTTTTTTTTTGTTGGTTCTTCTTCCAAGTCTAATATTTGTTGGCAGTTCTTTCATGATTTTTGTGCTCTGTGGTTTCAAGCCCTTGTTGCCTCTGATTTTGACAACTAAACGTGGCTATCATCAGGAGAAAATGAAAAAAGGAATTCATCCTCAGATGCAATGGATATCTTATGTGACTCAGAGTGGCCGATTGATTAATATAATGATGACAAAGATACACCAAGCTGGTAAAGTCTATCACATAAGAGCTAGGAGGCAGATGGCACAAAGTGTCGGCCAGATTGCAAAATATAAGCGTCGTTATGAACAACAGGCGGAACAGGAAACTGAAAACAAATGAAATGCTTTTAGTACTATGGCAGCAAATAGATTTTCCATTTATTCTGTGTTGATTCTCCAGCCTATTATTAAAACTATGACTATAACTCATTGACTTTGCGCTTTTTATGCATCGGAGCGTAAGTGCAGTGTTTCTTTTGGGTTGGTTGATTAGGGAAGTTATTGCCACTATTCATGGATTTTATACTTCAAGTCACAGGTTCTACCGCTTGATATGCTACAGTTTCTTTTACAAATGAAGTCATTGTTTTTTGTTTTGACGTTTAATCCTTTTGATAGGTTTCAGACTTGTCTGATAACGTTGTCCAAGCATATTCTTGAGAACAAGTAGAGAAGCAAGATGTATTTTTCCTTACAAAATTGCATGTTCGATGATCTCAGGCTGCAAGTTTGTCTTATTTGATACCTAGCTCACGCTTGCCTCTTTTGTTGCAGCCGGCAGGCTTATATTGAATTATACTGTCATTCTTCAGTTGTGCCCCGGATGCTTATTATTCCTTTTCAGCTTATTTTCTTCTGCTTTAATTTATTACTCCATGCATTTCAATAAAAGAGCCTTATTCCGAAACTCCCTCTGTTCATTAGAGAAGTCTAGTTGTTATTAGTTTTTTAATTATACTTTGTTAATATAATAATGTGTGACTCACAATCAATTCATATTTGAAAAGTAAGGATATTCATGAAAAAATAGTAGCAATTTTTTATTTGTTTATTTTAGATATTGTACTTTGGAAGTTGGATATTTTTTAATTTGGGCTCTTCTAATGGAGTGAGTAATATTTTTTCCAGTCAGAAAAGTCTTCTTGTCGTTAATTTTTTGTGGTTCATAATTAATACTCCCTCTATTCACCGTTACAGTCTATTTTGAAAAACATTTTTTTTTTCAAAATTAATTTATCATCAAGGATTTTTTAATAAAGTAGGATTGAAACAGATTTGTAAAACAATTGAACAATCTTTAGCCATTCAAGATGCTGATACAGCAATAACTCTTCTCTCTGAAGAAGATTTAGAACCTTATAGGTTTTCTCATAAATTTTTACATATTGGTTTAGTGCAAATTGCTTTTAAACCTCTTACACTTGATAATTTGTCAGAAAGTTTTATAGCAACTTTGAGAGATGGTAGAAATAAAGAATGGAGAAAATCAATAATTGGAGTTATACAGTCTAGTCTGGCTCATGGTCCAGTATATTTTAATGTTCATCCAAATTTTAATCTAGCTTTAACAGATAGAAATATCTACAAAGCTTTAACTTTGAATATAAAAACTGAAGGTTATAATTATGAACCTGGTTCAAAAATAATGTGTATTTGTTATAGAATTTATTATAAGCCGTTATATACTATGAATCCATGTTACAAAGTGGAAGAAAAACAAAAAGATTTGAATGAAACAATCTTAATTGAATCAAATTTCAGTAAGTCGAATATTACGACAAGAAGAACCATAAAATGGGATGAAATTCCGATTCCTCAGCATTGGAAAATGACCAGGGTTGCTCATATTGAACCCAGAAATGAACATCAGATTTCTAATATAATCCAGACTCCAGATGGAGATGTGTATATTCAAATGAGTAATACTCAGGGACTTTCCCGATCTTCCTCTGTAAGATCATTTATTTCCCCTTTCAAGGATGATATTCCTATGTCTCATAGACATTCTACTTCTAACATTGGTGATGTGAATAAACATCATCCTAACTTGTCTTTACATTCTTTAAATTCAAGTTTAAGTGGTGACAATAATCACCATTCTTTAAATTCTTTTCATACTGCTTTAAATAATAGTCATTTAAATTCAAGTGATGGAATAACCCATCATAATGCTTTAATTTCTGAGCAATTATTACGTGATGGAATAAACCATCATAATCCTTCTACTTCATATGTTAGAAATTATATTCCTGATTTTATTCCTCCTAGAAATTTTGCTGATGATCATATTCTTGCTAGTGAGGAGAAAAATCCTCATGTTGATTTATTATATAAGAAAAAGAATAATATTGTTCATGATATTTCTGATAGGAAAGAACCGAAAATAACCGAATCTGAAATGAATTTTTCAATATGAATAATACAAGAAAAATAGATTTTAGTAAAGGATCTGAGGCTCGAATGAAAATTCGAGATGAATTCTTAAAACCCAGATGGGAAGTCTTTAGAAAATGGTTTTTTCAATCTTTTTCTATTGAAGAAAGAAATAATCTTTCAGAAGAATTTTATAAGTTCTTAGGAGAAAAGAATATTTTATTTCCTTTTGTTCCATGGTTTGTTCATAATTATATAGAACCAGGAATCTCTGTCATAGAAAGAGAATTTAGATTAAATAATGGTAATATTTTGAAGAATCAATTTCCTCCTCAAGAATCTTTTAGTATATTAAAAGGAAAAATTGCTATGAATTTTAATGCTTTTTCAAAATTATTTGAAGAAGACACTTTGACAATAACAGTCAAACATATCAATAAAATGATTGAACAACAAAAACATTTTACAAATATGTATTTAATTATATTAGGAGAACAAATTGTTTCTTTACATGATCGTCTTGATAAGCTAATAGATAATAATACAATTATTAGTGCTAATAATATTCCCAGTACTAGTAATTCTAAGGAAAATATAGGTGTACTTGCAGCTCCTAGTCTTCAGCCTCCACCTGAAATAAAAGATTTTAAGTTTAAAACTGATACTCAAGAATTATTAAATTTACTCAATGAGAAATTTAAAGGGTTAAATATAACCACAATAGAAGAAGAATTTTCTAATGAAATAGAAAATAATCCAGAATATAAAAAGGTAATAAAAGATGAAATTAATAAAATTTCAGAAAAATACAGTCCAATCCAATAAAATGATTGAACAACAAAAACATTTTACAAATATGTATTTAATTATATTATGAGAACAAATTGTTTCTTTACATGATCGTCTTGATAAGCTAATAGATAATAATACAATTATTAGTGCTAATAATATTCCCAGTACTAGTAATTCTAAGGAAAATATAGGTGTACTTGCAGCTCCTAGTCTTCAGCCTCCACCTGAAATAAAAGATTTTAAGTTTAAAACTGATACTCAAGAATTATTAAATTTACTCAATGAGAAATTTAAAGGGTTAAATATAACCACAATAGAAGAAGAATTTTCTAATGAAATAGAAAATAATCCAGAATATAAAAAGGTAATAAAAGATGAAATTAATAAAATTTCAGAAAAATACAGTCCAATCCAAAGAATAAACTATTATAGTAGGCCATCACCTTTAGATGTTCTTCATGAGGAACAAGAATATATAATTAATAATAGTTATAGTGGTAAATGTATTTATGAATGGAATCTAGATGGTTATACAGAAAAACAAATTTATAATTTAGTACATAGAATGTTAATGTATAGTACTATTTGTAAACATAATGGTAATAATGATAGTAATATTGCAAAAATGATAGTTGCAGGTTTTACTGGCCAACTTAAAGGTTGGTGGGATAATTATTTACCTCAAACAGGTAAAGATGAAATTTATAAAACTATTAAACAAGAAGGTGACCAAATGGTTGAAAATTTTGTTTATACTTTAATTGTTACAATTCTAGAACATTTTACGGGTAGAATTTCTGATAATAGTGAAAATATCCGTACTTTATTGCAAAATCTTAGGTGTAAAACACTTTTTGAATTTAGATGGTATAAAGATGCATTCGTTAATAGAGTCATGGAATTGCCTGAGTCTAATAGTAGTAATTGGAAGTCTAAGTTTATAGATGGTCTTCCCAGCTTATTTGCTGAAAGAGTCAGAAAAGCTCTTAGGAAGGATAAAATTACTATCCCATATAATGATTATACGTATGGTAAACTGATAGCAACTTGCGTCCAGGAAGGTTATCATTATGTAATGAAATTAAATTAAGCCAACAAATAAAACACCAAATATTAACAGAAAGAAGTCAATTAGGACATTTCTGTAGTCAATTTGGAATGGATATTCCCTTTCCAAATAAAAAACCTCATAGGAAAGAAAAATCTGATAAGATTTTTAAAAAGAAAAGATATTCTAAAAAGAATTTTCAGAAAAAGTTAGAAAAAAGAAAAGAAAGAAAAGAGGCTAGATTAGCTAGAAAGAAAAATCCAGTGGATGTTAAATGCTATAAATGTGGACAAATAGGTCATTTTGCAAATAAATGCAAAATAAAGAAAAAAGAAAAAATAAAATCCTTAGAATTAGATAAGGAATTAGAAGAAAAAATTTCTAAAATAATATTAGAAACAAGTTCTGAATCAGAATCTTATGAGTCTTCCCTATGAATTGAACCGTTTGACCAATCAAACGGTTCAATGAATTAAACAAAGAAGCATAAGGAAACAAATTACGCTGAATTCAAAACTGTCAATCTATTGCACTGGTTCAAGGAGATAAAAGTGGGTGTCAAACGCCCTACCAACGCCAATCCCTTGCTAACAACGGGCTAAACCCTCATCATCCTTTAAACAGTACAAAGATGCCTGTTCGAATTCAAAGACCCAAGCATTCTTCAATTAATCCATAAACAGTAAGAGGATTCACACAAACAGAATCATCAACATTACAGGAAAATCTGATAACTAAGCTTCATGGTTTAACACTAAGTATTTAGCCTGCCATTAGGCTAAATATAAAAATAAAAATTAAAAGACAAAAAAATTAAAAAGACTTACTTATGAAGTTGTCTTCAAGTCTTCAAATTCTTGAAAATGAAAATTTATATATATGAGAAAAGAATTTACAAAGGTAGGAAAGAGAGAGTTGGATGATATACAAGAGGGGGAATGGGAAAGAGGAAGGAATTGGGATTCTAAGTCCTGCCTCTAAATGAAAATGAACAACATATTTATAGGCAGAGTCTGCCTTTCACTATTACGGGCATGAAATTTTTAATTTCAATTCCGCTACAGTATTCTTCCGGATTCCAAACTATCAGTTTTGAAGTCCTCAACAGTAATAATGTCGGTGAAGTCCGCCACCTCCTATGTTAATTGTTGTTGGGGGTTTTACCGGTAGAACCGGTCACAGAGCTCTTTATCGCAAGCATCATTTCATCAATGTCGATGTCGACATCTTCTTCTTCTTCCTGAGATTCTCCTGGTAAGCAGTATCCTTGGCTTGACATTGAAGCATCAGATCTAGTTTCCTCAAGATTTTGGGATAGATCTTTTTCCAAAAGATCCATATAGGAAGCTATAATCTCTTCTCGGGTGACAATTCCCTTCTGCCTCTGGAGCATTCTATGAATCTGCTGGAAAGGACTGATTTCCTCCCTTGGAGTTGTCTGCTGCTGCTGCTGGTATTCCTGCAACTTGGCTTTGATTTGATTAATCAACTCTTGGCCTTGAATTAGACCAGTGGCATCAGCCTTAATTAATTTTTCCCAAAATTTAGTATAACTGGCCCTTTTAAGGCATGGGAGTTTTTCAGGAGTATAACCCACCTCTGGTGCCCATTTCCAGAACCATGGAATTGAAAACTCTATAAAGAAATACATTGGAGCGATATCATCATTCCAAGGATGACTATTATCCAAATTCATGATCTTGGGAGAAATTTTCACCTAATCTGCATATAATGCTTTGAATGGTTCAAGTAGTACCTTGATAGATGGACCAAAATTAATCCACCATTTAATAAACCAATTTGGCAGAGGCTTATTATATACCTCAGAACATATTTTATAAACCAAGAATGTTTTCTCCTTGGATTTTCATAGAGTAGCACTCTGGTAAGAGACTCAACATAGTCCCAATACTTGTACTTTATCAAAGTTTTCTGATCAGGATGGAGATATTCTCTATCTTTTAGAGTTGATAAACCCCATTCTTCTGCAGCTATCACCTACTTGATAATAATCTTGCTGAAATTATAAATATTTTGGGCACTACCAGCACCTGTAAAATGTGTAATTTCACAATTTCCTGAAATTTTCATAAGATTTTCAAAATATGGTCTTGGCTTATAAGCCATCTCTGCATATCCAGAATTATCCAGATATCTGTTCATTAACGTCCATGGATCATTAATCCACTGCAAATCTTTACCTTCTAAGAGTATTATTACCTCTTTATTATTATTCTGATGATATGAGGTAAGATATTCTTCCTTATCCTCTTCTCCAACAATTTTTGAATATGATGAGGATGATGAAGCAGTAGTATCACCTTGCTTTTTGTTTATGAACTCCATAAATTCCTCATACAATGGGTCTTCAGGAGACATACTCCTTCTAGCAGAAATATTTTCTGCTACCAGCCTTCTTCCTCCATGTTGGGCGAGAATATTTCCTCGTCCTCCTCGACCTCGGTAAGGGCCAGAGGCCCTTCCTCTGGGGTGCATCAACCTGCAATCATAAAATTATGATCAGTCATTATTTAAAAATTCTTTAGTCAAGAAATCTGGAAGACTATTTTCTTCTCCTTTTTTATACTGAATATCAAAATCAAATGGGGCTAAATGAGCCTGCCATCTAGCAAACATTTGCTTAGATACATCATGTTAAAATCTTTATTAAACATGAATTTTGCAGATTTGCAATCAGTTCGTATAACAAATTTTTGATTATATAAATCATCTTGGAATTTTAACACACATTTAACAATGGCTAAGATTTCTTTTGCCACCGTAGCATAATTTTTCTGGCTTTCAGACCATTTACCTGAATAATATCTAACAAGAAATTCTTGTTTATTATCTTTTGATTTTTGTTTTAAAATTCCACCATAACCTATATCTGAAGCATCTGTCTCTATAATTTTCTCCAGATTAGGATTTGCTATCATTAAACAAGGAAGTGATTTCACTTTTGACTTAATTTTTCTAACTGCCTCAGTATGCATATCTGTCCAAGACTTAGGATTCTTTTTCAATCTATCATATAAGATTGCAGTATCTTCATGAAGATTTTTATAATATGAAGAAATATAATTTAAACTTCCTAAAAATCTTTGCAATTGGGTTTTATCCAAAATTTCATCTGGAATTTAGAAGCAAAATCGATACTTCTATTGATAGGAATAATATTTCCTTTCTCGATATTATGACCCAAAAATCTAATTTTTGTTTGAAACAAGCTCATTTTGGACTTAGATATAACTAAACCATTTTGAATAATTAAATTCTTGAAAATATTCAAATGCTTAAAATGAGTTTCAATATCTTTAGAAAATACTAAGATATCATAAATATAAACAATGATAAATTCACTATAAGGAATAAAAATATCATTCATAATTTGTTGAAATTCTGAAGGAGCATTCTTCAGACCAAAAGGCATAACTTTCCACTCATAATGTCCTATTGGAGCAGTAAAAGCAGTTTTATACTGATCTTTTTTATCAATTTGAATTTGCCAGTATCCTGATTTTAAATCAAATTTGGAAAATATTATTGAATCATATAATCTATCTAATAAATCCTTTTTATTAGGGATTGGATGTCTAATCCATTTTAAAACTTTATTAAGATGTTTATAATTTATTACCATCCTGGGAATACCTGTTTCAATTTCGCTATGATTATTAACATAAAATGCAGTGCATGACCACGGAGAATTTGAAGGCTGTATTAATTCTTTTTGTAAAAGAAATTGTATTTCTTTTTGTAAAAGAATACATAATTCCAAATATTCAGAATTCATTTGACAAGGCCTAGCCTTTGTTGGAATTTTCTTTTCATCAAAATCATCTTCATATGGAAGACTCACAATATGCTTCTTTCTATTCCAAAAAGCATTTGGATGTTCATTCCATATTTCTATTGAAAAATTATTAGTAATCATTTTAATTTTATCCTGTAATATAGGATTTTGAAGTTTCTCCTCAATTGTTAAAATATTAATTTCATATTTTAAAAAATTCATTTGATTCTTTTTCCTAAGAATATTTTCTTTGATAGTATTCAAAACCTTGGAAAAAGGTTCCATTATGAATTGAAAATTTATTTGATTATTTTCATAAGTTCCTTTTAACCCTTTTGAATCAATATGATAAATTGGATATAATTTTTTCAAAAAAGGAGTACCAAGTATCACTTGATTTGTAATATTTTTAACTAATAAAAAACTTTCTGGAATACAAACTTTATTTTTACAAATATAAGCTTTGGGGAGTTTAAATTGAATATCTAATCTTTCTCCTCCAGCATGCCTTAAACTATGAGTAGTTTTATGAAAATATTTTGTAGGTATTAAACCTTCTTGTATGACACTAATATCTGCACCACTATCAATTAATGCAATTAATTCAATTTGAAAATTGTTATCAATTAATAAATTGACTTTAGTGTACCATTTTTGAGTAGTAATGATGTCTAATGATGATAGAAATTGTTCTTCATCATTTGGTGGTTTGATTTCGAAAAAATTTGGAGAGGTAATTATTTCCTTTCCTTTTTCTAAATTAGAAATTCTTTCTTCAAAGGTAATATTTCTTAATTTAAGAAATTGAATTTCTTTTTGCAGATTTTTGACTTCATTATTCAAATCCTTTATTGAAACATTTGAAGTTAAAGTATTACTTCTTTCTTTCATCATTCTTTGAACCTCATTCATAGAATATGGTTCATCATATGTGTGAAAATCATTTTTATTTTCGAAATTACTGTTCATACTAGTAGAAGGAAGATTCTGAATATCATCAATTATTTTTGATCTTAAATCAGAATTTTTTATTTGTTTTAAAAATTCTAACAAAGTATTATCTGTTAAAACATTTATGTCTTGAAATTGAGACATAATTTTATAAAATTCATTTTCAGAATTATCATCTAATTTTTTCAAACAAGATCCTTTTGTACTACAAGCACAATCGGAATCTGACTCATATGATGACAGATCATTATCTGAAAAATCAATTTTATTTTCTTCATTTGAAGACTCATAAGATTCTGATTCAGAACATGTTTCTAATATTATTTTAGAAATTTTTTCTTCTAATTCCTTATCTAATTCTAAGGATTTTATTTTTTCTTTTTTCTTTATTTTGCATTTATTTGCAAAATGACCTATTTGTCCACATTTATAGCATTTAACATCCACTGGATTTTTCTTTCTAGCTAATCTAGCCTCTTTTCTTTCTTTTCTTTTTTCTAATTTTTTCTGAAAATTCTTTTTAGAATATCTTTTCTTTTTAAAAATCTTATCAGATTTTTCTTTCCTATGAGGTTTTTTATTTGGAAAGGGAATATCCATTCCAAATTGACTACAGAAATGTCCTAATTGACTTCTTTCTGTTAATCTTTGGTGTTTTTTTGTTGGCTTAATTTAATTTCATTACATAATGATAAACCTTCCTGGACGCAAGTTGCTATCAGTTTACCATACGTATAATCATTATATGGGATAGTAATTTTATCCTTCCTAAGAGCTTTTCTGACTCTTTCAGCAAATAAGCTGGGAAGACCACCTATAAACTTAGACTTCCAATGACTACTATTAGACTCAGGCAATTCCATAACTCTATTAAGGAATGCATCTTTATACCATCTAAATTCAGAAAGTGTTTTACACCTAAGATTTTGCAATAAAGTACGGATATTTTCACTATTATCAGAAATTCTACCCGTAAAATGTTCTAGAATTGTAACAATTAAAGTATAAACAGAATTTTCAACCATTTGGTCACCTTCTTGTTTAATAGTTTTATAAATTTCATCTTTACCTGTTTGAGGTAAATAATTATCCCACCAACCTTTAAGTTGGCCAGTAAAACCTGCAACTATCATTTTTGCAATATTACTATCATTATTATCATTCTGTTTACAAATAGTACTATACATTAACATTCTATTTACTAAATTATAAATTTGTTTTTCTGTATAACCATCTAGATTCCATTCATAAATACATTTACCACTATAACTATTATTAATTATATATTCGTGTTCCTCATGAAGAACATATAAAGGTGATGGCCTACTATAATAGCTTATTCTTTGGATTGGACTGTATTTTTCTGAAATTTTATTAATTTCATCTTTTATTACTTTTTATATTTTGGATTATTTTCTATTTCATTAGAAAATTCTTCTTCTATTGTGGTTATATTTAACCCTTTAAATTTCTCATTGAGTAAATTTAATAATTCTTGAGTACCAGTTTTAAACTTAAAATCTTTTATTTCAGGTGGAGGCTGAAGACTAGGAGCTGCAAGTACACCTATATTTTCCTTAGAATTACTAGTACTAGGAATATTATTAGCACTAATAATTGTATTATTATCTATTAGCTTATCAAGACGATTATGTAAAGAAACAATTTGTTCTCCTAATATAATTAAATACATATTTGCAAAATTTTGTTGTTCAATCATTTTATTGATATGTTTGACTGTTATTGTCAAAGTGTCTTCTTCAAATAATTTTGAAAAAGCATTAAAATTCATAGCAATTTTTCCTTTTAATATACTAAAAGATTCTTGAGGAGGAAATTAATTCTTCAAAATATTACCATTATTTAATCTAAATTCTCTTTCTATGACAGAGATTCCTGGTTCTATATAATTATGAACAAACCATGGAACAAAAGGAAATAAAATATTCTTTTCTCCTAAGAACTTATAAAATTCTTCTGAAAGATTATTTCTTTCTTCAATAGAAAAAGATTGAAAAAACCATTTTCTAAAGACTTCCCATCTGGGTTTTAAGAATTCATCTCGAATTTTCATTCGAGCCTCAGATCCTTTACTAAAATCTATTTTTCTTGTATTATTCATATTGAAAAATTCATTTCAGATTCGGTTATTTCCGGTTCTTTCCTATCAGAAATATCATGAACAATATTATTCTTTTTCTTATATAATAAATCAACATGAGGATTTTTCTCCTCACTAGCAGGAATATGATCATCAGCAAAATTTCTAGGAGGAATAAAATCAGGAATATAATTTCTAACATATGAAGTAGAATGATTATGACGGTTTATTCCATCACGTAATAATTGCTCAGAAATTAAAGCATTATGATGGGTTATTCCATCACTTGAATTTAAATGACTTGAATTTAATGACTATTATTTAAAGCAGTATGAAAAGAATTTAAAGAATGGTGATTATTGTCACCACTTAAACTTGAATTTAAAGAATGTAAAGACAAGTTAGGATGATGTTTATTCACATCACCAATGTTAGAAGTAGAATGTCTATGAGACATAGGAATATCATCCTTGAAAGGGGAAATAAATGATCTTACAGAGAAAGATCGGGAAAGTCCCTGAGTATTACTCATTTGAATATACACATCTCTATCTGGAGTCTGGATTATATTAGAAATCTGATGTTCATTTCTGGGTTCAATATGAGCAACCCTAGTCATTTTCCAATGCTGAGGAATCGGAATTTCATCCCATTTTATGGTTCTTCTTGTCGTAATATTCGACTTACTGAAATTTGATTCAATTAAGATTGTTTCATTCAAATCTTTTTGTTTTTCTTCCACTTTGTAACATGGATTCATAGTATATAACGGCTTATAATAAATTCTATAACAAATACACATTATTTCTGAACCAGGTTCATAATTATAACCTTCAGTTTTTATATTCTAAGTTAAAGCTTGTAGATATTTCTATCTGTTAAAGCTAGATTAAAATTTGGATGAACATTAAAATATACTGAACCATGAGCCAGACTATACTGTAAAACTCTAATTATTGATTTTCTCCATTCTTTATTTCTTCCATCTCTCAAAGTTGCTATAAAACTTTCTGGCAAATTATCAAGTGTAAGAGGTTTAAAAGCAATTTGCACTAAACCAATATGTAAAAATTTATGCGAAAACCTATAAGGTTCTAAATCTTCTTCAGAGAGAAGAGTTATTGCTGTATCAGCATCTTGAATGGCTAAAGATTGTTCAGTTGTTTTACAAATCTGTTTCAATCATACTTTATTAAAAAATCCTTGATGATAATTAATTTTGGTTCAACATAAGGAATAGTCCATCTGGACAAAATATCTAAATTAGAGGGTAATTCCTCTTCAGTTTTCATTTTATTTTTAATATTATTATTATTATTTTTCTGAAATATTTTCAGTTTTTCCATCAAGAAAGTAGTGTTAAACCAAGAAACCAAGAAACAATCTATTTTGAAAACATTTTTTTTCCATAGAAGAGTTTATTTTTAATTTTTTTTTTTTTTACTTCTTTTACCTTTATTGAAAGGCAGTAAGTAATGCTATTAGTGGGATAATATGATGATAAATTATTTATTTGAAGTATTATACTTTAATTTTTTAAAAATATTACTTTATGTAAACATAAAATTTTCTTGCGTAAAATTTATGTTCTCGGAAAAGAATTTTTTAATATGAAGAGACTATTATAAAGTATAATAAGTTAAATAGTAAAAATATATACAGTAAATAACACGAAATTATTATAAAATGTAGAATTTATTGTAAAAAATAAAACATAATGAATGCGTAAGATAATGTATAGGAGTCGAGATTGTTGTACGATGAAGTGACGAAAACCAAGGAAATTTCATTGACCACTTTCAGGATTATCGAACTTTTGATTTGTGGCTAAATGACATCTTAATTTCTGTATTAACAAACTTTTGATTTGAAAGGGCATTTTAAATTGAACATTATGAATGCAGTTAAGAGTAAAAGTAGACAAATAGTTAGCATAGGAGTTTTCGCGATCCATTAAAAGTACAAAATTTTTTTTTTAAAGACAAAATTACACTTCTGGTTTCTTTTCTTTGTCCTCGTGGCATGTTTTTGTCTTTTTATTTTTATCATAGCAATTGTGATCCTTGTTCTACATTTTTGGCTACTTTGCCCCCTTTTACCCTCAGTCGACGGTATTACCAGTTATTTGGGTCAGAATGCAAATTTTAATTGCATTCTT
The DNA here is from genome assembly GCA_016801395.1 of Leptodermis oblonga. Taxonomy (NCBI): domain Eukaryota; kingdom Viridiplantae; phylum Streptophyta; class Magnoliopsida; order Gentianales; family Rubiaceae; genus Leptodermis; species Leptodermis oblonga. The sequence goes on from CM028757.1 coordinate 10,191,930, forward strand.
ACCCTAGGTGAGTGATAAAACCATCAATTGTCGCCAAAAGAGACAAAATCGTCAAAAATGTAAAGAACATTGACCATAATTGCCACACAAAAAAAAAAAAGGATCAAATGTGTCACGAGAAATTAAAAAGAAAAACAAAAAGTATGATTTTTTCAATTTTATTTTACCAAAAAGGCAATGATGTATTAATATTTATATTTTTGAGCCTCATATGTATATCACTTTCTTCTCAAAATAGCACATTACTGCCTGAATGTGCGTGACAGTACTATGTTACGTGGTGCATCCGATGGACTAAAAAATTTCTCAGAGTGGTGTGTGAGATAAATTATAAATATGAAAACAGTTAAAAGAAAGTTAGAAAATAAAGATATCATAATTTTTAGGCTTAATAACTATTTACTCCCCCCCGGCTGTTATTGGTTTATGACTATTTTCCCCCCGTGTTTTTAAAACTAAGTGATTGCCTCCTCGTGTTTCTAAAACTAACTGTTTGTCCCCTCTCTTACCAGTCAAACCGTAAAAATTTCTGAGAAGACAAAAATAACACTCTAAAATGCTGACATCACAGCCTCAGGTTTAAGTAAAAAATTTTAGACGAAAATACCCCTAAGTATTAACTGCATATTACTTAAGAAAGAAAAAATAAACGGGTGAAGGTTTTTCCGATACACAATCAAAGCTACACTTTTCCGTTGTTGTTTCTCTGGGAGTCGAGTTGCAAACTCCATTATCGCCGATGCTACACTTTTCTCGCTCCAATCGCGGTTCTCACAAAGAATCCGTTGCCATTCCCTTGTCTCCGGACCTGAGCGTTTTCCATAGAGAAAAAATTGTCGTCGGCTGTTTTCCCAATGCTTTGTGGTATATTCGTCTAAAATTTTTTACTTAAACCTGAGAGTGTGATGTCAGCATTTTAGAGGGTTATTTTTGTCTTTTCAGGAATTTTTATGGTTTGATTGGTAAGAGGGGGGGAGCAAACAGTTAGTTTTAGGAACACGAAGGGGCAATCAGTTAGTTTTAAAAATACGGTTTGGGAGGGGGGAGAGGGCAAATAGTCAAAAGCCAATAACAGGGGGGGTAATTGTGATTAAGCCTAATTTTTATTCTAGTTCGAATTTTCAATGTTGGAAATTCTAATTCACTACCAAGTAATACACTTGGGATTTTCCTACCTCTCACACTATGAATCATTTCAAGGTGTAATTCAAATTTTAATATGCCTCTTCACTTTTCTTATGATTCAAGCTAGCCAAGAGTTCAAAGGGGGTGGACAACCTTGCTCATGCTTAGTTTACACTAGTCCTCCAATAAACAAACACTAGAAAAGGCAAAAGTGACAGGTGGGGGACCAAGGTATGTAAAATGGGTGATTTTGCGAAAGATCGCTCATCTTCCTGAAAACTGGTGTCTCCTAACCTTCCTAAGCATACTAAACATAATAAACTTATTTACAACAAATCTATAGCCAAGTTGATGGGAATATCACGCATCTTTTGAAAAGATCACGCATCTTTGCCTCACTTGTACAAAAGTCCTACAATTACATGGAAATACAAATAATATTAGCTAATATTTACAAAAGAGTGTCGAAGCCGGGAGATACTGGGTCTCGGCGCTAGGTGCTGGCACTGCTTTGACATTGAGCGGCATGGACCTCAAAACTCTAGTTAGGGACCTTGTGGGCATCGATGGAGCTGGGGCGAAAGCGTAGAAATCTTGGCCCATAACATTCTCTCCCACTTGATCTGGTGATGTCCTCGGTGCCAACAATCTTCTTTTGGCATTGTATCAGCCGGGAAGCATCGAGGTTGTTTGTCTCTGTCCACTTGTCGCTTGTGTGTTTCCACTATCCGCAATGAATTGGTTGCTGATCATTTTCTCGTTTCCTTTGAGTAAAATGACCTGCAAGACATGAAAACTCTACTTGGTTGGCTTCAACGCCCATTTTTTGGTGTCGCGATTGTCTGCTCTTCGATCGTGCCCCGAAGGTTGGAAAACGCCTCCAGTGATTACCCAGTCTGGGCAACCGTACTTTGTTTGCTGCTGCCTTTCCCTTCCTCTGAACTTTCACCCACTTCATCACTATTTTCTGTTGGAACACACTACCATTGGGACAAGGTTGGTGGTTTTTGCGTTTTTTATGGTGAGAGTTCTCTGAACAAGATTTAGAAGTTCTGTATTTCTTATCAATCTCGGACTGGGAGTGTCTTTGAGGTGCACTGACTGATGGCTTGATATTTGGCACTCAAACCAATTTTTGTGTCACCAGGTGCTTTGGGTATCGCCACTTCGGTTTCTCCACATAACGAGAAATTTGGGCCTCTACCCATGCTTGCTGACCAAACTTCACCCCACTAAGGTGTGTTGGACCGCACGCTTTCTTCGGGACTTCAACAAACCGTAGGGCTAGAAGATGCTTCAATTTACTCTTCCCTATGGTTCCCAGAATCATACAAGGATTGTCGCCAAAAAGGAATAGCGCATTGCGCTCGGATCTATGCACATCCCGAAAGAATTCCATGCCAAGTACAACTTCAAATGTATCCATTTTGAAAACATGAAAACTAGCTTGGGCAGTAAAGGAGCCAACCTTTATCGCACATCTGTTGGTGACGCCAACGGCTGGTCGCACTTCAGAATTTACGGCCTTCGCCCTACTAGTAGATTGTTGCAACTCTAAGCCAAGCCTTTCCGCTTCAGTGCTAGAGAGGAAGTTGTTCAAGGCTCGAGTGTCGACCATCGCTCGGATGGGTTTCCCTTTTAGGATCATTTCCACGTACACGAGATCACTGTTAGAGATAAGAGTTAGTGAAGCCGAGGTGAGCTCCCCACATCATCCCCTGAAGCCAGCCGTATCAGTCAAACCTCTATCCCATTATCTTCTCCATGCAATCCTCTTCCCATTAATGTTGTATCCTTATAATTATTCCTATAATTAATTTGTTCTTATCATATGTGTAAATGTTAGCTATAAATAAGAGATTACACTCAATGTAAAGGCATGCCATTATTTATAAACAATTGAATATATTTCTATATGGTATTAGAGCCTCCTCGATCCTAAACCGCTCCCAACATATCATTTTTTTCCTTCCCATCATTGCTACTATGGCCGCTGATCGTTAGATTGTTGACATCCCCAACCAAACCAATTCCTCCCAGTTACCCAATGGCTCCTCCTCCACCGAATCTCTTCACCTCATAAACCTCTCTCACACCAACCTCATAAAACTCACATCCACCAACTACATCGCATGAAAACTTCAAGTTGAGTACATCCTCATTGACTATGACCTCTACAAGTACATTGATGGCTCGCATCCCTGCCCACCGGCCACTGTCCGCATAACTGATGGTGAAAAACCCAACCCGGCCTACCTTCCATGGACCTGACAAGACAAACTGCTGTTTGGCGCCGTTGTCAGCTCCATCTCGTCCAACCTCATTTCTCTCATCCATAATTCCACCTCGTCCCACGACGCATGGCAGACACAACCCATATGCTCACCCGACTCGTTGTCACATCAAGCAGATCAAAGACCAGATCAAGCAAGCAAAGAAAGGCTCTCAGTCGATCTCAGATTTCCTGCACTTCATCAAAGGCAAATTTGATGAACTCGCAGCCCTCAGAAAACCGCTAGACCATGAGGACCTCATTGAATCAATCTTGGCAGGTCTCGATGAGGACTATCGCCACATCATTGACATCGTCGATGGACGGTACACCCCGATCTCGTTCGACGAACTCCATGAGAAACTCATCAACCGCGAACTAGCTCTGCGGCAGTCTTCAGCTCCCTCATTCGCACACCCTGCCACAGCCAACGCAGCGGTGACTCACCACACCGGTCCTCCTCGCCACTCAACGGCCCGACACCAGTCGTGGTCGTCCGCTCCTCGCCCTAACCAACACTGGCAGTTCTCACCCCAGCCCTTCGGCCTTGTACCTCAACACTCGGCCCCGAGCTAGTCTCCTTATCCTGTACCCCGGCCCTCTAGGTATCTGGGCAAGTGCCAAGGTGCAATCAACTGGGTCACTCTGTTGCCCACTGTCCCATCTTCAGTCTAGTCCTGGTCACCAACCAAGAGGGAACCTGCCCCTCATCCCCTGGACCCTAGAGGCCACCATAGGCCTATGCACCTCAGACATCAGCAGCCGCGACTCCCACCTGGCTCCTTGACAGTGGCGCATCCCACCATGTCACCTCGGACCTCAGCAACCTCTCTCCTCACTGCCCGTATGATGGGTTTGACGACATCGTGATCAGTGATGGTACTGGGCTCCACATCTCCAGAACTGGCTCATCTTCCCTTTCCACCTCCCTCACACTTTTCACTTACATGATGTTCTCTTTGTTCCTAACATGAAAAGAAACCTAATCTCCATATCTCAATTCTGCAAAACCAACAATACTTGCATTGAATTCTTACCATCTTCTTTTCGTGTGAAGGATCTACTGACAGGAACCCAGATGTTGGAAGGACAAACTAAAGATGGTGTGTATGAATGGCTGACCTGCACTTCGCCCTTGCCCCACTCCAAATCCAGGTTTCTGACCTCGTCCCTACCTCCCATTGCCTACACCAGCAGCAAATCTCTGGCCAGTACATGGCATTACTACCTTGGTCATCCATCCGAGTCAACTCAGAAACACATCACTCTACATTTGGTTTAGATGTAAACAAGACTCATTCCCGCACCTCTTACTGTCATGACTGTCGAGCAATAGAAGTCAGAAATTACCATTTTCTGTCTCATCACTTGTGTCTACATCTCCTCCCCAACTTATTTATTCCTATGTCTGGACCTCCCTCACCCTGTCTGTCGATAGCTACAAATGCTATGACATCTTTGTGGATCACTTCACCCACTACATCTGGCTGTACCCTCTCAAACTCAAATTTGACGTCGCAACCATCTTCCCTTGCTACAAAGCCCTTGTCAAAAAAATTTCTCCCGGAAAATCATCAGCCTATATTCAGATAATGGGGGGGAATTCATGGGCTTCGCTAAGACCACTGGTCTTGCCCACTACTTATCCACAAATGGCATCTCACATCTCACACCTCACCACCCCATCACACACCCTGGAACACAATGGGTTCTCCGAAAGGCGACACCGTCACATTGTTGAAACTGGTCTCTCGCTTCTCTCCAAAGCCTCCCTCCCCCTCCAATTCTGGTCCTATGCCTTTGCCACTGCTGTGTACCTCATCAATCGTCTTCCAACACCAACCCTTAACATGACCTCTCATTGCCACAAACTCTTCGGGTCACCGCCCAATTACTGAAAACTTCAAACCTTTGGTTGTCTATGCTACCCTTGGCTCCGCCCTTACTCCGCTCATAAACTCGCACCTCGCTCCACCCCTTGTGTATTTTTGGGATGCTCCCTCACTCAAAGTGCTTACCTGTGTTTTGACCCCAGCACCCAGCGGCTCTTATCCTCTCGTCATGTTCGTTTTGTTGAGTCTGAGTTTCCCATGTCCAACCTCCATCAGCACCTTGCTTATCCTATGGACTTCACTACTGCTACCTAGCTCCCATCCCTTGCCCACCCGCCGACGTTATACACATTTTCTGCAGGTGGTTCCAGTGGCTCCTTGCCAGTCGATTCTACCAGACTGGATGTCCGACCTCCACTACATTGGATCCGACCACATTCTCGGCTTCTCCCTGGCCTCGACCCCCTCCCCAGCCTCGACTTCATCCCCGGCCTCAACCTCGTTCCCGGCTTCAAACTCATCCCCAGCCTCGACCTCATTCTCGACCTCAACCTCGACCTCGTCCCCGGCCTCGACCTCGACCTCGTCCCCGGCCTCGACCTCGTCCCCGGCCTCAACCTTGTCCCTATCTTCCACCATAGCGTCAGCCTCCTACTCAGTCTCCACCTCGGCCTCGGTCTCTCCCTCAACATCGTCCCATCACTCAACCCCCCCCCCCCATCCCCACCCCCTAGCCCACTGGCACTACCACCTCCCCTAGCCTGCACCTTCACGGTAATCACTCGCTCACAAAAAAAATTCACAAACCCAACCGTAAACTGACCCTCTCGGCCCAACTTGTCCCCGACCTTTAGCAAACTTGTGTGACCCAAGCTCTCAAAGATATCCGCTGGCGCAAAGCTATGTCCGAGGAATTTGATGCCTTAGTTCAGAATGGGACTTAGGAGTTGGTCCCTCCCTCAGCTGAGCAGAATCTTATGGGGTGCAAATGGATTTTTTGTATCAAAAGATTCTATGATGTTTCTGTTGATAGGTACAAGGCTCACTTAGTAGCCAAAGGCTTCCATCAACGGCAAGGTGTGGACTACCATGAGACGTTTAGGTCGGTGGTCAAACCAACCACCATTTGCCCTGGTTCTTTCACTTGCCATCAGCTGGGGTTGGGACCTCCACCAGCTTGACGTCAATAATGCCTTTCTCCAATGCACCCTTACAGATGCCGTCTACATGGTTCAACCCTAAGGCTTTGTTATGCTGACAACCCTCCCCATGTCTGCCGGTTGTGAAAAGCAATATACGGGCTCAAGTAAGCTCCTCGGGCATGGCACAATGAACTTCACCACTTCTTACTTGCATCCCGCTTCAAGAACTCTGTTACCGACACCTCATTGTTCATCTACAAGGACAACAACACCACACTTCTGCTCCTTGTCTATGTGGACGACATCATTATTATAGGTAACAATACAGCCAAAGTTCAGGCCTTCATCTCTACTTTTGCCCGTGTCTTCTCACTTAAAGACCTCGGCCCCCTCCATTACTTCCTTGGGATTGAGGTCACTCCTCAGCCCCGTGGGCTGCTCCTCTCCCAGCGTCGCTAAATTTCTGACCTCCTAGCTCGAACAAAGATTGCTGATGCTCGTCCGGTTGCCACTCCCCTTGCCACATCACCTACTCTCACACTCCAAGCTAGTCCGGCCCTCTCCGAACCCACTGAGTTCCGAGCTGTGGTTGGCAGTCTCCAATATCTGACACTCACCCGACCAGACAATGCATATGTGGCTAACAAGTTGTCTACATGCATCGGCCCATCACTGACCATTGGAATACTGCCAAGCGAATTCTTCGCTATCTCTGTGGCACTATTGATCGTGGCATCCTTCTCCACCACCAGTCGCCTCTTTCCCTCCACGCATACTCTGATGCTGACTCGACGGGAAACAAAGACGACATCACCTCCACAAGTGCTTACATTGTGTACCTCGGCCGCAACCTTATATCATGGAGCTCGAAGAAACAATGCACTGTCGCTCGCTCTTCCACCGAAGCTGAGTATCGCTCCGTCATCTCGACGGCAGATGAGGTCAGTGGGATCACCTCCCTCCTTAGTGAGCAGTCTCACCCCCCCTCCAACAACCGGTCATCTACTGTGATAATGTGAGGGCCACACACCTCTGCTTCAACCTCATCTTCCATTCGCGCATGAAGCATGTGGCCCTTGACTTTCACTTTATCCGTGAACAAGTTCAAAATGGCACTTTACGGGTCACACATGTCTCCTCGACGGACCAACTAGCTGATGCCCTCACCAAACCACTAACTCGATCCAGATTTCAAGACTTGCTGATCAAGATTGGTCTCTCCTCACGGACGTCCAACTTGCGGGGGCATGTTAGAGATAAGAGTTAGTGAAGCCGAGGTGAGCTCCCCACTTCGTCCCTTGAAGCCAGTCGTATCAGTCAAACCTCTATCCCATTATCCTCTCCATGCAATCCTCCTCCCATTAATGTTGTAGCCCTAGAATTATTCTTGTAATTAATTTGTTCTTATCATATGTGTAAATGTTAGCTATAAATAGGAGATTACACTTAATGTAAAAGCATGCCATTATTTATACACAATTGAATATATTTCTATAATCACCACTACTGGTCCGCATAGGGCGTACGTGTTCAATCTGGTCATCATTGATTTTTGGTGGTCTCCATCACACCGTTGAGGCTACAACTCTTTGTAGCCATCCACTTCTCCTTTCGGCCCTGGAGACAACCAATCGCCTTGTCAACTCTCTACTCAAGGGAAGGCTCAGTCGCTTTGTCCTTATGTAATTGCACCAAGGCATTGCAAAATAGTAAAAGTGACCACACATGGCCTACTTTCTCTTGTGGCCCATCCTCGCCGGCAAGTCCACTCGTAGACGCTATCATTTCGGTAAAATCTTGGCACTAGGAAAGCAGGGTATTCAATCTCTTTTCAGCAGCTTGAGGCACTCTGCTCTACCATGGGGTCCATTGCAAAGTAACATCCCGGCTGCTGCACACTGGCCTAATCACTCTCAGTGGATTGGCTTCCAGTTGTCCTTATTGCACTTGAGGTATGTCCTCCCACTTCCAATGTTCTCCCTATTTGAGAATGCTTTTGAAACTCGACTACCTTTACTCTTGAAGGAACTAGCTCCCTTTGGCTTCTCCTTATATTTGTGGTCAATGCGATAGTCTATGATATGAGGCCCTCTGCTTGCGGTACCGCCCCATTCAAGTTATCCTCTCGGGATCGCTATAGTTCCAGTCTGGCCCACGACTTGAGCCCTTCCTTAAGAAAGAAACAGCTTATCCGTGTTCATCATGTCTTTTATGCCGTACATACACACGTGGAATTTTTGCAAATACTCTTGAATTGTGCCCGTTTGTCTTAGTACGCACAGTGCACGACGAGCTTCCTCTTCTACATTGTGAGGAAAGAACTGACGCTTCACTCTCTTCTTCAGCTCTTACTAAGTGTTGATGGTGAGCCGCCCTGCCTGGATCTTTATCCATTAAGTGCATCACCATACTTTTGCATTCCCTGATAAGTACACAGCAACCGTAGAAATTTTTCGTGCATCTTCTTTCATCTAGATCGCCAAAAAATATTGCTCTATGCCAAAGAAGAAATTCTTTATCTTCTTCACATCTCGCTCCCCGCCAAACGCTTTTGGCTCTGGGACTCTCTGTTTTCACACAAGTCCAACACCTCCCCCTTCTCTAGCGAGATTATTGTCAAAGGTCAACCGCATAAACCTTAACTCTATCTGGATTTCTTCCATTAGACTCTGTTGTCGTTTATTGGTTTCTTGTTCAGTCGCTATAGCCAGGCATAGCTCAGCATTCTCAACCCGGAGACCTGCTAGCCCCCGTTCCCTATCGCCACTGACATTAGCAACATCTGCCTCCACCCCGATCCACTCACAGATTCAAGGGACCTTCAACTTGCCCTCCGTGAAAGCACACACCCTTCAGAGTCCCAATTAGCCCCTCTAGTGCGAGTCTTTCCTTGGTCTTCATCGTGTTCAACTGTAGTCTCATCTGTTAAAAAAAAAAAAAAAGAGAAAAAATTCCTTATCTTGAGAAATTTTGCCAACACTTATAGTCTTAACTGCCCCCAAGTAGCACACCTTGAGATTCCCTCTTGATCGCACTCAAGAACTCATTTCTTGTGTAACATGGCACTGATACCAACTGTCATGGGATGCTATTTTCAATCACCAAAAGAGTGCGCATGTGAAAGCAATGCTCGCTAGAAAGATTCCACCAAATTCCCACACAAGACAAAGCTCTCATCGAAGTCTTGCGCCAAGTCTTACCTGACTGTCGCACTCAGCACCGCAGTGCCTTTAGAGGGATGGGAAGAACGAGACTGGTGAAAAGAGTAAAACCATGTTCAAAGTAAATGAAAATAAGGAAAGACAACATGTGAGTCAAAACTTGTTATCCTTATTAAGATGTGATTACAAAAGATAGCCAAGAGTTCAAAGTGGGAAGCCAACCCTGCTCTTTCTTAGTCTACACTAGTCAGCCAATAAACAAACACTAGAAAAGCCAAAAGTGACAGGAGGAGGACCAAAGTATATAAAATTGGTGATCTTGCGAAAGATGACACATCTTCCTGAAAAGTAGTGTCCCCTAACCTTTCTAAGCATACAAAACATTTAAAGTTATTTATAAGCAAATCTGTATCCGAGATTGATGGAAATATCACGCATCTCAAAGAAAGAACACGCATCTTTGCTAAGATCATGGATCTTTCCTCAACTTTACAAAAGTCCTACGTACAGTTGCATGAAAATATAAGTAATATTAGCTAATATTTACAAAACGTGTCGAAGTCGGGCGATACTTGGTTGGGGGTGCCCCGTGCTAGGTGCTGACGATTGGCGCTACTTCGACGTTGAGCGGTATGGGTTGCAACATTCCAATTAGGGACCTTGTGGGCATCGATGGGGTTGCTGGGAAAGCTTAGGAAGCTTGGTCAGTAACACAGTGGAAAATGAAGTGTCTGCACTGATCGACCTGCCCCGCCCTAGTACCACCACCTTTGAAAATATTAAAACATTTTTATGTCTTCAAGAGGAATTTTAAAACTTTTTTTTTTTTTGGCAAGAATTTTAAATTTAATGCTTTTTTTAGGAATTTTAAATCTTTAATGCCCTTTTAGAAATTTTAAATCCTATTACGCCCATTAACAAGGATATTTTTTAAAAAATTGATACGTTTTTGTATTAAGTTCAATTCTTCCTTGATTTAACTTTGACATATTCTTCTCATGTGGGATTGCAACTTCTAAAAGATCATAGTCAAAATAATTCTATTTTTAAATTTATTTTTGTTTCATTGGAGATGTCTAGTTTTAAATTTTTTTAGTTTACTTCACATATATACCTATACTGGTAAAATTATTTTTTATTCATAATTAACATACTCTTGAAAAGTAGTTAAGCACATTAATTAGTGATTAACATACTCTTGAAAAATAATTAAGCACAATAATTAGTGAAAAAATAGTGACATACTATTTATTTTAGGTGTTATATATACATTAATTGTAACACATAAAAAATATACATTTATTAAATTGGACTATTTTAGTGAAACAAAGACAGTATAAGATAATTCATCTCGTCTATACGTGCTAAATCGACAATGTTAAAAACAAATTAAAGGAAGCCAAAAAAAAGAAAAAAAAAAAAAAAAAAGGGCTTGTTCCTATACGCTACGTTTCATGAGTAAAAGCCAGTGATGATCATATGCCACAATATTCTCAAACAATCTCAAACTCTTACAAAGAAAATACTAAGTTCAGGTCCACTATTGCTATCTATATTCACCATATAATAAGTCTCCGAGTCTTTCGATCCAATCATTCGCTCAAAACAAGCTCTCAAGTACGTCAATCCTCCACTGTCGACCGGTGCAGAATTCCTCGCATGATCAGCAGGAATCACACCAGCTCCCATGGAAACTGCCTGAAGCACCTGTATCACGTGACGATCATCATCAGTTGGCTCTCTCTTCGCAGCATACCCAGCTTTCCTTCCATTGCAATACAGAGTCCATATGGGCTCATCGACGAGCTTGATCTTTTCCAAGGGGTGATGCTTTTCGCATTCCAGAGCGATTCTTACCATACCCAAACCCATGTCGTGAAGAAGCTTTCCTGTGTTGATGGATAGCTCGAGGATGAGCATCGGAAAGCTCCTCGAGTTTTCTTGTATGGCCAAGTTGACTCTGGATTTCCGGTACCCAAAAAGGGTTCCCGTCGTTTGTTTTCCTCCGTGGATATGGTGCCCGTCGCGGGGCATCGGCATCGGCATCTTGCACGGTGCACTCATAATTGGTAGCGACTTGAAAGCTGATCTGACTCGACGGAAGAACTTTGTGGGTTTCAAATTCAATGAACCTTTTTTGTGATGAGAATGCTGTTTACGGGGCGACGCCTGGGTCCCCACCGGCGAGGGCGCGGAAGAGATGGCACCGTTGGGTGGTGGAGGTGGAGGTGGCGGAGGTTTACGTGTGGGCATTGTTGGGTTTTTGGACGGGGAGAATTGGGGAATGAAAGATGGTGTAATGTAACGCTTCTGAAGTAATGTTATTTTGGCGGTTATGGAGTACGTGGAAGGGTGTATATGGAAGAGTCGTGGGTAACACGTTGTTTTTCTTATGTTTATTTTATACTATAACAATGTTTTGACTTCAGTTGATACTATAATGTCCAAGAACCAGGCATTTTTTTTGATTTCATTTGTCAAAGGGAATTGCTTTTTGACCTTTTATTTCAGTCTGAAATGAACCGGGGTTGGCAGAATATTTGTGTATTTAGTGATCTATTAATATACTAGGCGGAATTACCACGGCACGTATTTAAATTTTTTTTATTAACGTGGAACTTCTCATAATTATTCTCGTGTATAATAATTATTTTTTACTTAGCTTATTTAGTATATTTGTGAATACGTAAGTATAATTTTGTGGGATAAAAATAAGGATGAAAATTAGTGTCTGTGTAATAGATTAGATAAATTTTACTTAGAACTTACCCCCCAAAAAAAAAAAAAAAAAACCCCCACGAAAAAAAAAAAAAAAAAAAAGAAAGTAAAAGGGAAACAGGAAAATAATTGTAGTTTCCTGCCTACCGAAAGCCTTAAAAATTTTGTAGATATACTTATTGTGGATTTCATTTGGTAAAATTTTTAAAATTTTCCACCGAAAATAGAAAATTTCTTGTTCGCAATATAACAACAAGTAGTCAGCTATGCGGTCATGACACATCATCGATTAATTTATATTCAAATGTCATATTTTAAAATTATTTTCCAATTCTTTTTAGATTTTCCTCTACCTTTTAAGATTAATTTTTTAATGTTCACAATATTGAAAAAATAAATAAGTTGATTTGTATTTCAAGAGAGTATTGTGAGTAATTTGTAGGCCGCTCTCTATTTTCCAAATGAGAAGGTCTCTCTTACAAATCATTGCAAATCAGCATTTCTAAATCAATAGAAGGCCCTCTCCACTCCAAATCAGCATAAGGCTCCTCTCTACTCCAAATCAGAATAAGGTCCCTCTCTACTCCAAATCAGCTCCAAATCAGCATAAGGTCCCTCTCTACTCCAAATCAGCATAAAGCCCTCTACCCCAAATCAGCATAAGGCCCCTCTCTACCCCAAATCAGAAGCCTCTCTTCCAAGTCAGCAGAAGGCCCAAACAATTGCCCTAGGGTCAAATAGCATTTGAGAGGAAACACAGAGCTAGTTATGTCACAATCCTCTAATATGGTATAAAGACAAGACAAATATAATGATAAGAAAAAGCAAAATACTTTTCGGGTTATGACTTCAACGAAAATAGAACAGAAAGAGAAGATGAATATATAAAGAGAACCACCTTGCAAGATTTATGTTTACACCAACCAATCTATATCTGCATAAGGGATACAATGTAGTTAGTAAAAAATCCACGGTTCTCCCATTTTAAATCTCTCTAACATTTTTGGAGAAGAATAACAGCCAAATATTTGACAATTTAGATTCCAAAGAAAGAAAACATAGAAAGTCAAGAAATCAAAACCAAGCACTTTGCATTTACAAATTAGATTTCTAAAAGAGAGGAACATTAAAGTAATGAAAAGGCGTAGAAAGAATATATCTAATTTCAGCAAAACTCAGTCCAGTATGAACCATAACCATGTACTGTAATTTTAAAGGTTTAAAACACAACTGCAACTTCTCATACACAAGGTTCCAAAGAAACTCCTAAAATAGCAAGATTAATGGAAACAGAAAAAGTATACCCAATCAAAAACAAAAGGAAAGTACCCTGATTCATATCTATAATAATTTATTCAATGAATAATCCTTCATTTCCACAAGGGAAACCATTTTCACTCATAAAATCAATAAACTATGAGTGAATACAACATGGATTCGCTTATTCTGGCAGCCAGTAAGGAATGATAAATTAAGTGTAAGAGGGCAATATATAATTCTCCAAACCATATTAACATGCTGAATAAGGAGTTCGATCAAAGTAGCCTCAATGTTTCAAAACTATTAAGAGTACATTTTACAATTCCCAATTTCCAGCATTTCAAGATTTAACTGGAATAAAATCATATTTATACACATCAAAAATACCAACTTTTAGAACCCGCCAAAGAGGTCATCCAAGTAACCTATGTAACTTAAGCGAAAGAATAAGTAAAAGAAAAGGATTAACATAGCTACATAGCTTTAGCATTCAAGAGATGCAATTTTTTACAAAAATAGTCGTATTAAGACACAGAAAAAAAAAGAAAACTGAAAACAAATTTTCAGTCCAACAAATAACTACTATCGCAAAAGTAAATTTCAACCAATCGAAATTACACACCTGAATTGCCAACGACAAGCCCTCTTACTTCACCACAACGTCATGCCAATAACACAAATCAAGAAAGAGCCCTATGTTTCCCAAAACAATCTAAATTGTAAAAACATGCCAACAGAGAACCATCACTAAACAATATCAATAAACAATTCAGTATTGTATCCTAATTATGTGAGTCATAGAACAATATTTAGTATAAGGTTGATATCCAAAATAAGGGCCAATTTAACAACAGAACTAATTATTAAAGCAAGTAAACGATCAATTAAACTTCTTGGAGTCAACTCTCCGTCAGTGATTCCTGGAACCTGCAAAGACTAAAGAGTGCTGACACTCTTTGGTACTAAGTTTGTCTAAAACACAAACTTTGTCCACCTAATTTTATTAGGGTAGCGTTTCAACTTTAGTAAGAGAAAATGTGGTATCATGATAAACACACAAGGAACTAAAGTTGCTGGGAAAAAAAAAAAAAAAACCAAACAGTGCAAAAAAGAAAAGAAACAGTAAATAAGAAGTATGATATAACTGAAATAACAGATATAACAAGCAAGGCTTGAAAAATGACCGAGGAGAAACCAAAATTATATCCATTAAAGGAAGAATAAGTAAGAGAACTCATGTTGTAGCACAAGAGTTTCCAACCTCATGCAGCTTTCAAGCTCTCCTTAGTGTGATATTGTAGTTAAAAAAATAAAAATAAAAAGGCTACAGAATATATATGTAATCATGAAAAAATTAACACTAAAAAACAGATGTTAAAAACAACTTAGGGGAAAAAAAACCCACTTCGAGTCTTGGCAGGATCCCCTTTATGACAAAAAAAAAAAACACAAAGATGTATCGCAAAACTAATCACATTTCAATTATAGAAAAACCTCCCTAAAGCATTACCTGAAATTTTGAGCTGTTGTTGCCGGACAAATGACCACCAAAACATCATCCCAAAATTCTTCCTTTCCAGAAGATAAATCTCAAAAAGAAATTTTAGTGATGAAATCTGCAAAAAAGAAAACTCATATTATGCAAAAATCGACAAGATAACTATTGAAAGATATGGAAATTGTGTTTCCAATTATACTCAAGCCTGTAGCTAGGAAAAAGGAAGTCCTACGATCATAAAAAGTGGATTTATGAATCTGAATATGAATCAAAATAAGAAAGTCACAGAAAAAAGACAATACGCTCACCGAAGACATCAATAGAGAGGAAGAGAAACAATGAAGACTAACAGTAAATGAAGTCTCCATTAGAGAGAGGCTAAAATTTCAGATGATTCATCAACAGAAAAAACAATTTGTACCTGGTAAAAATCCAATACTGCAAATTAATTCTTCATTAATATTTCATCCCAAAATAGGAAACAACTCAAAGAAGCTAATCCTCCTTTCAAGAACAACACAACCAGAAATAAACGCACAAAACAAGAGAAAAATGTTGTTTTGGAATGATGAGAAAGTGCTTGGAAAACCAAGATGAAAAAATAAATAGAACATAAGGTATACATTCAGAACAAGTCAATAAAATGACGAAACTACATTCAGTTAAGCAATATAGTTTCGCGATAGTTCATTAGAACTTGTCTTAGTTTAGCATGCTTCAATATCTCTTATGTCAGAGGTAAGAAATAGAAGTGGATTCCATATAATGATTTT
Organism: Leptodermis oblonga; assembly: GCA_016801395.1. Lineage (NCBI taxonomy): Eukaryota > Viridiplantae > Streptophyta > Magnoliopsida > Gentianales > Rubiaceae > Leptodermis > Leptodermis oblonga. Next base: position 10,207,711 of record CM028757.1, read on the forward strand.
TATTCATGTACTTATATAGATTCAGATATCAAACAAACATAAAAAAGTTAAAAATTAGTTACCCACCAACAGAAACAGACTCATCACATCTAATGTTCCAAGTCTAAATAGAGCCGAAAGTATACGAAATCCAAAATTTGAAGAACCAAACTACAACAATTAAAAAAATCTCTAGGTGACAAAAGAGATTCAAATTGTAGACACCCTTATCATGTTAGGGTTTCTGGAATACAGGAAAAAGGAAAATGTCATTATGCTAAGCCAAACAGGTTTTCAAAGAGCACATCAGCTAGTTAGCGATACCATGGAAGCTCAAACCATCATCAATTTAATACACCATAACTCATACTTGACAATGAAAACACATAATTGTAGCAAAAGATAAAAGCACTCCAAGAGACTGAGAGACTGAATATTTTTTACGTAAAAAACAAGGAAAGAAAGGAACTTACTTTGAGGCTATGATTACTTATGTGTTTTGTGTGCATGTACTGCAACTGGAAGAGCAAGGTGGCCCAACACCATTTCAATCTAGATTCCAGAATCAGCAACTTGGAATAAATTAATGTAAGTCACGTCTTCTACAGTAACTACAACATATAATTTGTCAATGATCATTTCACAAAAGTGAAATCAAACTATTTTTAGCAACTGCAATGTTACTTTTCCCTATAAACAGTTTTAAATTCAGGCTCTAGAGATAGAAAAAGTAAAGGATCCCCTATTCAGCACAAAACAAAATCAATACAAGCATTCCAGTAACTAAATTAAATTTGTCTAAAACAAAATCTAACCATAGGCTCCAGACCGGAATCCAAAATTTTGGTTACATTATCCTGATCAATATTAAAAGCACTGGAAAAACCCCGCAAGATCAATATTAAAAGCATTGGAAAAACCCCGACATGCCACAAATGCAGAAGCATATAATTCCCTGCTAGGGTTATTATTCTTGATTTACATGTATAAGAAAAGAAAAAGAGAAAAATCACCCGGCTGTCAGCAAATTGAGCAAGACGTGAGAAATGGATTGGCATCATTGTCTCTATCTCCAGTTCAAATGCAGAACCAGAAATTGGCATTCATGTCTCTAAACTCCAGTTCAAGCTAACATACTGAGATGAGTGATTTTCCAATGAATTCAAAAGAGAAGAATTTAGTATTTGTATGATCAGATAATTAATCTCACCTATAGAAAATATTCTTTCCAATTCAGAGGGATGGTAGTTCCCAGTCAAGTTCAAAAAGGAAATACAAAATATATTTTTTTAGAAGCCATTAGATTTGAAGAAAAGAGAGGACAAACCATAATTCACATAAATCTAAACTAAAAACATAAAGAACAAAATGAAAGAAGCAATGAATCGACATGAAAGTAACTCAGAGAAAAATTTCAGGATCAAACAGGATATAATAACTTGAGAACATGGAGAAGATGAAATAGTAACAAAGGGATTTCTAAACTTAAAAAAAAGAAAAAAGAAACATACCTAAACAAAGAAACCTAAGCAAGGCTTGAAGGCCACCACATTTCAACAAGATTAATGAAAAAATTCTTCATGATATCTGTATAGTCCAGCCAAGGGGTAAAATGAGACATTGTAATAATAAGACTTAAAAGCAAGCTAAAAACTAAAGTAAAATACAATGAACAAATACCCAACTATCCATGGATGTGTAAATAGCTTCTTTGAAAAGATCACTTTTGGAATTCCACCACCAATTCAATAAGAAACACCACTTTTTCCAAAAAGAGCCACTCCTCTAAGAATCAATGAAGAGACAGAAAATCAACTGGCTGCTAAATAATGTAGTTATTCATGTCCTCTCCGGCTGCTAAATAATGTAGTTATTCATGTCCTCTCATCACCTTCCTCATTCTTCAGCAAGCACAACAAGAAGGAGGGGGAAAAAAAAAAAAAAACCAGTGTAAAAAAAAAAAAAAAAGACCTATCAATGAGCTAAAGAAAATCTATACTGCCAAAACATGGCAGGATCGAGCGTGAGTGATGATGAAAAGTAAAAGCCATGAAAACAAAGCTAACCTTTCAAGTTCTTGTTCCCCTTTAGCTCTTACCCTAATCTCTCATCTTCTTCCTTTTTTTCATTTCTTTGGCTTCTTTAAAGCCCTGCAAATTTCTCTGTTGGGACTGGCAACCACAAGAACTAAATAATTAGAAACCCCAGTGAAGGAAAGAGGCCATATTTGTAAGTATTTTACATTTAGGAGTAAAAAAAAAAACCACACACCTTTGAAAATCGTTTTTTCTATCTCCTCTGCTGGGATTTCTCTACCTTCATAAAACATCAACAATAAACAACATAAAAACAGTAAATCAACATAAGCTAAAATCAATTGGGAATGGCAAAAAAAGAAATCACCTTGGCGATAACCCATACTATAGACTGCAGAGAAAAGCAAAGAAAAAAAAAGAATGAACAGGTGAAAACAAAGAAAACTGAAGCAGAAACAGAAACGGCAGGAAATATAAGATGGCATATCAGATCTTGAACTCATGAAATTGGATTATTTCTGACTCACTAAGTCCTTAATTTGCAGAGCACTGACATTTCGAAAATGCACAACAAGAAGCATATGTAACAATCCTTCACTCTTCAAACGACTACGTTTGTGGTACCATTGTTGTAGCTCAGAGCATTCGAACGGTGGGTTGAACGAGAGATCTCATCATCCTAGTTGACGGCCGGAAATATACGCAGAAGAGGGGGACTAAAATAATCCCTAAAATCTAAAAAAAAAAGCAAAGCTTTCGTCAATAGCAGGGGGAAGGGAAGAGAACCAGAGAGAAAAAAAAATAATCAGAGAAGATGAAGAATGAGAAAAGAAGAGAAAGAGGAGGAGAAGGAGAAGGAAGATGACATCGAGATTTGAGCGAATCAAATCTCTTTTGAACAACTCCCTCAATCACCGGATACGAACAGCGTGAAGGAAATAGTGAAAGTCAAACCTCCGAAAATTGCAGAGGTAAAACGGCGTCGTTTTGCCTCTGCTTAGAGACGTCAGAATCTGATTGAAATCTTCTCACACTCTAATAAAAAAATAAAGGCCTCTCTTTTAAAAAAATTTAAAATAAAAAAAGCCCCACAATCCCACATGCAGAACCCACCAGACTTGCCCAATTTTACGCCTTCTTTATCAAAATGAGCAGGTAGCCTTCCTTTCCAAATTAACCCTTCTGCCACTATTCAATTTACCAAATGACCCGCTAAAGTCCAAAATAATTGGACGAACAAAAGGGCACATCCGTGAGCTCTCTCACACAAATTTACAGAATCTCCATTCTTTCCAAAATCATCCCTTCCCAATTAATATATTTACAAAAAAACCTACTAAATCCAAACAAATTGGACGAACAAAAAGGGGAAGACTTGGGCATTTAAGCGCCTTTATACTCTTACCATGGATGAGATATTATATACTTAATGAGGGTAAAACACTATGTTGGTTATTTGCTTGTATTACACCTGCTATTGCTTTAGTTTAGGATTGGTGAGTGATTTGCCATAATTTTTTTTGACTAAGGGTTTAAAAATTGGAACTTTTAACCCCTTTGTTTTAGTGGTGGTGGATGCGATTTTAATCTTGGGCGGCGGCGTCAGTGGTTTTGGGTGGTGTCGACGATGAAAACGTTGGATGGCGGTGGCGGTTTAGGTTTACCGTAGAATGCCAGCCCTTGTGTTCATTTATCTGATTTCTTAACTCTCCTAAATTTATCAAATTCTTCTCAAGCCATACCACCTAAAATTTCTTCATCCCAAGCGGTCCCTTCTTTTCAGGTTTGCCTTTTCTAAAATTGCATTCACAAAATTTAACTGTAAGTTTTATTTTCTATGAAGCATTGAACTTGATGTTGTGTCGAATGGTGCACTTGTCATTAATTTTTGAAGGAGTAAAGACTTATTTAATTTGGATTTAATCTGTTATGGTGAGACTGGTGAGTATTTAATTTGGTGGCTTCGCCAGAGATGAGCCCCTAAAATCATATGCAGAGTTTAGGGTTCTTTTTCTCAAAGCTTTTGTGCTTGCATCAAATTCTTGTCATTTGGTTGTCTCTAGGGTATGAAATAACCTAGATTCCAGTTAACACAAAGTTCGTTTTGTTTATCCTACTTTTCATGATTAAAGAGTGGAAAAGTGTATTTCTTTGGCTTCAGTTGGATGATTTTATTTTATGTCTTGATCTGCAATTTTCGTATACTTTTCATAATATTAATAGCTCTGCACAATTTTCCTACATTTTGCCAATCATACCTCAAATATAATCTTATCAGGATTTTCACTATCATTTCACAATCCTTCATTTTGATCTCTTGAGAATTATGTTGTTTCTGTTGTGATGTCTTCCATGTGTTTGAAGAAATACCCAAGATAGTTTTACTGGTTTTAACTGCGAACAAGAATATGGCTTGTTAACATTTGGGATTTTGATTTGGATTTCCACTTCTTTAAACACATATTAAGTTATTATCTTAAGAATTTCAGTTCCACAATAATTTTTTGGAGTTGTTGGTTGGGAATCTGTTTTACCTCCTCAATTGCAAGTACTAGTTGTTTGTTTAACTAGTGATATTATCGGGCTAGACAGGATGAATGATGGAACTTTGGTCAAGCTTTGCATACTAATTGAGAATTGGGATTTGGAAAAATGATACATAATTGTAATCTATGCTAGGTTGTTACTTTTTCTTTTGTTGGTTCTTCTTCCAAGTCTAATATTTGGTGGCAGTTCTTTCATGATTTTTGTGCTCTGTGGTTTCAAGCCCTTGTTGCCCCTGATTTTGACAACTAAACGTGGTTATCATCCGGAGATTGATTAATATAATGATGACAAAGATACACCAAGTTGGTAAAGTGAATCACATAAGAGCTAGGAGGCAGATGGCACATAGTGTTGGCCAGATTGCAAAATATAAGCGTCGTTATGAACAACAGGCGGAATAGGAAACTGGAAACAAATGACATTCTTTTAGTACTATGGCAGCAATGAGACTTTCCATTCATCCTGTGTTGATTCTCCAGCCTATGAGTAAAACTATGACTGTAACTCATTGACTTTGCGCTTTTTATGCATCGGAGCATAAGTGCAGTGTGTCCTTTGGGTTGGTTGATTAGGGAAGTTATTGCCACTATTCATGGATTTTATACTTCAAATCACAGGTTCTACCGCTTTATATGCTACAGTTTCTTTTACAAATGAGGTCATTGTTTTGTTTTTAACAGTTAATCCTTTTGAAAGGTTTCAGACTTGGTCTGAAAATAGTGTGCAAGCATATTCTTGAGAACAAGTAGAGAAGCAAGATGTATTTTTCATTACAAAATTGCATGTTTGCTGATCTCTGGTTCCAAGTTTTTCTTATTTGATCCCTAGCTCATGCTTGCCTCTTTTCTAACAGCCAGCAGGCTTATGAGATTATACTGTCATTCTTCAGTTGTGCCCCGGATGCTCATAACCTTTTCAGTTTATTTCCTTCGGCTTTAATTTATTACTCCATGCATCTCAATCCGGATTCCTATCTTCCATTAGAAAAATCTAATTTTGATTATTTTTTAACTTATGCCTTGCTGACATAATTATGTGAGGCTTACCATCAATTCATCTTTGAAAAGTAAGGAGATTAGTGAAAAGGATAATTTTTTTGACTTATTTTAGATATTGTAATTTGTAATCTGTAAAAGGATGTATATTTTTAAATTTGGGTTCTTCTAATGGGCTGAATAACATCTTTTTCTGGTAAGAAAAGTCTTCTTGTTGTTATTTTTGTGTGGTTCATAATTAATAAGTAATGCTATTAGTGGGAAAATGTGATAATAAATTATTTATTTGAAGTATTGTAATTAAATATTTTCAAAATATTACATTTTGTTAACATAAATTTTTTTTTTTTTTTTTGCATAAAATTCTATCTTCTCTGAAAAAAAAAATTTCAATATAAAATTTCAACATAAAGAGACTAGCAAAAACTTAAAAATAAATATAAGTTAAATAGTAAAAAATGTATATAGTAAATAACACGAAATTATTAAAATATAAACGAAATTGTTATTTGGAGGACACCTTTTACTAAATACATGACACATTTTAAATATTCTACCCTTGAAATTACTTGTTTGCCCTTTCTTTTTTATACTTCCTTCTGCAGTAAATTTAGTAATTTACTGCAGAAAGAAGAAGAAAACTCCATCTCCATTCTATTCTCGCTGGGAGATCTTGACGCATTAGATCTTCCTTCTGCAAGATCTTGACGCATTAGAGACAGCTCCCTTTGCACGTCTCTTATTTGATCCCGTAGCCTAGCCCCCTTTTTTTTTTATAGTGAATCGGTATTTCATCAGCCCAAATGAAGAAGCCACAACCCCCGTTCTTCTGCTAGAAAAAATAGTTGATGTGTAAGTGATATAAAGTGTTCGATGAGGAAAATGAATCTGGAAAGGCAGTAAAAAAAACAAAACATGAACCTTATAGTCTGAGCATCCCAGAAATTTTCTATGATGATTTTTTGCTTTCGTGGAAGTACATAACTTAGCATTCTGGTAACAGTCACAAAATATTCCCTACGGGTTGGAGAAGGAATTGGACGAAGCAGACGAAGATGGCGAAGAGGACATCCGTATAATTTTGGGAGTTGGGGAAGTGGTTGTATAGAAATGTGGTTGGTGTAGAAGGTGAAATTTGGTGATGTATTTATAAGGGGAGAGTGGGATGGGGCAATGGTAACAATGGATGTTTGAATTAGAATTGTTGTGCTTAGGACAGAAAGGCACATAACGGTAACAAAAAACAGTGAAGGAAGTAAGAAAGTAAATGGGAAGCGTATCCCCGTATAGGTAGAGAGAGTTGGTTTAACTGTAATTGGGCAGCAAGTTTAAATACAGATGGTACAGTCTAAACATTGGAATACATGTTAAGTTAACTACAAAATATGTTAATTTAAGAGTTGGTAAGTGCAATGGTTGAAAGAACTGAGAAGGAGACCATATAAGTAGATATGTTACAGTCCAATCATTGAAACATTACAACCCAAAGATGGCAACACCACAAAGCAAAACAAAAAAAAAGAAACACATGACAAAAGTACTTATGTCATAAAAAATAAAAGAATAAATTTGGGTAATTTACAAGGGCATAAACGAAAATGTTATTCACATGTGAAGGCAAACTATTAGAACCATTATGAAGGCAGCTCAATGCAATGGTGGAATCAATGAAATATCTTCGTAGAAATGAAATCCCGGACGGATTTGCAGATGGATCCACCTCTCCTGCCAGTCCGCTCATGACTATCCGGGCTCAGTATGCAGCCGGTAATGTAACTGAGTGACGTACTAAAAATAAATGAATCATAAATGGATGAGTATATTTTGTAGTGAAACCAGTTAAAATAATACTTAAAAAAAGGGAGGGATGTTTACATCGGAGGGGTCTGGATCCGAGTATAGTCGGCCATAGAAATGTTCCATGTTGTGCATGACAAAGATAGCACAGTCTTTGGAGTGTTCCTCAGGTTTCTTCGTCCTCCAAACGCATTGAACAGTTTCAAGGCCGAAGGCTTTGACTGAATCTGTGCGGGGGGTTTTTAATTTGGGACAAGAACTCAACCATTGCATTATTTTGAAACAATGTAATCATAAAGGAATTAATGAAGGTTAATAAACATGGATTCCTATAGGTTTAAACACGATGTTACTAGATATTCTGGAACAATGTCCCATTTAACCGCTAGATCGTCGTGGACTATGTCATCCAAAATCTGTATTTTCCAATTCCTGTTGAAGACAACAAGAATGTAGTGTTCAAACGTAAGGACCGGCACAAAAATCTGCATTGGAAGGGGCATGGAAAGGAATACAAGTTAGTTTGTTAAAGAAGCCAAATGTTGTACAGGAAGAAACAAAAGAATGGAGTAAAAAGTAAAAAAGTCAATGGTACCAAGTCCACGTTGGACATACTTTGTTTGCATCCAGAGTGGGAGATTTTCAGTTGTTCAACAGTTAGATGGATGCTATCTTCGATAGGCTTGAACTGAAGTAAAAGTAACCATGAAGGCATGAGTCATAATTATGAAATTAAAGTAATAAAGGGGAGATAATAAGTTTTAGGAGAGACAACGATTACCTAAACAACGACATTGAAGAAATATCGAGAAACAATTTTTTTCTCATTTGGAGGAGCATCGTTCATGAGCAATACCCAGGCATCAACGATTGGAGTCCAAATCCTCTGTTTAGGTTCAAGCCCTAACATATCTCTCATCTGGACCAGTAACGAGCCATCATTTGAGAATAGGACCTCACTGGAGAAATTAAGAAGAATTAAAACATATCACAGATAATAATTTTAAACATTAAGAGACTAAATACTATCAATTTAATCCCCCTCCAAAAAAAAAAACCAGTTTCTGGGTTGTGGCAAATTACCCGTCTTTAGTCTTATCTTTGTAGACACAGTAGTCCACCACCTGGGCCTTATTTGGATGGTTTAGTGGACGTTTTTCCTGCACAATTCTTGCAAGCTGAGTAAGATATACATTCCCATCGTATATTGGCAATGTGGCCCAAGGGGAAGTGATATCATCGGCAATTCCTTCGTAGACCGAAAGTCTATGAATGACCTGTTCATTGTCAACCTCCCCAACAACCTTGGTCCAAGCAACTATCATCACCAAGCTCTTCAACGACAACATCAGCAACAACATGCTTGATGCAAACAACATGAGGCTGGAGGTCTTTCTGAAGCAGAGCAATCGGAGTAATCACTCGCATCGTCTCCAGTCTCCACGTTGCCTTCAGTGTCAGCAACATATTCCCCTTTATCAGCATGTGGTTGAGTATCAACATGGATATGTTGATCTGTAGCTGATGACGGAGAAGCTCCAAGCAGCTCTTTAAAGGGCCTCCGTTGCTGGACAACGAACTCAGAATCATACTAGGAATCAATCAACGTAATCAAGAACTGGTGCACAACTGGCTCGGCCTAGCTATGAATGTTGAAGTGGTTCACCGGGGTTTCGGCAGTAGAGAACAACAGGCAAAGTAGGAGCATTTTACAAAAAAGCATGGGCAGCAGCCTGAGTTGGCGAAGTTTGATGACAGCTATCAGCTACACGGTCCCGTTGTTCATCAATGTCCTGTGGCTGGGAAGGCCGGTGTTGTCGGATATTTACGACTTGCCTCTGAGATAGCTGTTTTGGACTTATTGGAAACCCGTCGGAGTGGCTTGAAATCACAGGAGAACTCTTGTCGGCATGTGTAGTAGGTTGCTGGGTGGAAGGCTACTCCATAGCTCTAAACTCCAAATCATTAATGACTTCCTTCGCATTGAAACCTGTGTTGCGGAAGGTTCAGAGGTGTGCTAATCATCATCTAATCCTACCTCATCATCATCAGTTGGAGTGTAGAGGGAGCTCCTCGATTTCTCCTCCTCTTGTAATTCCTCTGCAGTGCTAGATTCATCATCCGTGGATGCGGGGACCTGATTTCTATCCTTGGATCCATGATTATCATTCCCAACCAAAACCACCCTGATTTGCTGGAAAGTGTTCATTATGCTGTCGATGTCCTCAACGACGAGTGGTTTGCTTCCTGAATAGGTAGATTTGTGAAAGAGGTCTGCAAAATTGGCAACTGAACTAATTCGACCCTTTTGATTTCATTAACGCACGAGGTCACGGCATCATGGTAGGCCTTCAGTTATAAACAAATTGAATACAAGATAGATCACTTAATGTCACCCTTGAAACATAGCATAACATCGATGAACGAGTAATAGAATATGTAAATAGGTCAAACCACAGCTGGGTAAAGTAGTATAACATGAAAGAATACACTCTAACTTACACAACATCATAGTATAAGGAAGTAACCATCCGAATGTAATAGGCATCTGCGGAGGAGGCATATATTGATGCTTTAGTGTAAGCATATTTACACTGTATGATGTAACTAATTTTTGTTTGGTTGTTTGCAGTGATTATTCTTTTTCATGATTTCTTTTGTAGGAGAAAATACTAGTGTCACATTCTACCTTTTGTAACAGTACAATCTAATATACAAGTAATAAATTCGAACATTATCCAACATTCATGAACCAAGAACTTGGTACATGTCACCTTGTTAACACATACAACCAGTCATTGCAAAGCACCCAAGTCATGATTGGTGATTAACCAACTATTAAAATATGAAACGTTATGCAGGCATCACATAGAACCACAGAAATAAAAGGAAAGTAAACAAAACAACTGCTAACCAGGTTCAATCAATAATCACGCTATGAAAGTAAAAGACAGTGATGTTATGTGGGGCAACAATAGCTAAATGTAAGTTAGTTAGTGGGTTAATGAAGCGTTGGTAGGAATTTTTATGACAGATAATGGCACACAAGTGTTACAATGTAAGCATTCCAACAGTCAACCTTGTTAACACAGTCAACAAGGTATTGCAAAGCATCTAATTCATGCCGGCTAATGGAATATAACCAACTAGAACAATAGGAAAAGTTATGCATGTATCACTATGGACCACAGAAATTAAATGAAGTCAACAAAACAAGTGCTAACCAGGTGTATTCTATAGTCAAGTTATGAGTATAACAGACAATCATATTATCTGGGGATAACCTTATCTACATGTATGCTAGTTCAGTGGATAATGAATAGTCTCTTGGCAATGGCTTGAAGCAGAATGGGAAAAGTGTTACATTGTAAGGATTCCAACAGCACACCATAATAAACAATGTACTTAATTGGAATAATACTCTTAAGTCTTGCCCCAAAGCAATTCTATATTTCACATTGTTAAAACAGTCAATATGTCATCACAAAGCGCACAATTCATGACGGATAACGTCATATAACCAACTATTAACATGGGAAAATCTATGCATTTATCAGTAAACACCCAGCAAGGAAATGCCACTCATCGGAACAACTGATAACCATGTTCAATCTATATTCAAGGTACGAGACTAACAGACAATCATGTTAACTGGGGGTAACCTTATCTATATTACCATTTCAGACATGAAGGAAATTAATTTACCTTTGAGCCGAGGCTAGAAATCTGGGGGTCTACTCGATCCCTCACTTTTGTACAATCTTTTTGGAGATAGGATAACCATCTCCATGATACTCTCCTCTGCCGCAGTATGGAGGGCCTGCTTTATCCTCGGCCGCCGTTCTCTCTTTTAATTTTTCTTTAAGCCAGTGATTGATCAATGGCAGTGTACGAGGTGTTTCTATGCTTCGCCAAGTGAATCTCTGAAAGTAAATGATTTGGAGTAACAGAACACATCCATTGAAGTGTTTTAAAGGGCTCTTATCACGCTTGTATCCATTCACTAGACCACAAAGTCATGTGATTATGTAGCCACACCAATCTAATTTGTGAATTTTGGAAACATCCATGAGAGCGTTTGTTAGCATAAAATCGGCCTTCCACCCGTTCATTGGGGCCAAAAATGTCCCCATGATGTAAAGGACGAAGAATCTCTTGAAGTTGTCCCCACCTTCTTTCAACCTATTCTAATATCACGTACTTCCTTCAGGCCAACTGTTTTAGACTCAGAAATTCAATACTTCTTTCTCCACATCTTCCTTTGCTTCACCACCTCCGAAATTGGATCCGTTTCTATAACTTCATCCTTGTCGTGAATTGGCAAAAGGAAAACATCCCGAACATCATACTTGCTGATTGGGATGCTAACATTTGGACTTATCTCCAGCATCATTGACGTTGTGTCGAAACTCTTAACCAGCCATTTGAATAGTTTCCCAGTCATTTTGCCATGGTCCATTTTGAGTAGACCGCCAAACCCAATGCTCTCCACGTCCTGTTTTTGGCGGGGTGTTAATGTCCGAATGAGTTCGCAGAATGAATTGGGACAGTGGTTGATAAATGGGGCTGCTGGAGGAATATCATCGGACGTCTGTGTTTTTTGGCGTTTCTGGGACGATTCCGGTTTGGAAACTCGCGGTTTCCCCTTGCTCTTTCATGTTTTAAAGATCTGGCCTTCTATAATGGTGGGAAAATCATAGAAACGGAACAAATATTATGCATAATTATTTCAAAATCGGAGGAAATTAAATGTGAAATGGAATGTAATGCCTAAATGGTTTTTAAAAATTCAATCTTTGTAAACAATCAGTTCTCATGCCTAATTTATATGAAAATACCATATATACATTCCATGTATGGGTTGAATTAACTATATTCATTCAAGAAATCTCCCAAACAGTAATAAATATTTAAATGCAAGGAAAAAAGCAAACTTTCACAGAAACTCAGTTTGATAAAACGGTACCAGGGACTTTTCCCGGTGCCGTTTTGCGATTCTCAGTTGTCGGTCCGAGGGTGACTTTGGAGGCGATATAGTTGTTTCAATATTGGGGTTTTCTATGGACTCCCTCTCTGGTACTTTGCCTGCGGCTTCCGCTGTTTGTGTTATGACGAAGTCGTCGTCGTCGGCGTGGGTGTTTAACAGAATATCCGAAACTTTCTTCACCAGCCTTCGCCTACCCATCTCAGAAAATGGCCTAGAATTTGAGTTTCCTATTTTGAAGTTGACTATGGGATCGGGAAGCTATGGACTTTGTGTGAGGGAGATGAAATATGGTGAATAAAATCGGCGAAACTAGGTTACGATGTAAAGGGAATGCGAAGCGTGAAAACAGAGATGATAAATAAAGCAGTGTTGGAATGGTTAATGGGTTCGTGAGAGAGAGAATGTTAAGCTCTGGGTTTGTGTATGTAGGTTATCTGAGAATTGCTACCTGCCCGGGACTAATTTGCAGGGTAATCATCGTCTATTGCCTTGTAATATGAGTCAGTAGGAAAGGTTTGTACGATTCATGAGCACAAATTGGTTGTTTGGGGCTTTTATGAAGGAAGCACGAAATAGCGGTTAAGAACCCCAAACAGCGCTATACTGATAAGTTGTGAAGAAATTTATAATTTTGAAATATAGTGAAATTAAACATTTGTCCCCTATCTATATATCTCTTTTTTTTTTTTTTTATACTAAAATACCATTAAAATATGGTTAAAAATTGGAAATAAAAGTTTTGCATCAATTAAAATTTTCATCCGGGAAATGTCAAAAACAACAAGCCTTTTTTATCAGAATTAACATTTATTTAGTTAGCCTTTTTATTGATTAAAATGCATATTATATTTAATTGTGAATAATTAAGTTAAATTTTGACCCCGTTAAACAAGGTTTATTCTGATGTATACAACCGTCACAAAGGGGAAATTTACCAACTGCGACATGCATTCTGATTTATAAAATTCAATATTGTTGTCCCCCCAATTACATCACAAAAGTGATATGGTATACTGATAGTCATACTTTGTTAAATTCCAAGGTAGGCAACAGACAGAGAGAGAGAGAGAGAGAGAGAGAGAGAGAGAGAGAGAGAGAGAGAGTAGATTAATCAAGATAATTGATCAACTACTGGGTTGGCAACCAATATGGAAATAAATATTAAATTAGTAAATAAAAGAATGTCAAATTTTGTATATACCATCCTAAACCTAAAATAGTATCCTTATGGAAAATTAGAGGGCCAAGGAAAAACTCGGAATACGGTACAATTAAATTGTTAAAGTGTTACATTGGACCAAATGATTTGTCACATTCAAACTTGATGCCTAATACTTCCTCTTCCTCTTCCTCTTCATTCTTCATTTTTTATTGTTCAGATACATTCTTAACATTTCGTGGACTTCCTGCTTAATATTGTTGATGTCGCTAACCACAATTCTTGAACAGAAGTCTACTATAAGCATCATGCGCGTATTTTTCTAACATCACCAATGTTAGGAAAATTGGTTATGGCAAAAATATACTCCCTTAAGGGGAAATACTATTCTTAAATAAACATAATAACAAATTGTAATTACGGTTGAATTCTTCCATTGAAGTCTAGTTTAAATTAGAACCTGGTTAATATCCGGCAGGTCAGAAAGGTGTCCCAGAAAGTTCTCCATGTGGCACATGAGGAAGACACCATAGTCAGTCCCAATCTTACTGTTCTTCCATGGGATATGGACCTCGTAAATATTGTACTGCTTCACCTCAATGGCTCTTGGGTGTTTAATTCCCCCGAGGTAGTTGGACACAGCAACACACTTATAATAGGAGCGCCAGTTGCAATTAAGATGAAATTACTGATAACAGTTATGCTTTCCAAAATAAAAATGTGTGGTTATTTCAGTTGCTTACCAGAATCTACAAGGTTTTTGGAACCATGTTGGGTCCGGTTGTATCCGGTTATCAAGGTACTGGACAAGCTGCCTAACAAAATTAACCACGACTAGGAAATATTGCATCTCAACCAAAACTGGAAGGAAAATCTGTAGAGATACATTATTTTTCAATACCCGACACGTTCCACTATAACATACTAAATAGCAAATTACTGTTACTAAGCTAGCACGAGTCCAACATTATGATCTGATTGTTGACCCTACACGTGAAATTTTAGTAAAATTCAGGATTGTGGTTCCATACCATGTCTGTCCTTGCCAGATCAACTCCCATTAAGTTACTCCAAAACTTCCACTGCCAGATGAGTTTGAGTTGCTTCACTTTGGTTGTCTTTAGCTGTGTAAACAACAGAATAATCTATAACAGATGCATGCAAATAATAGATAAACTTATATGAAATTAAAAACTAGGGATTAATGATGAGGTTTCATACATTCATAACATAGCTGAAATAGAAATGATCCAATGATCCTCTTTTGTTCCATTTGGCGGTATTCAGAACCTCTGACCAGGCATTAACAACAGCCGATGCAATATATGCTCTGCATCCAGACTCATCATCAGTTCCCTGTCCAACATGAAACAAGAACCATCATAGAACAGCCTCTCCCTGCGATATAACATGGAAAAGCATAAGTAAAAAACCTGTATATCACACGATTCACTCTTAGCGTATCTAAAAAATAAAAACCTTTCCAACTTAAGGTTAAAAAAATGATAAATTAAACGCACCCTTCCTTCAATTGTGCTTTCGTTGTTAGGCAGTAGTCAGCAATGTAGAGTGATTAGAAGGGCAGCTCACTAAGAATTCATTGTTTTTTGAAACCAAGTTCGATGTGAACTGGAAGCTCTAAACTACCTCCCAGTTCACCCAATGGGTATCCGGAAGGGGTTGAGTTCTTACAGGATCTTGTACCTTTACTTGGGAAAAGGGAAGGAAGTCTTGACAATCTGAAGATATCATCAACTCCACGATTCGGCTCAGAAGAAGCGGAAACAATGCATCTCAGAATTCTGGTAGAGTCCTGCCATTGATGTACCTCAATAACTGGGTTGTTAGGGATAGAAAATTTAATAGGCAGCTAAAAACTAGTTGGCAAGAAGGGTATATGCTTGTTTATGAAACTAGGCAATGAGGGGGTCCAGGTGCATAAAGCATAAGTTCTCTACAGCTGTTGTTTCCATCTCTTACAGCTGTTGTTGGCTGACGAAGTTTAGGGATGCTTAATGTGGCTTGTAAGTTCAGTAAAAAATCAAGCTTAGTCATTATCTCACTCAATTTGTTAAAGTACTTAATAGGGCCACTCTCCATGTAAGAAATCAGGTTCTTAGTAGTTCCTGGATCAACGCAAAACTGTATATATTCTCGAAAACTAGATAATCTTTGAATCGTATCCTTTGATACGACTGAAATATTCCTCAACGACTCTGCTGTTCTATGAGCACCCTAAGTAAATAATAACACCAATGACCATCAACCTAATGAATAACAATTCGCGATTATGTCACAATGCACATTGCATGCTTATAAATTCTACTTTAGATGATTTCTGTTATAATGTAGTTATTATTACCTCGACATACTCATTATGCAGAGTGTTTTCGTCCAACTCGAAGTCCGACAGCTTGAAATTTATTGATTTACCAACTAGTTCAACCGGAGGGGGTGTATGCAGATTCCCTAAATCAAAACTGAAATGGTCCAAATTGAGTCTCAAGACTGTTATTTCAAAACTGTAGGCCTAAGTGATAATCATTAGCAATTAAAAGTACCATTCATAGCATTAACAATTCTAATTATGGAGGTAAAATTAGTTCTAGAAATTCATGAAGACAAAAAACCCAGGAAAAAGTTTATATATAAATTTCTCACTTTCCTTAACAGGGGAAGCCCTATATTTGGGGATTAGCAGGGATGCATTAATTTTTCCCCCAAAATTTGAAATGAATTTAATGTATTTACTTGACAATAACATCACCTGTACTTTTTTCCGCTGCATTACTAGATTTTTTAACGGGATCGTGTGCCCTAGCCGATGCGCACTTCCCTGTTTCCGTCGGTGGGTTCATCGGTGCGGTCGTTTCTTCCCCCCTCCCCCTCCCCCCTCCCATTTAAATTGATAACAACTCTCTCATTATTAGTTGATTGAGCTTTCTGTTTTTTGTATGCGCTCCTAGTCCTCATCTGGGCAGTTGAATGAGAGGGATTAATGTTCTGATTAATGGCTATTAGAACTGAGGGGTTAATTTTAAACTGTCAAAACGTTTATGGATGCTGTAGAGGAAATGGAATAGCCTCCGGAGACGATGGAGATGTAGGGAATTGGGAAAGTTTTTCGGGAAGTATATTAATTTCCCATATTAGTCCTTCGTGTTTTATAAAATTTGGTTGGTTCTCGAAACATTAGTGGGTGTCTCTAGGCAGTCCGATTAAGAACATTAGAAAATTATTTTCGTTACATCCTACGCACTGGAACATCACACCGGCAAAATGTCTAATTTTTATATCCAAATTACCCGTATCTCGAAATAAAGCTAATTAGGGGGCGTTTGGTTGGGGGTTATCAAAGGGGTCAATGGGAATGAAAAAGAATCATTCCCATTATTGATGTTTGGTACATGGGTATGAAAATAATGATATGAAATTCATTCCAAAAAATTGGGCAATCACCCAATCCCGAGTACCCCCCAGGATTAGTGATTGAAGCTTAGTCCGGAGTGAGTTTTTATCAATCATTACTAAAAAGACCATTTTCTTCTTCTTCTTTCTTCTGCTTCTTCTGCTTCGTCTTCTTTTGCTTCTTCTTCTTCTGCTGCTTCTTCTTCTTTCTTCTTTTTCTCTTTTTTCTTCTGCTTCTTCTTTCTTCTTTCTTCTTTCTTTCTTCTTCTTCTTCTTCTTCTTCTTCTTCTCTTTCATTTATCTCTTGACCAAATCTGAATTGGCACAGCCGTCCGGCGACGCCTTCTGCTAGGTCTGGCCAATGGTCGACCAATTCTGAATTCGAGGACCAACCGGTCATCCGTTCCCTTCCATTTCTCTGCTTTCCCGATTGATTCATGGTCTGGCTAATGAATTGGTTTCTCCTACAACAACAAATTCCTTCTTCTTTGGGATTAATACTTAAAAAAATTTAAAACTATTTCTTTTATTTTTTTTTTCACAAATTTATTAACAGGGCTAAAATTGGAATATTGACTCATTTCCACTACTGAAATTGGATTGAACCAAACATCATGTATGACAATGATACCGATTCCAGGATTTGTACCAAACAACAACAATCAATCTTGATCCCATTCAGATTGACCCCTCAATCAAACCCATTACCATTCCCATTGACAGAAACAAACCAAACACCCCCTTAATTGAACTTATCAATTTTAATTTATGGGCGTTTACCCCTTTTCTTAGACAATTATTAAAATTCAATGAGGAAAAATTAATCGAATTGCATCCCACTACTTACCCAAATTAGAGTTTGGTGTTAATTGAGTGTAGCTATACTAGCAGTTAGTTGCACAATATGTCCATCTACTTCATACCCACGTCAGTTAATTAAGTGGGTTAGTGGGCGGTTAATCCAAAAATCCCATTAACGATACAACCGTATATATAGTGGTTTAGGTTAGCATAAATTTTATATTGAGTGATATCATAACTAAATGTAAACAAGTGATATTTATCGGGTTGTTCAGATTAAACGGAACTAGTAAAAAAAAAGAAAGGGGGAATTTTTTTTCTTTCACTCCTCAACATGAACGGGAGGCCGTGCACGGGGATATGGCCCTACAGTAGCAGTCCGGATAGTGTGACCGTGGTAAATTTTTGATGACACTGAGATTTCAATTTTTTTTTCCCGAATTTTGTATTTCTCAATGACAAGGAAGTTGTTTAATTAATTTTTTTCTTTCATTTTATTTATGTAAGCATAAACACTACTTAAAATGACTACAAAAATGCCAAATTCATACGTGGAAATGAAAGAGGATATCTGCCTGTGTTTGTACTGGTAACGGTGGGGAACACAACACGGAAATGTTCGGTGGCTCCTTCTCCTAGCGGAGATGAAGGGGCAATTTTGTACGGCCTAAACCTCCACGAACTCTGTAATGAGCTCATGCTACATGAAGGTTATCAAATTGGAATATATTGTGATCCTTTACATGGGTTTTTTATGAGAGCCTTTAATTGGGTTGGACAAGACGTAATTTACCATCAATCGATGAATGCCGGGGAGAATTATTGGTGCCACGTACTGTGCAGCCTTATCGACGATTGGCGCAGCAAATTAGTATGCGCTTATAAACTCACTTTTTATGTGTTCAAGATAAATTAATATTTGTATAATTATTTTATGCACAAATTGTACAGTTTAACCATTAGTTTTTTCTTATGTCGTTCACTTATTCGTACCAGCGGACAAAGACTGTTATTGGCTACGGGAATCAAAAGTTCAATATACCCGGAAGGCATACTATAGTGATACAGACAGTTGATGATGAAATTTCATTAGAGGCGGATTGCTATGTCGATGGATCCATTGTGTTCAATGGCTACATTTGGAATAGATTTGTGCACGAACACAATTAACAACTGGTATGAAAATACTCTTCCAGTGGGTCAGAGAACGGGAATTCTCGATAACAATCCACGATGCCAATGGAAATGAGATTGTTGAGTTCCACCATCTAGGTTCATTTTGATAAAAAGAGATTCATTTAACTTTATAGAAAACATCATTTGGTTTGAACTATTTCAATATTTATATATTTATTCTTAATCAAATTATTGAGTGTATTATTACTATATCGAAAATTGGATATTACCATTGGATATATGCATATAACAATGCGGACGAAAATGTTCAGGAGACACCAACATCCTACATAGTTACATTTTTTGCCAGGACCGTTAATTGTGGTACTATGGTAAGTGTGTTATAAAGTTACCCTTGTATGTATTGTCACATATTACATAAATAATAAAAAAATAACACAATTTTAAGTCCAATATAATTATCAGAAACTACTAACATATTTTGCGAAGGATCACAAAATTGAGCTTGATTGTCGGTGAGGAATAACATCCTATGTTCATAAGGGAAAACGAACTCTGCCATTAGGGAGGGTTAACAAGTACACGAAGCTGAGGGGGAATTGGGGTCATTTTGCAGAGACTAACCAAATCACAGAAGGAAGTACCATTAAGTTTAGTATCAGTCCCAAACCCGTGCTGCATTACACAACTGCAGTGTTGGATGTTATCATTCCATGAAGTCTTTTGGACTATATTTCTGAATCGTGGAAATAATCCGTGATTTGCATTTGCCATTTCTGATTTGGTTTTTCTATATTTTTTATCTTAAACTATTTTTCTTACTAGTTATGACCAGCTTATTTTGGTTGACTAACCATTTGATGTATTTATTACTTCTTCAGTATGTTATATTTTCTCAACACGTTAATCATGACTTAACATAAATAGCATGACATCTAATAAACATGTGTGGGACATTATATGCATTATACAGTAAGTATTATGATTTCTTCTCCAACGTTAATCTGTAAATAAGGAATTTAATAATTCCCCGTTGAAACTTTTATTGTAAGAAATAAATCCATTACATACACTCTACCCCATTTGGATGGTAGATAGCTACGCTGAAGTGCTAGAAGCATACGTAAGTGAAAACTAAGTGCATGTCGTCAACGAGATTGTGGCCGGACCTAAAACCTTCCCAACTTTTGCCGCATAGGCAAAACCCCTCGTCATTAGTAGCCGTAGCCTCCAACCACCATGTGAACGACCTGTCATTAACCATAACAGCATCGCATCCAACAAAATTTGAATTGTTGTTAAATCCCCATCCAATTATGTGTGCAACCCGATAAAATTCAAGAAAATTACATCTCATCGTAGAATAAAGGAAATTATATCAATTCAAAACGCAATTTCTTGGTGATTAAGCTTTTCAATCGACATCTAATAATCAATTATTTTCGTATACTTACCCACGCGGAACCAAAATGGCCTTTAAGATGGCTTATGCATCTTGGTTTTTTAATCAAACATGGCAAAGAATGATAGTCAATCTTCTCGCTACCCCCCGGGGTAAAATTGTGTAAATCAATTTCATTGGGACCTGATACCTCAAACTGGATAAATTCACCATTTTCCACCCCTAGACCTTCCAATACCAATCGTATATCGTCACCGTATATAAATGCAGCCCCCTCTTTGAAGTGAAACGTATAAGACACTCAAATTTTCCCATACTAGTATTGATTGAAATTGTCTCTTGTATGGGCCGGAACCCTTCAACAGTAAAACTTTTAGGTAAGACCTATGAATATTAACAAATCGCAAATTTTATTAACATCGGACGTATTGTAAATCTCCCCCATACAATCATAACAAAATTTATTTACATGTATTAATGAAGATTAATATAACTAACCATTGCAAAATCATCCATGCCTCGTACTTGATAAACTTGGGTATTTCGGTGCTCCTCCATAT
The DNA here is from genome assembly GCA_016801395.1 of Leptodermis oblonga. Taxonomy (NCBI): domain Eukaryota; kingdom Viridiplantae; phylum Streptophyta; class Magnoliopsida; order Gentianales; family Rubiaceae; genus Leptodermis; species Leptodermis oblonga. The sequence continues at coordinate 10,228,519 of CM028757.1, forward strand.
CTCGAATCTCTGACTGATTTTAGGCACATCAACTACTAAGCTTCGACTCTATCTATTCGCCGCTGGGAATCAAGGTCAAGATAAATACCAACCTCTAAGAAAGGGCCCTACACCCCACATGGGTGACTGACAAAATTTTTGAACTAGTAGCTTATATCATCATTGCAGTGAGGAAAGAATGTCTACTTATATCCCATCACTAACTAGAGGGAATATTCGCATTGGTTGGATAACACTACTTGTACTCGCGATGCAAAACACAAATTTTGCCAACGCAATATTTATGTTGAGCCCTAAATTGTTTTTTTCCCTTCTACATTTCTATAGTTTTCATATTTCCAGTCAATTCCAAAAGGGTGGCTAATTCCATGTAAAGGCCCTTTCAACTCCCGGTTACATTCGAAATCCCCAACTAGCATATTCTACTCTTTTCGTCATCACATTATAAGTCGAATCCATTAAGTGTTATACCATTTTAAACAACTACTATGACTTTTTTAGTAACAAATGTGATAATGTATAAATACTACAGTTGAAGGTTTTTCTTACATCCTTAACAGTGCATAAAAGCTATACCACTGTATCAATTAACCATTAAAAAAATGGACATTTACTTCTTATGCGGACCTATTTGATATGGATGGCATTTACCTTCAATTTCTACAATTACAAATATATGAATTGTCTTATCATCACAAATTATGTAATTAAACATACAATTTTACACACCCAGAATCTGGGTTTCATATCCATCTACACCAAATAATTAGTAACTAAATCCCATTTAACAATTAACCTAGATTGCATTATTAATTACATTTTCACAGTTTACATCAACCGAGTAACGAATAGTTTCAATATCAAAGTAACTCTGATCCCGGGGTTGGTAAATAATTAATGAAATTAATTTTGTATAGGGTGTATATATAATACACAATCATAATTATGGAATATACATATATAGATATGTAATAATGTTCATAGTAATGTCATCACATAATTCATAGCATTGTTGACCCCTAAAGATAAAACGAAATTGCTATTGAACACCCGAATACATATATGGCAATTGGATCTTTGTAATATCAATATACTTGGAATTAATATGAGGAATATTTTATCTCATTCACCCCGCCAATGTGTCCAGTAAAATCTTCCTAAATTCAATTTAGTCCACATGTCAAAAACAGTACTTTAAAAGCGCTATCAAATTAATTCAATATATGTACCAACTAAGCATAAGAAGACAGATTTTAACTAGGCATAAGTTGGGCTATAAGTTGACGTTAATCACATATATCGTCCATAATCCGGAAATAGACGTTTATCATAATATTAAAAAATCATTCTGTATTTAACAAATTTTTACAGCCAAAAATTTTACATACTGTTCCCAAAAAAATGAAGTTTGGGAGGGAAAATTTGCTCTATAAATGGAATCGGCTTGCAGGTCCATGCACCTTTCCCTTAACCCAAAAATCACAAGCCATTCCATGCAAAGTCTCTATCAAAGAAACACTACGCAATCGTCCGATCAACCACCTCCAAGCTGAAACATAATAGCTCTTCCATGAAGAAGAACCAAAAACCCAATTCACATACCACCGCACCAGTTCCAGTTAACCCAACCCCTCAGCTTCTTATCCAACGGCTTACCCGACTTGCTAAACAACACGCTCCCCCCATTTTCAACCAACAAACCCATGCCAGGCTTCTAGTGGAAATGTGAGTACTTATGCGGTCAATGATAACAAAGTTTGGGTACAAAGATGTCACATCGCTGTTTGATTGCTGGTCAACCCCATATCCACCGGTGGAGAGAATTTACGAGGAGGAAATGCATGGAAACCTAATGGAAAACTCCACTACGACTTGCTGCCGCGTACTACTTGTGGAAATTATAAGAAGCATGCCCAGGTCGACATGTCCATCATTAGGCGCGAGGGTGAACCGGTCAACCAGATGGCAATTCTTCCACATAAAGCAACAAAGGTATTTGACTTTGTTGACCTGACCCTGGACGAGTAGTCAAACTTGTTCTAGCTTTTTTTTCAATGGAGGATCCATTTTCCATTAAAAAATCAAATATCACTATAGATTTGATTTTTTACTTTTGGGAAAATGTAAATTTCTCCTTTTTAGCTGTTAGTATTTTCGCCTATCCACCCTTTTGAATGATTATTACTAATATAAGGTTTTATGATATGTTATATCTATTTTTCTTATTTTGAATGTACATTACAAAGTCACAAACGTTACAACCCAAATGGTAAAACATCACATACTCTTAAATGTTCCATTGCTTGTAAGACAGCGTTACAGTTTACCCTCATCATCGTTATAAAACATTTTTTTGTCGTATATTATATCCCCAATAATGAACAAAATACACTCTATTCCACTGCATAAATAACAATATCATGTGAAACAATAAAGGAATATTTCAAACAAATTTTATATAATTATTTGGATTTTTACAAATTAAACCAACCCTTTGTAATACATATCTTTTTTTTCACCTAAATTTAAATCTTATAGTGTTGTATTATTAATAAAGGTTTTAGTTCTCCTTTTTCTTTATTTATTTTATATCATACATGAAAAATAAAAATAAATACCATCGATCCCATTGTACCACAGTAAAGTCAAAATTTCATAACTATGTAATTCCCATTATTCCTAGGTATTATTCATCCTAATTCATATCACTCCAACTTATTCAACATTCTTGCGGGACACCTTAAAACCAGTTCCTATGCAGATTATACAGGTTTGCTTTGTTTTGGGTGGTATGAATAGGCGGGAAACAACTTTCGGCCAAGTAAACCATGGAGGGAAACTAGGGCTGGGACCCGTTTTTGTTGTATTTTTCCCCAGTAGGTTACATGAGTTATAATGTGTTACTCAGTCTATATCGTTGTCGCATTAAATGCAACCACACTAACATCCCCTCAAACAGTATAGTTCTCCTCAATGAATATAAAATTATAAATTAATATATTTGTTACGATTTTTTATATATTATATGAATAATAATATATTCATTCATTCTAGATGCAATGTTTTATCATACAAAAAAACGTAGTACCTTTGATGAGTTTAATGTTTAAGAATCAAACTTCCAATTTTTTTAACATTTTGATTTTTTCCATAACAGTATATCCCAAACAAACCTTCGTTACACTCCAATATATCTCATGCGATTTATATCATACATAATGGTTTCTTCAATTTTTTACTTCTTGTTCGCTGGTTAACATGGTTCAGAAATTGATCATAGCCTGGCTGCATGCAAGCCATGTATAGCTTCCATATATACGCAATATTCATTTCAATCTTTTCAACAACACTTCAAACCTCTCAATTCACAATCAGTACACCCACAAATTTACTCAACTTTGTATCCCGGAGAATATCAAAGATTTTACCTTACTTTTTGTAATCACCTACTTGTATATACATTGCATTTATTTTATATGGTAATACCATTTGTTCTAAGGCCCAAAACACCGTTTTTCGAAAATAGCCTATTCCAAACAATTATTCGTTACACTCCACTATGTTAAACAGTACATGACATCCCCGTTTGCACATGAAATCATTAAGAAATTTAAAAATATAAAATAACATTTACAGTTGTTACAATAACAACTTAAATTAGGGTTCTTAGGGTCCCGTATAGGTCAATGGGAAGATTACGATCTTACCTTCAATCACAATACTTTCCCCCAACCCCACCGAACTTGATTATATACACTCCTACCGATTGCAGGACTTCATAGGTACGCTTTTCCCTAACCCAAAACTACATGCAATCTGGTTGCCATTTCTTCCTCTTTCTCCAGTCCATCTTCCCAACCTAACTCAGAAGAACCTTCTGTGTAGCCTATCTCTTACCAAAATACAAACCTAACACCATGGCCGGTGATATGCCAATCAAAACTCCTTCCATATACCATGCACTATTCAGTTCTGATGCTGACGACTCCGACAAAAATCCAGCACAAGAAAATGATTGCATTAGTAATTTTGATGTATCTAAAGAAAGTGATTCTGACTGTGAGATTATTTCCAGTTTCCCTCCCGGCACCAAAAATACCGGCTAGGGAAGCGACGATGATATTGAACCGTTTGTCGAATGTGAGGTTAGTCCTCATATACTAAAATCTGAGGGGGAGCTCGTATCTTACAAAGTAGACCAAGATAATCTAGATCCTCCGAGTGATATAGAGATGCATAGCAAGTACAGTTGCATGCTTAAAATGGTTCAAGTATACTATGCGCAGGCAAAGACTCTTGGGTTCAGCGTTGCAATACGGACCAACAAAAAAGATCAGAAGTTGGGCTTCCTTCACTAGATTACTATATACTGTCACCGTGGAAAGAATGTTAAATTCAAAAGGAGTTCCCAACGAATAGATTACCCTGCCCAGATAAATGCTAAGAGACTTCTCCCCTGAAAATATTAGTGGATATCAAGGATCGATCACACACACACTACAAGCTCATTCCTACCATGTCATGCCTCATGTCTAATCACAGGACAATCAAGAATTCCATCAAGCGAGAATTGGTTGCAAATGATAGGGGTGCGGCCCTCCAAAAGTGCAAGGGTTATTGAGTTTAAAGAAAGTGGTCCGGCCAAGATGGGATGCACCGAGGTGGACTTAATCAATTACGTTTACAAGCAAAGGGCACGATATATCGGTCCAGGAGATGTTAAATTGCTCAAGCGACTATTCTTAGAGATGCAATCGAATGATCCATCTTTCTTTCATGTAATGGACGTCTGCCCTGATGGAATGATGTCTAATGTGTTGTGGATACACTCAAGAGCCAAGGCGGTATACCAGTATTTCCATGATGTTATCACATTTGACACAATGTACTTGGTTAACAAGTACAAGATGCCTTTTGGTGTATTCCTTGGAGTCAACCATTACAGGAACTCCACTCTGCTCGGGTGTGCACTTATTTCTCACGAGGATCCTGAAACTTTCTAATGGCTTTTCTCAAAGTGGATAAGGGCTATGGGAGATGTTCACCCAACTACAATATTGACAGATCAATGTGAAAGCATAACTAAAGCAATCAGAGAGGTAATGCCCGGCACAGTTCATAGGTTCTGTTTGAGGCACATCAGTTCTAAAATTCCCTTAAAATTCAAGGAAACCCATAGGGTAGAGGACATTTATAAACGGTTTAATTGGGTTATTTTTCAAAGCCATTCAGTTCAGCAATTTGAACACAATTGAGAAATGTTTCTATACAGGTTTGGTCTTCAAAATAACTCATGGCTCAAAGGTTTGTATGAAAATCGCAAGAACTGGGTTCCGTTATTTTGAATCACATGTTCTGGGCTGGAATGGTATCAACTCAGAGAAGTGAGGGTATGAATGATTTCTTCGACTGGTATGTGTGTCCTATGACTACACCTACCCAGTTTGTGTCACAATATGATTTGGCGTATGCCAAGAGAAATTATTAGGAGTTTAAGCTGGATTTTCAAGACAAGAACAAAGTCCCCACTTGCATTTTCGAGTTCCACTGGGAGAGACAGCTCCACGACCTGTACACTGCTGCTGCTTTCAGATAGGTGCAAGACCAGATACGCACAATGATGTACTGCAATATTGTTACACCTCAACCACCGGAAGAAACAATTGAGCTGTCCGGGAAATTGGCAGAGAAAAATTAAGGTCCTCCAAACTATTTATTATGAAGACCACGATCCATTCCGGGTACCATTTTATGTGGAGTACATCCAGGTTGGGCTGTATCTAAGTTTCACATGCAAGAATATGGAGTTTAAAGGCATACCATGCAGTCATGTTTTCAAGGTAATGTCGGCAAGCTTCATGACAGGTATATTTTGCCTAGGTGGAGGAAGGATACCCCCCGCCGTTACTCCAAATGCCTTGATGGAAAGGGAAGCCTGTCATTCCTTCTTTATTCAAACAGTACAAGGCACTTGAGAAAATTTTCGAGCTTGTACAGACTTGACCTTTGCTCACATTGCCATGTCTGACTATGTTCGGGCAACTTTAATCTGTTTGAAAAATGAACACTCTAACTGGAATCCGAATATGCCTTGATCTGCCGGGGTTGTACCTCCTTCAAACACGTCGGGTAATGTTCAACCACCCAAAATCCTGTTCATACTACGATTTCAGACCCTGTGGTTCAAATCGGTCTAGTAGGCCCAAACTGTATGCCAATCACCGTAAAGGCTCAAGGGGGCTCCAAAGTGTCATAACAAAGGGGAAGCTACTGCAACTTCCAATGCTATGAATGTTTCAAAATCAAACAAGTATGTCCGCGTAAAGTTATATATTTTCCACAACATTTCATTTTTTTAACGTTACTCTATTTTTTCTCATAGAAAAAACTATCTTCCTTCTAGAAACACCAAAAATACAGGACCTAAATTCAGCTACCAAAGCAGGAAAATCTAACAAATCAAACAAGACCAACTCTGTCAAGGTATATGATTGAATTTTTTACGCTCTGTTTCGTTCTTCTGCTTAACTCTGTTTTCGTCTACTAAATATGAACAATTTCCCAGACTACCTTCGAAATCCCAGACCTCAATGATGTAGGAAACGGTGTGCCACTTACGCAGGAGAGCTGTGTTTCATGAGAATTTATTTGATGCAAGTGTTTTGCCTTATTCCACCATTATACTCTTTCTCTTGGTCTTCTGTGATGATACAGAAGCTTTGTTATACTGTTATGACTTTTTTTTTATCACTATACCATTCCACGTGTTAGAATGTACTAAAACATTAGCAACGTTGTTTTATCTACATAACATCACACTCTCGCTATGATTTCTTTTTCTTTTTTTTTTTACCTCGTTTTCACCACCTGCAACATTGGAAGAATGATTTTCCATTATATTATTTGGGGCTATATTACAATTTTTACAAAAGTTATCAGCAAATTCGGCTCGCTAATACGGTTTGCTAAAAATCACCCCAATCAGTAGGCTGTGATCATTTTTTTTGTTCCCCTTCTTTCTTCTAACTATTTCTTCGTATTGTTACCTAAATATAACCATGAAAGTCACATCTTTTTCCGATTATATTCACTGAGGATCTATTTGGTATAGACCCCACAGTACAATCGCCCATTATCAAATTCATTTTCGTCTGGGCCTAAATGACTTTCTTCTTAAGTATACGACTGGGTCTCAATCCATGACTTATATAGATATTCCCTCTATTTATTATTATTATTTTTTGTGTAAGGCCCAAACCCGATTTGCAACACATTTTAATTGTGTTCTCTTCCATTTTTCAAATGGATACGACTCGTTCACATTACGAACCTAGTCATTCGACTGCAATTGTTACACATATGCAAAAAACAACACACTCTTTGTTTATTCATCTTGAATGATTGCCAATCAAGTTTCTACACTTCCACCTAAGTCACGTCCCTAATTCTGGGACTTTTCCCTCTCCACTTCAATATGTTCATAACACATTTAACCCTCTCATTTCTTAACCCTTTCAATTCTGTTCAACCTTCATAAAATCATGCAATTATTTCGCCTTTTGAGATTAGTACCCCCAAATAAAAAGGTTATTAATCATTCCATCCTTTGACGGTCAACAATACATGCTATTCATTTTGTACACTTATTAACTTCTATGTACTATTTCTGAACTTAGACTATACTACTTTAAAAAAATTGAATCATTTCATGCACCTTCAGAACCAATTTCCAACAACAATAATATTCCCAGCAATTTCAACAATCACGCCAATTAACTCATTAATAGGATTTTCATTGCGTTGTTTACAACTTCATTTACTCCTTACGAATTCTGCGTTCTTTCAATCATTAAATAAATTATTGGGCACAATAATTATATCTACCAAATGACTGTACTGTTTCTTTGTTTCTATTGTAATACTAAAATCCTTACAATGTACTACTTCTCTTTTTGGGTGTTTCATCCTTTTCTTTGCTCTAAAAACATTTCATTCTCTCATGCGCAATTCCTATTCGATTTACCCTATCCTAAATCCTGTTCACCTCTTCCAATCCCTCTTCCCACTCTCGTTAATGTGGCTATTGCTGTATTCCCCAGTTTTCTTTCTCCCACCATCCTTACTTCTTACTACTCAGTACACCGATTCTCACCACCAGATCTTTATCGTTCATAATCATTTTCAGTAGACATTTACCTCCTATAACTAAATCTTTTCACAAACTTTCTACCCATTCCTCACTAAACCGTAACCCACAAAATTAGAACCTTTTTTCTGGTCCGATGAAGAAGATACCGCGTGCAGAGAGAGAAAATATAAAAGCATAACCATTAAAATAATGTATCATGGGAACACGTTCTATCATCAGTGTCTTCTATGTGTACTCCCACTAACAGGAGCAAATTTGTATTTAGCTCACGTGGGACCCCCGTCGAGATCATCGGTTCATTTAAAGGCTCCCTTACTTTTAAAGTCAATCCTCATGTTAGAATTATAAACATCTGAGAAACTTAAGGGTTGAGTAAACATAGGAGTCGACATCGTCACAAAACTTATAACTTAATTTTTTTTTCCTTTATTTTTTGAGATGTCGACATTTTTACTAAGGCACCTTGTCCACAATTTTTTTTTTCTTCTAAAAAGCCCTTAATTTGTAAGTCATTAAACTAAAATAATATATTTGTAACTCATCATCAAACTCGACGCGATGTTGAAAAGCATGTTTTTCATTGTTGCTGTAGTTTCTTGTTTTAAATTATTAGTCCACTCACTCATTTGTTATTTAAATTATCAAAGCAAGTTAGCTTGAGATTATAGGCCTCACATTTAATTCCTCTTTTTATAATAACACAAACATGTAAATTACAACAGTTCAAATGTAACGCCCAAATCCAGCAAACTGACCCAATAACTTTTGAATTTTCGTCTTCGCTAACTCAAAATACTTAAGCCAAATAATTAGTAGTCCATAAACCTTATACTTATATACATGTCACCCACCTTTTTAATTTTCTGATGTGGGATAGTGTTAGGCAAATTACTAGAAAGTAAATTTGAAAAAAAGATGAGAAAAGCAAAGAAAAGAGTATGAGTTGAGGAATATATTGATGAGAAAAACATATCACAAAAAGCATGACTCTAGACCCTTGCTCACAAGGTATTCATCTGACACAAGATCCCTCTACTCACTCAATGCATAACCGAATGCATAGGTGACAACGGAGTGACTCACCCAAGTTAAAAGACAATTCTGCAAAACTAAAGAAAATAGACTTAAGTGTTGAAGAAGAAGAGAACCTCCTTCCTTGCAGAAAAACGGAGCCGTTCTACTAATGCAAATTAACTCCCCCCTTTTATGAGACGAAATGATGTCATCCCACTTAATACCCCAAAATTCCCAAATCGATTGCAACCTAATCTGACCCTAATTCCCAATTAGCATAACAATCCCCACTACTAAAAATCAGCTGGTTCTCAAGCTTTAAAAAATGGAAATTCCTTCATAAAATTCACCTCCTCCCATCTTGCTTCTTCTCTTGGCATTCCTTCCCACTCCACCAACCATTCTGTGAGCTGAGTGTTCCCTTTCTAAGTGATTCTCCTCTGTAGCACATATTTTGGCTTCAAACACTGCTCCACATACTGCCAATCAGCAGGAATTCGGACATTGTTCACAGGCACATTTCCAACATGTTGTTTCAGAAGTGACACTTGGAAAGTGGAGTGGACCTTGCTATGCTGTGGAGCTCTAACCTGTAAGCTGCAGCTCTAACTCTCTCCAGAATCTCATAAGGGCCAAAATTTCTGGAAGCCAATTTAGGGAATGGCCTGGATACTACTGATTGTTGCTTGTAAGGTTGAGTTTCAAGTACACCTAATCCCCTACCTTGAATTCCTTCTCTACTCTCTTTTGATCTGCATAAAACTTCCATATGTTTCTGAGCTCTAAGAAGCTGCTCCTTGATGAGCCTTGAAACTTCTTGTCTTTGTTTAGCTAAATCCTGATCAGGTAGAACCATTACTTCCTTGAAAGATCCCAAAGATAATTCATAAGGCTTAACACCATATAAAATTTCAAAAGGAGAAATAGTTAAGCCAGAGTGACAGGAAGTGTTGTACCACCACTCAGCTAAACTCAGCAAATGCTTCCAAGTACCTGGTTTTTCAAAGCAAAAACATCTCAGAAAATTTTCAAGAACCTGAATTACCCTTTCAGTTTGGTCATCCAATTGAGGGTGATAATATGAGCTGAGATTCAACTTGACCCCCATGAATTTGAACAAAGCCTGCCAATACTTACTAGTGAAGAGTCTATCATGATCACTTACAATGGAATCAGGTAAGCCATGTAGCCTGGAATCAGGTAAGGGTAGAAAATAAGAATATTTGGTGAGGCGATCCACCACCACCATTACAGCAGTAAAACCATCAGAATTCAAAAATTGTTCTATGAAGTTCATAGACAACTGCTTCCAAGCTTGTTGGGGAATTGGCAAAGGTTGAAATAACCCTTGAGGGTACTAGTGCAGGTGTTTATTCTTCTGACAAACTATGTATCTCCTGACAAAGTTATCCACCTCTTTTTTCTGATTTGGCCAGAAAAATAAGCTACTTACTCTTTTGAGAGTGGCCTTCTGTCCAGAATAACCTCCCAAGGCAGAGGCATGAATGACTTCTAAGATCACAGTTCTCACTCCAACCATAGCACCAATAACTATATTATTTCCCTTTTTTAGGATCCCATGAATAACTTGGTATACCCCATTGATATCATTTTGCAGCAAAGTCTCAGCAATTAGCTTTTGACTTACTACATCCCCTTCATAGCTGTCCTCCACTTGGTGTAACCATAGAGGTTGTACACCAAAAACCGCAATGACACTGAGAATTTTAACATTTTCATAAGGAATTATAGCTAACTCCTCTTCTGTGCTCACTCTCCTTGACAAGGCATTAGCCACCCTATTCTCATTGCCCTTCTTATATTGTATTTCAAAGCTAAGTCCCATCAGCTTTGTTAACCATTTGTGCTGCAAATTGTTGCACAACTTCTGTTCAAGCAGATACTTCAGTGACTGATGATCTATTTTGATGATGAAGTGATTCCCAATCAAATACTGCTTCCATTTCTCCACTGCCATCACTAGAGCCAATAGTTCCTTCTCATGCACAGATAACCCCTTATTTCTTTCACAAAATGCTTTACTCAAAAAGGATATAGGATAACCTTCTTGCATCAAAACTGGCCCCATACCATCATCACAAGCAGCTGTTTCCACCACAAAGATTTTCCAAAATCGGGTAATTTCAGAATAGGTGCAGTAGTAATAACCTCCTTGAGCCTAGACATAGCAATTGTAGCTTCCTTAGTCCACAAAAACTTCCCTTTTCTCAGTAAGTTGGTAAGTGGCTTACGTAACACTTGATGATTCTTCTGTAATAGCCTGTTAAACCTAAAAACCCCCCCTTAATTCTTTCAGAGTTTTAGGTAAAGGTCATTCAATTCCACTTTGTATTTTTCCTGGATCCATGCCTACTCATTCTAGACCTATCAAATGCCCCAAATACTCAACACTATTTTGGGCGAAAACACACTTAGAAAGTTTGGCTAGTAGATGAGTCTCCTTTAACAACTGTAGTACACTTTTCCGGTGTTGTTCATGCTCTCCCAAAGTCTTACTATAAACTAGAATATCATCAAAAAAAAAAAAAAAAAAAAAAACCAACACAAACTTTCTCAAAAAAGGCTGGAAAACATGAGTCACAAGAGCTTGGAAAGTAGCTGGTGCGTTGGTTAAGCCAAATGACATGACCAAAAATTCAAAATGACCATGATGTGTTTGGAAAGAAGTTTTTTGAACATCATTTTGGTTCATCCTGATTTGGTGGTAACCAGACCTAGGATCCATCTTAGAGAAGTAATAAGCCCCACGCAATTCATCTTACAATTCATCAATGGTAGGTATTGGAAATCTGTCCTTGATGGTCAAGTTATTTAACCTCTTATAATCCATACACAATCTCCAACTTCCATCTTTTTTCTTAACTAACAAAATAGGTGATGCAAAAGGGCTAGTACTATACTGAATTACACCATTTTCTAACATTTCACCACTCTGTTTCTTTACTTCATCTTTTTGAAAATGGGAATACCTGTAGGGCTTTAACTTGAAGGGCTCTCAGCTCCTAGTTTCAAACGGATTTGGTGATCAATGGCCCTCACTGATGGTAATGTGGTTGGAATATGGAACACTTTTGAAAACTCATCCGGTACTCCCTTAATGTTGCTTGGAAGTTCATAATATTGTTCCCTAGTTTCTCCTAGTGAAAATTGCAAGTGGTTCCCAAGTTTCTCCTAGTGATTACGATCCCCCACCCCCTCCTAGTGATAATTTGACTATAAAATAATTTCGTTACAAGAAAATTATGGTCGATATGATTCAGTATGTAGTTTTTGTGTAAATTAGTACTTAGGGTAAAATGGTAATTTTTGCCACATACCCGCTTCACGTTAAAGAGTCTAGTTAGTATAGATTTAATTCAAAGAATTAAATATTAGTTACGGTAGAATTCATTGATATAATTTAGTGGAAATTGACATAATCCTTAATTCAATATTTTGAAGTTACAGGATAATTATCCTATGCTAGATTGAATTTAAAAGTATTCTTCTAATCTAATTACACTCCTACTCCTATCCTAAACAGGAAAAGGGTTGTGATTGAGTTCCACCTCTTGTTTATTGAACTAGCAATTATTGGTTAATTAATTAGTGTAGGGAAAATTAATTACCTAAACCTAATTAACCCTACCAGATTTTTGGCTGCTGCACTGCCATATAAAAAGAAAAATCTTAACCTAAAGTTAATTAGCACACTTACGTGAAACCAAAATTCAGCAAAGAAGAAACTCCAGCTTTTTGCTTCTCGTCATCACGCTTCTTCTTCCTGCCGCCACACATTCTTTCGTCGTTCCTTTCCATTTCTTTTCCGTTCCTTTCTGGTTAACGCTTGCAAAACCATTGGAATTTAACCCAGAAAAATAGTAAGTTAAGATTTTTATATTTAACTTGTCTTTTATCCAGAAATTCTCAAATTTTACTGTGCCTTCTAGGTACCTTTATCTACCATTCTATAAAGTTTCGTGTAAAGGCGATCTGTATCTAAGGAGATATAGACCTTTAAAGCTTACTGCTCTATACAGTGTTTTTTCAGAAAAAAACGATGGATTGTGATTTTACCATTCTATCATTATTGCATAGCCATATAAAAAGAAAAGTATTAACCTAAGGCTCATTCAACAGCAGCTACATGAAAGAAATTTCAGCGAAGGGAAAAAAATCAGAAAACCCTTATCGCTTCTCCTTTTGCTTCTTTCTTCTTCCTACTGTCAATTCCTTCTTTTCTCTCGCTTCTTCCTTCTTCTCCAGCCGTCACCATCATCTCCATCACTTCTTGTTTTGCTCTTGGACCATAATTAGATTCTGTTAGTTCTCGTTTGTCTATACTGGACAAGATGAAGGAAAACCTCCATCAGCGGCGATCGAACAGCAACAAGAGCGTAAGTTCCAGACACGTTAAATTCTTTCGTCATTTCTTTCCGTTCATTTCCGTTCAATGGTTTGGAAAACCATATGTATTTAACCCCTGTATGTACTCAATGATTACTCAACTCAGGATCTGTAAGAGAAGATAAAGGGAAGAGCTTTAGTCGACTGACCACGTCTTCAGGAATTCCTTCGAATCAGTATATCAGATCTGATCTTTCAGTTATTTTAATTTACACGTATATAATTCTCCAAAACTGCACTTACAACTTGATCATAGATGTTTTAGGAGTATGTGTGTTGAATTTCATAAATTTTCAACAAACAGTTTGATTGATACCAATTTTACAAAATCATCTGTCTGCTGGAATCCGATTCAGCAGATCAGCAGAGTTTCAAAAATCATTATAAATTGAATACTTCGAATTTACTACTGAAATTTCTACTGCTAGTTTAAAGTATATTGTTCTATTGTTTTCCAAAATTTTGTCGCTAACCAATCTGTGAGTTAGGAGATACAAACGTATAAAGTGGACTATTCTGTAGTAGTGTTTTTTTCAGGAAACTGAAAACTTCAAGTGAATTATTTAATTATCCCTTTTTTAGAAAACTCTAAAATTTTTACTGTACCTTCTAGGTACATGTATCTATCATTCTGTAAGGTTTCATGAAAAGCCGATGTTCAATTTTTGAGTTATGAAGTTTTAAAGTGGACTGATCGCCACAGTCCTCTTTTCAGAAAAACAACAAGTTAAGAGATTTATATTTAACTTGTATTTTATCCAAAAATTCTGAAATATTTACTGTACCTTATAGGTACCTTTATCTACCATTCTATAAAGTTTCATTAAAAGCAGATACTCAATTTTCGAGTTGTGAAGTTTTAAAGTGGACTGATCGCCACAGTTCTCTTTCCAGAAAAAAAAACAGAAAGTTAGAATTTTTATATTTAACTTTTCCTTTATCAAAAAATTCTCAAACTTGTACAGTAGTTATTTTAGAATGTCATTTAATGATTGGTAAAATTTAGTCTCAATCCAACTTTTCAATTAGGAGAAAAGAGCTTTTAAACTTGACTGGTCAGACTAGAAAAACTTCTCAGTTTTTAATTCAAATGTTCGCCGCTACTACCAACGATTGAGATCCTTTTGCAAAGTTGTCTCCCGTAACATTTTAAAACCCCAAACCCATCATGTTTTGAGGTTTACCATTGTGAATGAGTTTGATCTTAAAAGAGTTAGATTTGAATAAATGATTTTGCAAAAAGTCTCTAAGACCCGAAATCTTTTCGAAACCCTTTTGATAGCCTTTCGGTCTCAAAAGTGATCTACCTTGGTTCGTTTCTGTTTTAAGAAACAATAACCTTTAGAAACCTGATCAACAGCCTTTCAATGTCGAAAGCTATCTAAATTATTCAATGGCCTCCTCGATGTCTAACCTTATCTCGACTCGCTTTCGAAAGCCTCTCGTCATCGAACCTTCCCGAAACTTGAAACCTATTTAGAAAACGTGCACTTGAACGATTATGCTTATCTTAGGATATACCTTAATTAGCGTTAGTTAATAATTCGCAGGTTAATTACTTTGGAACCTTGTCGTGCTTGACCAACATCTACTAGGCTCGACTTGCGCTCGTTAATTGGAAGTTGTCCTCGCTTGAACCAAGGTGAGGGTTCTTGCTATTTTGACACTTAGCTACTGAGCTTTTAAAAATAACTATATATATACACGTATATATATGATATATATATATATGTATAATTTTTTTCTTCAATGTTGTTGAATTGCCTATCAATGTATGGCTGCCCACACCAAAAAATTATTCTGGACATGAATTTCCCAAAATACCATTTGGTACATTTTACAAAAAGTAGAGACTTTTGTATAATTCTTACATGACTAATTTAGGTGCTTGATAACTATTTCATAAATTGTTTTATGAATGATTAATCCTCCTCTAATGCAACAAAACTTTGGCTGTGAAATTTCCAAAATATCCTTTTGATTTGCTTTGCAAAACTGCCTACCTTTCTAAGCTTCTTGTGTGACTGAATTTTATTGTTAACAATCTTGTTCTAGTACTTTTACTCCAACTATTTATTCGGCTATTTTGATTCTTCTAACTATCTCTCGTGGTTGCTTATGACTACTCCTACTACTACTGTTGACCTTGTGGTTGCCTGCTACTACTGTTGACCTTGTAGTCACCTACTGCTATTGTTGACCTTATGGTTGCCTAATGCTACTATTGACCTGGTGGTCGCCTACTATTACTGTTGACCTGGTGGTCACCTACTGCTACTGTTGCCCTAGTGGTCGCCTACTGCTACTGTTGACCTGGTGGTCACCTACTGCTACTGTACTGATGTATGTCATGCAACCATAGAGTCATGCAATTGTCCTTAGACAAGGAGGACTTTTGTATGATCTCCACCACTTCTCCTTCTCCACTCACTGCCAAGAAAATGATTTATCTACAATTACTATTTTGAATTTGTGCTCGCTTCGTAGAGCAAAAATTTTACTGAATCTCAACTATATTTGTTTCAAACTCATTCTCTTTTTCTGGAGTAAAATGTTTAACTTGGTAATCGTAATCACTATGGTGACTGGTGCTTTGTGTCGAGCTAACTCTTTGAAAATTATTATCGGGGTAATTGCTCTTAATTTATGTTTTACTCTTTATTCCTTGAAATTCTTACACTACTATTTTGAATGGGTAGATACTTGAACTGTCAATTTTCTTATCCGTTCAATTTCTTAATAGTGGAATTGTGGGCTTTCATAGATCTGAGGACTCTTATAGGCTATATTCTAGTAGCTCACCCTCTTTTTTCAAAACCTTATTTTGTACATGTACCTAAGCTATTAGGTCTGTTCACATGGTGAGGTCGACTAGGCGAGGTTAAGGATTGCTAGAATACTCTGATGATGACACTAGATACTAGCTTGGAATGCGATAATTTGGTTAAGCGACCATCCTACTACCCTCGATATGTAAATTGTAAATATTGTACCTTTCAAATTTATTAAAGTCTACTATTTATCGATAAAGAATTTATAGTTTGCTCTTGTTATCAACTGTGGCTGCGAGCCCTGAATGACATATCCTGCCTGATTCATCCCTTTGTGTATGGCACCGAAGGGGGGTCGGGGTGGGGCGTCACAAGTGGTATCAGAGCCTAGGTTCAAGATTTAATAAGGGACCTTAGGCACTTGACCTAAAATTTGCTTTAGGATTCACTTACCGTTTGTGCTCTAAGATTTTAAGTAAGCTTTTGGATTGGACATAACCTGTCTCTAAGATAATTTGACCTAAGGTACTACATTAATGGAACTTGTTTGATGTAAAAACTAAAAAAAAAATTTAAAAAAACTTGTAGTATGCTGACCTTGAATCTGTGAAATTTTTAGGAAATAGAACTAATGACACCCTTTGGTTGTTTGCCTTTGTCGCTAACATTGGCAAAAGCAATAAGGATAAACACTTCGAGTCCCATGTTTTTGGTATTGAGAACTCAAGCAAGAGTGTAGAAACTAGAACGATTCCTTTATTTATTTGATGATTTGATTGTCATGTTCTTTTGACGTGTATTAGTTTTGAATAAACTTTCCCAATGTTTTGGAGATTTTCTTGATTGTGGAGTCGTTAGGGATGGGTTTTGATAAAATATTGATTTTTAAACAACATATATTCTTGGAACTGACTGCCTTGCATTTGAAGAAATTCATCAGTGTTCATACTTAACTTGGTTGTTATAACGATTGAGATTTTGGGCTAATGATAGCCCTATCTACTATTTGGGCAAATGGTTATCTACTTTGCTATCCTTCTTTTTTGATTGCTTTTTATGCCTTAACCGGAGAATGTTTCAAACCCTTTTTTGGTTTTGAATTAATACTTGAAGGAAATGATTGAATGGTGCAAAACAAAATTTTGGTAGTGTTGTCCCTATATCTTAAAGTTAATAATGGCTATTAGGTATGTAACTATATATATTGATTGACATGCCTCTAAATTTTTATATAGAACTAAACACTTGTATTGAACCAACTCTGGTTCTAATTGAGGGTTCTTGCTATTTACACTTTGCTACTACACGTTTAAAGATAACTATATATATAGGTATATATATATATATATATATATGATATATATGTATAATTATTTTCTTCAATGTTGTTGAATTGCTTGTGAATGTAGGGCTGTCCACGCCATAAAATTATTTTAGACATGAATTTCCCAAAATACTATTTGGTACATTTTACAAAAATTAAAGATTTTTGTATTATTCTTACATGACCGATTTAGGTGCTTGATAACTATTTCATGAATTGTTTTATGAATGATTTACTCATCCTCTAATGCAACAAAACTTTGGCTGTGAAATTCTCAAAATATCCATTTTATTTGCTTTGCAAAACTTCCTACCTTTGTAAGCTTCTTGTGTGACTAGATTTTATTGTTAATAATCTTGTTCTAGTACTTTTACTCCAACTGTTTATTCAGCTATTTTGATTCCTCTAACTATCTCTCATGGTTGCTTATGACTACTCCTACAACTACTGTTGACCTTGTGATCGCCTACTGCTATTGTTGACCTTGTGGTCGCCTACTGCTACTGTTGGCCTTTGTATGATCTCCACCACTTCTCTTTCTCCACTCACTGCCGAGAAAATGATTTTTCTACAATTACTGTTTTATATTTGCGCTTGCTCTCTAGAGAAATTTTTTTACTGAATCTCAACTATATTTGTTTCAAACTCATTCTTTTTTTTTGGAGTAAAATGTTTAACTTGGCTTAAGCAATTTGGG
Organism: Leptodermis oblonga; assembly: GCA_016801395.1. Classification (NCBI taxonomy): domain Eukaryota; kingdom Viridiplantae; phylum Streptophyta; class Magnoliopsida; order Gentianales; family Rubiaceae; genus Leptodermis; species Leptodermis oblonga. The sequence continues at coordinate 10,246,881 of CM028757.1, forward strand.
TTAGCGAGGATGAAAACCCGAAAGATATTGTGCCAGTCTACATGCCTAGGGCATTAAAAGAGCCAGAACAAGATTGTTAAAAATACAATTTAGTCACACATGAAGCTTACAAAGGTCGGCAGTTTTGCAAAGCAAATCAAAAGGATATTTTGGGAATTTCCCATCCAAAGTTTTGTTGCATTAGAGGATGAGTAAATCACTCATAAAACAATTCATGAAATAGTTATCAAGCACCTAAATCCGTCATGTAAGAATTATACAAAAGTATCTAGTTTTTGTAAAACGTACCAAATGGTATTTTGGAAAATTCGTGTCCAAAATAATTTTATGGTGTGGGCAGCCATACATTCACAAGCAATTCAACAACATTAAAGAAAATAATTATACATATATATATACATGTATATATATGTAGTTATCTTTAAACACATAGTAGCTAAGTGTCAAAATAGCTAGAACCCTCACCTTGTTCAAGCGAGGTCAACTTCCAACTAACGAGCGCAAGTCGAGCCTAGTAGATGTTGGTCAAGCACGGCAAGGTTGCAAAGTAATTAACCTATGAGTTATTTGCTAAGGCTAATTAAGGCATATCCTAAGATAAGCATAATCGTGCAAGTGCAAGTTTTCAAATAGGTTTCAAGTTTCGGGAAGGTTCGATGACGAGAGGCTTTCGAAAGCGAGTCGAGATAAGGTTCGACAACGAGAAGGCCATCGAATAATTTAGCCAGCTTTTGACAATGAAAGGCTGTCAATAAGGTTTCTAAAGGTTACTATTTCCTAAAGCAGAAACGAACCAAGGTAGATCACTTTTGAGACCGAAAGGCTATCAAAAGGGTTTCGAAAAGATTTCGGATCTTAGGGACTTTTTGCAAAATCATTTATTCAAATCCAACTCTTTTAAGATCAAACTCATTCACAATGGTAAACCTCAAAACATGATGGGTTTGGGGTTTTAAAGAGTTACAAGAGACAACTTTGCAAAAAGATCCCAATCGTTGGGAGTTGCGTGAAACATTTGAATTAAAAACTGAGAAAGTTTTTCTAGTCTGACCAGTCAAGTTTAAAAGCTCTTTTCTCCTAATTGGAAAGTCAGATTGATACAATATTTTACCAGTAGTTAAAAGACATTCTAAAATAACTACTGTACAATTTTCAGAATTTTTGGATAAAGGAAAGGTTAAATATAAAAATTCTAACTTTCTGTTTTTTCTGGAAAGAGTATTGTGGCGATCAGTCCACTTTAAAACTTCATAACTCAAAAATTAAACATCTCCTTTTGACGAAACTTTACAGAATGGTAGGTAAAGGTACTTAGAATGTACAGTAAAAATTTTAGAATTCCAAAAACAGGACTGTGACGATCAGTCCACTTTAAAAATTCATAACTCAATAAATACATATTGCCTTTTTACCAAACTTTACATCATGATAAAAATTTGTAACGAAAACTTAAAATAAAAATTCATAACTTTTTGACAAGGGATAATTAAAGAATTCAATCGTAACTTTCTGTTTTTGGAAAAACGACATAGTCCACTTTACACATCTGTATCTCCTAATTCACAGATCGGTTTCCCAAGAAATTTTGGAAAACACTATACCTGTTTACTGTAAACAAGAATTAGAAATTTCAGGAGTAAATTCAAAGTATTCAATTTATAGTGATTTTCGAAATTCTGCTAGTTTGCTGAATCAGATTCCAACAGACAAGTGATTTTGTAAATTTGGTATCTCTCAAATGGTTTGTCAAAAATTTACGAAATTTAATACACATACTCATTAAACATCTATTATCAAGTGGTAAGTACATTTTTGGAAAAATATATGCTTGTATATTAAAATCACTCAAAGATCAGATCTGGACTATCAATCGGAAGAAGCTTCGTAAGATAGTGTGATTTGCAGTCAACTAAATCCTTCTCCTTTTTAATCGATCCGGATTCGAGTACCTAGGAATCATTGATATACATACAAGGGTTAAACTCCAATGGATTTTCAAGTGTTAACTAGAAAGGAACGGAAAGGAATGACAAAAGAATGCAGTTGTGCAAACTGAAACTTACGCTGTTTCTCAATCACAGTGCTGGGATGTTCTTCCTTCATCATCATCTGGTACAGGGCAGCAAGAACCATGGAGAATCAATTATGGTTCATGAAAGGCAAGGAAGGAGAATGAGATGAAGGTGGCGGCAGGAAGAATAAGCGTGAAGACGAGAAGCAAGAAGCTGGAGTTTCTTCTTTGCTGAATTTTGGTTTCACGTAAGTGTGCTGATTAACATTAGGTTAAGATTTTTCTTTTTATCACAGCCAAAAATCTGGTAGGGTTACTTAGGTTTAGGTAATTAATTTTTCCTACAATAATTGATTAACCAAATAATTGGTAGTTCAGTAAACAAGAGGTGGAACTCAATCACAACTCTTTTTGTGTTTCGAATAGAAGTTGGAGTGTAATTAGATTAGAAGAATACTTTTAAATTCAATCTAGCATAGGATAATTATCCTTTAACTTCAAAATATTGAATTAAGTATTATGCTGATTTTCCACTAAATTATCTCATCGGAATTCTACCATAACTGATAACTTAATTATAGGAATTAAATCTATACTAACTCGACTCTTTAACATGAAGCGGGTTTGTGGCAAAACTTACCATTTTACCCTAAGTACTAATTTACACAAACACTACATATTGAATCATATTGACAATAATTTTCTCGTAACAAGATTATTTTATAGTCAAATTAACCATAAAATTCTAGAATTTAATTCATGAAAATCTGGGGCGTCACATTCTCCCCCACTTAACGGAATTTCGTCCCAGAATTCACTACCTAATCCTTATGCAGATGCCCATACTTCCTCTCCAATGTATGGTTAAATTCCTCAAGTATCATTTTCGAGATTAAGGTGTTCTCACAAACTTAAATCTTGATATCTTTCTTTATTCCTCAAATTTCTGGTTTGATCTCGCAGATGATCCAGTGATTCAATCATATTCCAACTTTACATTCATTTACACAACCAACTTCACTCTATGCCTTTGCTCACACCGATATTTCCTTAATAGGGGTTCATACGGCCAAATTGCCTCTTTCCATGGGATGCAAGCAGTTCAGGTCTGGTATCGAGTTATTATACCTTACTCTTCCATTCCTTAATTCAAGAAAAGACGTCCTTAGTTCACTAGTCCATCACTAAATGCCTGACGGGACAATTCTCATACCCGGTACTAATGCCTGAGGGTATATACATTATAAGAGTACTAGATTCTAGTATTCAAGGAAACTCGGGTATTCAAGATCATTCTCCTAGTGTTGAGAGGTCAATCCTTATCCAAGCAATCATGGGGTGTTATATATTTAACCCCGATGGCGTATTGAGCTAAGTAGTTCAATACCTAAGTCCTTTCTCAGACAATATGGAGTTCAAAATCTCAATCGTTATAATGGTCGGCTTGTCATTGTTCCCTCCAAGGCAACCAAACCAAAGGATTATTATGGTCAACATTTTAAGAGTTCCATAACCAATATATTTGAAGTTTCATCTATCAATATAGTGTAAACTTTGTAATAATTCAAGGTCATCAAGATATGAGGTTTAATCCATTAAACCAATGATTGATCGGTTATTTCGGCTCTAATCCTCTCAAGGAAAAATGTTGAGTCAAATCCAAAACCTTATTTAATGTAAAAGTCAAGGTCAAGCTCAAGTCAAAATCAGGGTCAGTATAGCAGTAAAATTCAAGCACAACATACTTAGCTCTTTATTCCCTCAATTACAACTAGAGTTGGTTCAGTACGAGTGTTCAGTTCTATATGAAAATTTAGAGGCATGTCAATCAATATATATAGTTACATACCTAACCACCATTATCAACTTCATGAAAATAGGGACAACACTACCAAAAGTTTGTTTTGCACCATTCAATCATTTCCTTTAAGTAATAATTCAAAACCAAAAGAGGGTTCGAAACATGCTCCGGTTAAGGCATAAAAGCAATCAAGAAAGAAGGATAGCGAAGTAAGCAGCCATTTGCCCAAATAGCACAGGGCTATCATTAGCCCAAAATCTTAATCGTTATAACAAGCAAGTTAAGTATGAACACTGATCTATTTCTTCAAATGGAAGGAAGTCAGTCCCAAGAATATATGTTGTTTAAAAATTAATATTTTATTAAAACTCATCAGTAACGACTCCACAATCAAGAAAATATCCAAAACATTGGGAAGATGTTTCAAAACTAATACTCATCAAAAGAACACGACAATCAAATCATTAAATAAATAAAGGAATAGTTCTAGTTTCTACACTCTCGCACAAGTTCTCTATAATAAAAACATGGGACACGAATTGTCTATTATTATTGATTTTGCCACAAAGACAAACAACCAAAAGGTGTCATTAGTTCTATTTCCTAAAAATTTCATGGATTCAATGTCAACATACTGCAAGTTTTTTTATTTTATACATCACACCAGTTCCATTAATCTAGAACCTAAGGTCAAATTATCTCAGAGACAGGTTATGTCCAATTCAAAAGCTTACTTAAAATCATAGAGCACAAAAGGTATGTGAATCCTGAAGTCAATTCTAGGTCAAGTGCCTAAGGTCCGTTATTAAGTCTTGAACCTAGGCCCTGATACCACCTGTGACGCCCCTGGTCCTTGCATAACATTTGTAACGCCCTAGGCCTGAAAGCTGGCCAAATAACTTTTGGCTTTCATCCCTGCTACCCCCAAAAAGCTTAAGCCAAGTTACTAGTAGCCCACAAGCCTTAGGCTTATATACAGGTCATCCACTCTTTAATTTTTTGATGTGGCAAGGGGATGTTACAGTTCACCCCCTTCAGGACCTTGCATCCTTGCAAGGCCCAATAAAGTAGTTGGCCCAGTCTCCCCTGGAACAGGACTCTAAAGGTGGCTCACGTGCCTAGTACGGTGGCTCTTGCACGTAGCACTTAGCTTCTGGACCCATGCATACAACTTCTGTTCCTTTTGCTAACAGTAATAAACTTAGCTTCCGTGCCTTTCACCAGCTACATCATAGCTTGTTCTGTGTTCCCCTGCTTATATAACAAGTCTCCATCTCAAATTATAGCAATTTTTAATTTCTCAAAATCAAAAAGTATAGGGCTGAAAACAGCCATCCAATATGCTCCTAGAATAAGATCCCATCCTTCCATGTTGAGTAACCAGAAATCAAATTGGAACTGGTAGTTTTGCACACTCCATTTCACCTCAGGACACTTTGTATGCCCCTTTGTAATACCCCCATCAGCTATAGAAACTAAATATGGTTTAGTCTCTTTTTGTTTCAAGTTCAACTCATCAGCCATTTTGCTATTCATGAAGCTATCATTAGCACCAGTATCTACCAATACCTTGATCACCTTACCATACAATTGACCTTGCAGGACTATAGTATTCTTCCTTTCTTCATCAGAAATGGCATTAATAGGCAATTGTTCCACTTCAAGCTCTAGTTCAATCTCTTTGACTACATTCTCAAACTCCCTTCCTATTGAAATTGCCTCATCCTTATTATCAACTACTATGAAGTTCACTTTCTTAAGCTTGCACTGGTGCTCCACCTGATATTTCTCTCCACACCTATAAAAAGTGGTTGCTCCTCCTGTACTGTAATTCCTGTGGGGTTATCTTCTAAAACCGATCCAATGTAAGCAACTTTTCCCCTTCCTTCTTAAGAGCTGGCTTATTATTCACTACCCTACCATAACTCACCCCTCGATTCACCTTCTGTTGGTTAAACAGAGATTTCTCATGAAGTAATGCTACCTCAGCAGCCTCACTCAGGGTTTTAGGCTTCATCATCCTAACCATAGGCTTCAACTCACCCTTCAAACCACTAATAAAGCTAGAAATGAAGTAGCTCCCAGGGTGTTTCAAGTTTTTAAACAACAACCTAGATTTCAAGGTCTCAAAAGCTTCCTGATATTCTCTTAACTCCCCCCCTGATTTGCTATAACTTGTTGAAATCTTCAACCTCATCAGTAACCCCTACTTATACAAATCTCTGTATAAGAGCTTCTCCAAATTTCTGCCAAGTAATCCTATCTCTCCCCACCATATAGCAATCATACCACACATCAGCCTGATTATTCAAGTAAGTCTCTACTGCCTCTACTTTTTCTTCATCAGGAATCTGATAGAAATGGAAAATTTTAGCACACTACGCAACCATTCTCTTATTTTTTCTGCAATGAAAGGCATGAGCTCGATCTTTGCTTGGTTAGTCCAGGGAGCCTGCTGAAACTTTTCCCTCCAACTGTTGGGAATTTCTCCACCCATCTTCGGTTTCACCACTCCTTGTGAATAATCCCCTACTGATGTTGCTTTAGGTCCTATTGAAGGAGTAGGAATCAAAGAGGAAATGATCTAAATATGAGAATTCCCTTTAGATCCTGCTGTCTCCTTACCCTTCTCCACCACGTTCATCCTACCGCTCAGCGAATTCAAAACTTGTTTATGCTGTTCCAATTTTTTGAACAACCAAACGAATTTAGCATCCATGGCAGCATTCATTTCCTACAATTTTTTATCGTGTTGCTTGGCTTGCTCTTCATCTCTCCTAGCATGTTCCTCAAGTTGTTTAAATCTAGTCCCATTCGCCATAACAACTCCATAGCCGAGGATGTGAAGTTTTGATACCACTTTTAGGCAAATTACTCAAAAGTAAATTTGCAGAAAATATGAGAAAAGCAAAGAAAAGGGTATGAGTTGAGAGAAAATTGGGATGAGAATAAAGGAATATATTTATGAGAAAAACATATCACAAAAAGCGTGACTCTAAACCCTTGCACACAAGGTATTTATCAGACACAACATCCCTCTACTCACTCTAATGCATAACTGAATGCATAGATGGCAAAGGAGTGACCTCACCCAAGCTAAAAGAAAAATTATGCAAAACTGAAAAAAATAGACAAAGTTTTGAAGAAGAAGAGAAGCTCCTTCCTTGCTGCAAAACGGTGCCGTTGTACTAATACAAATTAACTCCCCCCTTTTATGAGCCAAAACGACGTCGTCCCACTTAATTCCCCAAAATTCCCAAATCGATTGCAACCTAATATGGCCCTAATTCCCAATTAGCATAACATATAGGAGATGGTACAGTCCACCCCCTTCAGGCCCTTGCGTTATCGCAAGGCCCTATACAGTTATTGGCCCATTCTCCCCTATAACAAGATTCTAGAGATGACTCAGTGCCTAACACACTCAGTCCCATTGTAGGTTCCAGAGAATAAGATTAAATTTTCTTTAAATGGGTATTAAAGTTTTAAAATTCCTCTTAAGGAAATAAAGATATATTAACATTTTAAATAAATTACTAATAACTACTTTACCCTTTTAAAATAAAAGTTCATATATATTGATATATTGTTCTTAAACATTTTCATAACCAAAATTTAATAAGATAAAAGCCTCTTTTTTTAACACTCACTCGTTAATAAAACATGAACACTCTTTGATGAAAAAGCCTTGAAAACAAATATAAGAAGCTCATTCTTTATGTCATTGTTATACTTATGATATCAATCCTTGTTTTGATGGTATGTAAAAAATTTATGATTTTAATTTAATAGATTTGAATTTAATTGTCTTTTTAAAAAATGCAGAAAAGGTGCAGAATATAACTTTCGACACCTAGTTCAAAAGCCATTCGACACTGAACCAAAAAGGAGAAAAACATATTCAAAACTTGTATATGTTTCAGTGTCGAACCAAGTTCGAACCCGTGTTTGATATTGAAAGCCAAGAATGAGATCCATTTAACAACAAAAGCAAATGCTAAAGCTAAAAGCCAAGGAAGATCAAAGCTCAGGTTCGACCCCGAGTTTGAGACATGTTCAACATCGAACCTATGAGCCGTTATACACACTTTGAAAAAGAAAAAAAAAAAAAAAACTAGCCGTTGCAAAGGAAGTCTAAGTTCAACATCGACGTTCAACGTCGAAAAGTGGTGTTAACTTCTAATGGCTAGATTTTCAACTAGCCATTTGTGATCGTTTGAATCAACTTTTCACCATCTATAAATACCCCCAAACTTGGAAAAGAAGGGTAATCACCCCTCTACAAATTCCCCTCATTCAAGATTCATTCATAAGGTTAATATCATTCATCTTCATGTTAAATTACCATTTGTGGTAAGATTTGAGTGATTGAAAAAGAGATCATTTGTGCACGTTATTTGTGCTTCACTGTAAACAACAAATCAAAGAGGTAACTCTTTTAGATACAAAAAGATGGAAGTCCTAAAAATTTAGAAGTGTGTGAGGCAAACTTGTAAAAAGTTCTAAGCCTGAGAGATTGAGTTAGGGATGAAAGCGGGAGCAAGAAGAAAGGAGAAGACATTTTAAGGTAAGTTGGGAATTCGGTAAAAGTACTATTCTAGAGGTTGGATTAGACATTTTAATAGTCTTATTCAAGAGGTTGAATTAGGCAAGAGGGAAGTCCTAGTTTAGAGTTAAATTAGACAAAATTCCTAGGAGTTAGTCAATGGAAAAATTCTAAGATCAAGAGTTTGATCTTAAGCAATTGTAAGAGTTTGAAACACACTTTTAAGTGTTTCTTAGATTGGATTAGAGAAATCCCAAGTTATAAAACTTGGACAATGGGTTAAAATCTAAGGAGAATCCGAATCAGTATAATTTATTGTGTCTTAGTCTTTACTTATTTGCTTTCATTTCTCAAATAACTAATCACACACTATACTTGGAAATTTGGTTTTTAAACTTGTTTTTGAAAATGATTTATCAAAGTTGTCTTAAGAATAAAATTTTAAATTGTAAAATAATTCACTCCCTTTTGGTTGCAAATTGAGATTTCAGTCACTGTAAAAAGCATCACCTAAATCCTATATATCTTGAGAACCTGCTGGTTCAGTTATTTCTTCAAGTAGTGAGAAAGCAACCAACAAAATAATAAATAGATCAACCAATTCGGTCTTAAGACCCAAAAGAATTTCCTTATATTAGGGACAATACACTGAGGAATTTGATTTAGGTTGCAAAGAATCTCTGATCAAATCAGTACCAGTCAGGTGTACGATATTGTTGTACCAAAGAGTAAAGGCCGTTATCAAAAAAGAAAAAAAAAAAGAAAAAAGGGAAAGGCCAATTCCAAGAAAATTCTTCTTTAATTTGATAGATTTCATTATTTGATAAAAATGTTTTAAATGATGTTCATCAAGAACATGACCCATAATTTTCTGTTAGAGGACATTAATACATGCTATCATAGATTTCATTTGACAATTTTTTATTTGGCAATAAAGGAACTAAAGTCAAAAAGAACGATAGGTCCTTGTTCTTTCCTCAATTTCTTGGATCAATGGTTGAATATTGAATGTTTAGGGTTTTTTAGTTCTAAAAATATAAGGTTCATGTTTGATTGATGTTTGAGTTCTAAAGTGAGAGGACTTCTAATCCTATTAAATTTTGTTTATGAAAATGTATAAACAAAATATGAATTTTTATTTTAGAAAGGTAAAGTAGGTAGTAATAATATATTCAAAATCAGTGGCAGTACCAGAATAAGTATCAGAAGAGGCGACTTTAGTGCCAAAGTCTTTTTTTTCGGCATTATTAGATAGGATATATACTACTAAAGTATCAAAATAAACTGTTAGATCTCTAAGCTTAATCTCAGTTTTGATGATAAGCTAACAAATATATGATTTTGTTTAATGTTTTGCACATGGAGAGTTTGTAAAAAAATGTAGAAGAAAGTGTAGAAAAGCAACGTGGGATGAGCTATACGAGTCGCACAGAAACTCGCATGAACGATAGTTGTGAAATTGAAAAAAAGTAAAAAATGAGGAAATAAAAATGAGTATACATTGGAAAGTTGATCATTGCAAAGAATATTAATGTACAAGAGATCGTATGAGTAGGATAGAAGATCACATACAAAGTCATTAGAACGGTCAACAAAAGCGCAAGTCAAAAGTCAGTCAAACTGAGAGCCGTTGAAACATTTGAAAATGTCAAAATGCCTTAAGAGACGTAAGAAAAGGTGCATGTCTGAGTCGCACAACAGCCCGCATGACAACCAGAAGCCAAAGTCCAAGATAAAAGCAGAAGAAGGAAAAAGATAGCAGAGGCTGCTACGATGCATATGAGTCGCATGTCCGCTCATAGGTGCTAGTTGGTAGGCACAAAATAGGCCATTTTGTGAGAGCTACAAGAAGGGCTGCGAGAAAGCATGCGATTCGCATAAGGCTTTTTCCTGACAGCTTTTCAACTAGCAGTTAAGAGCCGTTGCAAACTATTTGGCCACTCCTATAAGTACCCCAAATTACAAAATCACTACAAGAAAAGTGACCTATTGCGACATATTTACATGCGGCATTACATGTAGGTGTCGTGAATATACAACACTTACGCATTTGTGTCTTATATTTGTGACATCTTTGCGTCATTTAGTTATTGCATCGCAATTTTGTGACATAGATTCGACATCCTTTTTTTTGTCTCAAAATTGTGACAATTTATTTGCTACACTTGAATTAAATGTCGCAATTAAACAACACAATTATAATTGTGCCGCAAAATCGTGGCTTAATTGCGTCATATTATTAGCATGTCACAAATTAGCGGCATAATTTGAGTCATTTTAATTATGGCATCACACTTTTGTGACATAGATTCGACATCCTTTTTTTTGTCTCAAAATTGTGACAATTTATTTGCTACACTTGAATTAAATGTCGCAGTTAGACAACACAATTATAATTGTGCCGCAAAATCGTGGCTTAATTGCGTCATATTATTAGCATGTCACAAATTAGCGGCATAATTTGAGTCATTTTAATTATTGCATCACACTTTTGTGACATAGATTCAACACTTATTTGTTTGTCTCAAAATTGTGACAATTTATTTGCTACACTTGAATTAAATGTCGCAGTTAGACGACACAATTATAATTGTGCCGCAAAATCGTGGCTTAATTGCGTCATATTATTAGCATGTCACAAATTAGCGGCATAATTTGACTCATTTTAATTATTGCATCACACTTTTGTGACATAGATTCAACACTTATTTGTTTGTCTCAAAATTGCGACAATTTGCTTATGCGACATTACATTAAGTGTCGTAAATATACCACATTTATGCATTTGTGACATATATTTCTGACATTATTGCGTTATTTAATTATTGCATCATAATTTTGTGACATAGATGTGACACTAAATAGACGTGCCTCATAATTACGATAGTTTTTTCGCAACACTTCATAAAATGCCAAAATTATACTGTACAATTATAAATTTGTTGTAAAATTAAGGCACAATTACGTCATATTATTGGCATGCCACAAATTGGTGGCATAATTGCGTCATTTTAATTTAATGACAGAACAACATCTGAATCCAAAAAGGGGAAAAATTAGTAAAAAATAAAACTAAATGAAAGCGGAGCAAATATCATCATCATCAATGAACACTAACTTTAGTTCTTTGAAAAATTAGAACAAAAAGCAAACGAGGATCTTCATAAACAAGATGCATTCAAAACAAAAACAAGTACCTTGAAAAATAAGATGCAACTAAGCTTAGCTTGCCCAAAAAATAGCATAAATGAAGTTGGAGGTCAAAACTAATGCAAAAAATCCATTAACGAACTAATACAAGAATATGATCCCCGAAAACAAATAAAAGTACGAAAACTGCTCTAGTCATCTTCATTCTCATTTACTGGGACCATTTCTTCAAATAAGTCATCATCATCACTGGAGTCGTCAGAATTATCGCTTGCAAAGTATTCTAGTCCATCATCTTCATCTAGAAAGTCTTCATCGTCATTATCTGAAGCATGAACATCAGCTCCACCAATAGGATTGCCTATTCCTGCCACTGTCGCACCTTCAATATCTGCTCTAACCCATGAAACGTGTTCATCATCAATATCTGCTGAATCTAATTGTTGATTAGAAAACTGCTCATCTTCATTGCCTCCAATTACATTAACTTCTGGATGAACGTTGAATAAATCTCGAGGAGTCATCTTCAAAGCTACATGCCAATCTGTATCAACTTGATCTTGAATATACCAAGCTTGGTGTGCTTAAGATGCTAGAATAAATGGCAATTTTATATTTAAAGTATCATTTATTTTCAATTTATTTACTCTAAACTAAAATTTACAAATTTTCTCGTATATTTTAGAGAAAGTTAATTGAGATGCAATTTTTCTAAATTGAATTAATTCAAAGACACATAAAAACATTGTTAGTTCCCTAAAATTTTGTAAATTTTAATTTAGGATTTAAAGTATCATTTTTTTCAATTTAGTCCTTATAAACTTATAGTTTACCATTTTTATGTATATTGATATTAAATTCAATTTAGAGACGTTGTTTCTAAGGCCATGTGTGGAAGAGTTTTGCAAACATATTTTTGGGCTCTATTAGGTGGGCCCAATGCAGAAATGAGGTGGAAAATCTGTTTGGAAGAGTTTCTTGTGTCTTCTCATCTGAGAAGAGATTTTGCAGAATTGTTTTGCACAATACCATACAAAACAGCCCATCACAGTTACCAATTTTACCCAAAAATATTGAGGCATCTTCTCTTCTCCGCTTAAAACTCAGTAAATTCATGGAAAATTCCGTAGCCGAGGTCGCGACTTCGCAGCTGAAGCAGCGCATGTGATGGCTGACTTCTCTGTGGACGAAGAAGCAGAGACGGCCAGTAGAAAAATAAGGGAAGAAGATGGCGAGAACAGCAAACTTCGATCAGATCTGTATGACAGAAACAGCAACAAAAAACCCCGATCAGATCCGCGACTATGGCTGAGACCAGCGAAGATACAGAGGCGGCTATCGTCTTCATCAAAATAGAAATCGCACGGAGAAGTCGAAATTGATGTGGTTCAGATTTGGATTTCTCCCTCTTACTGATGCGGTTCAGATTTGTTGCCGTTATAGCTAATTTTTCTTTTTGATGAAAATTTTCATGATTTGCATATTTTTTGGATAAATCGATTCCCCTTAATTTTATGGATTGAATTATTTATGTGATATTTCAGATTTTTTTTTTTAACTTAAATTAATTTCTGGGTGTTGGTTGTGATTTTTTTCTTTTGCGATTCTAGTGGGGGTGGTGCTGGAGATGAAGGTCGATGAAGGTGATGTGTTGGGTTATGAAGGCTGGAGATGAAGGTTGATGAAGGTGTGATGTGTCGGGGGTGAGGAAGGTGCTGGTGGTGGGGGAAGGTTAAGGAAATTAATAAAAGAAAAGTAATAATTAATACATACTGTAATCAATTTGTGAAAGAAATGAAAAATAATTTGATATTCTAAGATTATGAATTTTACAAGAAAAACAAAATAATAATTATGATTTCCTTTAAAGGTAAAAAATTCAAATTTAAATTTATAATGTATGAAATAAATTAAAATTCAAAATTTTTTAAAAGGAAAAAAATGGATATCAAGAAAATATGGAAATTAAGTAATAAGAATATATTAAAAAATTTATAAAAACAGTTTTTTTAAAATTTGAAAAAAAATTGTGAACTGTAAAATTGAATAATATTGAAAGTTGGAGGTAAATTTGCAATGTCATACAATATCTAGAAACATATCTTCAAACATATCTTGAAATACATCTTAAAATATATTTCAGGAATATATTCCAAATAATATCCCAAAATATCTTTTAAAACACATTTCAAAAACATCTTCAAAAACACATTTCAAAACACATTCCACACGGGCCCTAAGTTACTTTGAGAGACATTTCAAAACACATGTCATACAATTGGGCCTGTTCTCTTAGGTGTTTTGAAAACAGTTTTCAGATTTAGTTTGAAACAAAACAAGTTTCAGAACGTAGTGTAAGAAACATTGTTTTGAAAGTAAGTTTCAAAATAATTTTCAGAACTTATTTTAAAACAACCATAACAAACAAGGTTTTGAAACCTACAACTACCTCCACTGTTTTGTTCTGTCAGCAATTCAATTACACGGTCAATGCAGTAAAGATAGCCAATGCTTCCAAGTCTTTCATTTCATTCTATAAGCAAAGGATTCTCTATATGCTAGATTTCAGTTGCAGCAAACCTATATTCACATCAATGGCTCCTATTCATAGTTGATTATGAGCAACAACATAATCAACTACAACCACAGCAATCCAGAATGAAGGGCCTCTGTACATTTAACTTGACATTGCGAAAGCTGTAAAATTCACTTAAGTTAAATGTAAAGCAAACCTATGGGCCTCTGTACAGAATGCAATATATATATATATATATATTTACTCTGTACAGAATGAAATACCAGATTGCATTCATCATTTACTGTTTTTTCGTTTTGATTGAAGGGCCTCTGTATTTCATAAATCTGGCAATGAATGCAATAATTACAGAGGCCCTTCTTTTTTTCATTTTGAATGAAGGGCATCTGTATTTCATTTGTGCTATACATTTAATCTGTATAGTAGAAGTAATCCTAGGACATATATATATATTGCATTCATCATTTCGTTTTTTCGTTTTGAATGAAGGGCCACTGTAATTATTGCATTCTGTTTATATTATTGCATTCAGCAATTATTGCATTCTGTAAAGAAAATCAAATACCAGAATGAAGGGCCTCTGTACATTTAACTTAATAATAGCTACTGAGATTCATTATGTACAGGGGAGATATCCATTTCACCAAACAGTTGGACAAAGTTCAACATTGCAGAAAGGAAATCAGAGAAACAAAGAGGAGAAACCATTTTGGAAAGTCTCAATCTCCTCAACATCAAATTGCAAATAGCACAAATGAGGAATAAAAGCAGCAAATCAACAACCAAATGTACAGCAGCCGTGCCAATTTCCCTACGTCTGTACACATATATATGTATAGATAGCAGAACTATTTCAATTGCATAGCCATGCTTGAATACCGAGTTTGGGGGGAAATGTGTAGATAGGTCAACAGTGCAACTTACCTAAAATTCGGAGATTTGAGGGACTGCGGATGCTGAAATACGGCGTCGACGAGAAGTTGCAGATGGGCCTTTCACAGCATGTCAATGGCGGTTCAAAACTTATGTTTGTCGGCTATGTCGGTGACGAAG
The DNA here is from genome assembly GCA_016801395.1 of Leptodermis oblonga. Taxonomy (NCBI): domain Eukaryota; kingdom Viridiplantae; phylum Streptophyta; class Magnoliopsida; order Gentianales; family Rubiaceae; genus Leptodermis; species Leptodermis oblonga. The sequence goes on from CM028757.1 coordinate 10,261,978, forward strand.
GGTCGACCCCGTTCCCGCATTCTAGTGCCGACCGGAAGTGCCCGTAGGTAGGATTTCAGTTCGAGGACCGGTTCACCGCGAACTAGCCGTCGTCTGCAGCCGCAGGGGATCGGACCAAGCAGCCGGAGTCGAGCTCTCTTTTGGGTCTGGTCGCTGGGTTCGTCCCGTTGCTGAGGAGTTTGCTGCTTTGTGTTGAGGGGGAGTCGCGGAAGGGAAAGGTGAATGGGAGAGGAGACAGAGAGTAAATTGATTTGGAAATTGTCTGGGAACCGAACATAGGTTTGGGCTTTTTTTTAAGTTTCAAACCAAAACATTGGCAAAATTGTTTTTAAGTTGAGGTGCCGAACAGGCCCATTAGAAGACTATTACATCCATAAGGTTCTTGTAAATTATAATTTAGAATATCAAGTATCATTTGCTTTCAATTTAGCCCTTATAAACTAATAGTTTAAATTTATTTCGATATATTTCATGAAATTTAGTTGAGATGCATTGTTTCTAAGTTTAATTAACTTAAGGAGACATGAGAAGACAATTACGTCCCTAAACTTTATTGTAAATTATAATTTAGTACTTAAAGTATCAGTTTATTTCAAATTTAGTCAAGTTACATTTTTGGGGTATATTTTAATAAAATTTAGTTGGGATGCATTGTTTCTAAGCCGAATTAACTTATTATGACACAAAAAGACTATTAAGTGACTGAAATTTCTTATAAATTGCAAAATTTAGTACTTAAAGTATCATTTTCTTTCAATTTAGTCCTTATAAACTAATCCTTTACCCTTTTGTTATATTTTAATGAAATTCAATTGAGATACATTGTTTCTAAGTTGAATTAACTTAATGAAACATAAAAGACTATTATATTCCTAAAGATTTTTGTAAATTGCAATTTAGTACTTAAAGTATCAATTACTATCAATTCAGTCATTCTAAACTAAAAATTTACCTTTTTCGTATATTTTAGAGAAAGTAAATTGAGATGCACTATTTCTAATTTGAATAACTAAAAAAGACATAAAAAGATGGTTAGGTCCCTAAATTTTATTGTAATTGTAATATAATAATTAAAGTATCATATTTTCAATTTAGTCATTATAAAGTTATAGTTTACCCTTTTTTAGGTATATTGTTATTAAATTCAGTTGAGATGCACTGTTTCTAAGTTGACTTTAAGGGACATAAGAAGACTATTGTGTCTATAAGGTTCTTGTAAATTATAATTTAATACTTAAAGTATCATTTTCTTTCAATTTAGCCCTTATAAACTAATAGTTCAAATTTTGTCCGGTATATTTTCATGAAATTCAGTTAAGATGCATTGTTTATAAGTTTAATTAAATTAAAGAGACATAAGAAGACAGTTACGTCCCTAAACTTTATTGTAATTGTAATTTAGTACTATAAGTATCAATTTCTTTCAATTTAGTCATTGTAAACTTAAAGTTTTGGGTATATTTTAATGAAATTTAGTTGGAATGCATTGTTTATAAGCTGAATTAACTTAATAGGACATAAAAAGACAATTCAGCACCTAAAATTTTTTCTAAATTGTAATTTAATACTTAAAATATCATTTTCTTTCAATTTAGTCCTTATAAACTAATACTTTACCTTTTTATGCTATATTTTCATGAGATTCAATTGAGATACATTGTTTCTAAGTTTAATTAACTTAAAGAGACATAAAAGACTATTACATTCCTAAAGTTTCCTATAAAGTGTAGTTTAGTGCATAAAGTATCATATTCTTTCAATTTGGTCTTAAATACTAATAGTTTAATACATTTTTCGATATGTTTTCATGAAATTCAATGAAAATGCAATGTTTCTGAGTTAAATTAACTTAAATAGATATAAATAGACTATCACTTCCCTAAAATTTCTTATAAATTGCAAATTAGTAGTTAAAGTATCATTTTCTTTCAATTTTACACCCACAAAGATAAAAATAAAAATCCACAAAGATACACTCAAAATTTTAGAAATAAGAAGAATAAAAATTATGTTTATGGATTCTTACAAAATCAGGACTTAAAAAAATTTACTTTAGGCTAATTTATAATTAACTTATCGTGGCGAAATATTTTTTAAAAATAAATTTTGATTTAAAATATTTATGCACGTGAAGAATTTACATTAACAAGTTCTAGAATCCTAATTGATATTCTTTATAAAAAAAAAACAGAAGTATTGGGACAAAAATGTTTAAAATACGGAAAAATCATTAAAATTTTTTTGAAAATGGGAAAATCATAATTACAAAAAAAAAAAAAGAAAACCCAAAACCCAATTGAAAAAGCCAATCTGTTGCAAGACGTCTTCTCCCTTTCTCTTCCTTCTCCTCTCATTCTCTCGCCGCCGCTCACTTCCATCTATTTCCCAAAAAATGCTTACTATTTGGCTCCTCAAGATCTGGGAATCGTGGGGGATTAAACCTCAGGAATATCATGTCGGTCATCTTTACAGCGATGCGGGACTGGCAATGGGAGAACGCCACAGCCAGATCCATCGTCGGGATGAGCTTATGATGTTGCTCGCACCAGATTCAAGGTGTACGATGGCCGATTTTCAGACTTCCCCTGCTACAAAAGTGCACTAAAAGGCATGTTGCACGCTCTGAGGTTCTTAGATGGTGGTATGCAGTTTAAAGTCAAGTTTTCCTTGATTAATTACCAAAGGAAGGATTTTTAGATCCAAAATTTGAGCACTCGGCCAACTTTGGTGTTCGGTATTGCGTTTTGTGGTGTTCTCTGCCTTGGCCACACCCACTCCGATTTGTTGTTTATTCTGAAGCCATTGAGCTCCTTATAACATGTTTGGAGGGATTTAAGCTTGGAGTGAAGCTACCATTCGGATTTGGGAGGTTTTTCAATTCAAGATTACCGATTTTTCCAATTTCTATGGTTCATCGAACTGGGTTTGTCAAAAACTCACGGCTGAAACCAAATTGATGCACAATAAGCTTGAGGTCAGTATGGGCTAGGTCGTACCGTCCTCTTTACTGTGTGGTTCGGCCAAAATTTTGGGATTTCAGTTTGAATTCAGTTTGCCCATTCTTGGGCTCGCCGACGCCTTTTCGGTTCGGTCGCTTTCACAGCCAGCGAATATTTTTTTTCTGGGCTTTCCTAGCTGCAAGAACAGGTAATAGTGCTGACCTTGTACATTTAGGCCGCCGGTGTTAGCGCCTCAAACTCTGTTTTTCAGTTGCTTGGTTACTCTGTTTTATCATTTTTTCGGTTGCTGGAAATTGCTTGAACCCTCATTAGGTGCCTGCATTTCAGTTCTAGAATTGGTTTGTATGTGGTTCGGATTTTTGGTTGCTTCAATTTCGCGTTCTGAAGCCTATTTTTCAGTTCTGAATTTCTCTTCAATATGCTTGAATGTGCTGAATTCTCATCAATGGACTGAATTTTAGTTCCTTGAATGCTATTTTCCTGAAGTTCCTCTCTTGCATTTGACTATAATTTAGGTACTGTTTTGTTGGAATTTCAAGGAATAGGTTGAGTTCTTTGAATTTTTTTCTGGACCGTTTGGTACCGTAAAATTGTTAGGAATTTAAAGGAATAGGCTTAGGCATGCAATCATTTTGTACTTATCCTTATGCTCTAATGTAGACATCTACTGAGATACAGCGGCTTGAAGAACTGGCTATTAGGCAATCTCGTCAACTAATTCCAGTTATTCCATCATTGCCTAAGCCTTTGGTAATTATGAATGGCTGATTGTTAGCTTACTCTTATATTGATGACTTAACTTGTTTTAGTTCTGCTGTGGTTTTGCTGTTTAAGATATTATTTGATATTATCACTCAAGGATGTAAGTGATAGGAGTATTGATTGAGTGGATAGCCTAAACTTCATGCAGTATTCCTTCTTAATGGCATCCGCACTTTAATTTGTTAGGTTTTTTTTTTTGGTATAATTAGACGTGCTCTGCCTAGTCTTTATGGTTCATGTGCATGCCTACAGTTCTTAGACTTACTTTCAGTCTCAGAATCCATTGGCTCTAGATGTGAATGTTGATCATTTTATGTTTGATTGCGAGCTTGTATATGGGGAATTGATGGTGTAGGGTTAAGATGGAACAGTTCTGTGGGTTCTTGTGTTTCAATAGAAAATGTATACATTTGTTCTTTGGAAAAGCTTGGTTTTTTGGCCCGTATATTTGGTGTCCACTTCAACTTAATGGCTTTGCTTGAGAAACCATACTCCCTAGAGGGGTCTAAAAGAAAATAAGACGAGTATTATTGAAGAGGCAGTTTGAGCCTCCATTAGTTTACATTTTTCCCCCACCATAAACAGCTGGTGAAATTGTGTAGAATTCAATCTTGAATGTTGGAGGTGATGGGATTTTCACATCTTGTGGGAAAATGGGAATAGGATTGATGAGAACAAGCTTGTTCCTGGCCTTGAACTTGACTTGGCTTGTTGGTCTTGTCTTGTCTTTCTGTATAGAGTATAATCATATGATCTTTTATATATTTCCTTTTTTTATAAATAAATAGCTGTTAAACATTTTGTATAGGAGCCACCCCTGCTTAGCAAGGGCAAGAGAGACCTAGTATATATGTGTGTGTGAGACATTCTGTATAGAGACCAGTTTGCTTGTCGAGGAATGGAGAAATACTGTTTGTCTTATGCTCAGTGTTGTTACTCTACAATCCGAAAAGGAACTCGTTCAGGAGGTATCCACAGATAGGTTATCTTGCAAACGTTATTATGTATGTTGAGAGCTTGGTTTCACCCAATTCTTATGACATTTAACGAGGAAACTGCACTAAGTGGATCGATCAATAATTTTCTCTTTCTTTTGCATTACCATTAATAATTCAGATTCATTGTTTTCAGGCATTATTTATGAGTCAGATATCTTATTGATCCTGGTTGTTGGTTTAATAGTACAAATTAGCTGGTGAAATTTTCTTGCTTTTCCTCAGCACAGATACAAAGTCCATATAGCCTTAAACTCAGTTTTCATCCGATTGCACTAATGTTTAGCAGTGGTTTATTTAGCTCATTGCATAGTCATTTCTTAGGCCATTCATTTAAAAATGGAAAAGGGAGATAAATAAATTGAGTTGGGTTTTGTTAGCAGAATAGATAATATTGATGAAGAAGCTTTACTTGATCAATTGTGTAAAATTAGATAATATATTTTGTTAGATTTTGCTACAATTTCTGGTCTTTATCGCATATCTCTGGCATTTGGTGGTTTTACTACTGTTTTGAGAACCATTGAGCTTCAGGGTCTTGTTTTTCTGCTTATTGGTTTTTCCTCTTTCATGGCTTTCATTGTTGCTGTTTTGTTTTTAGCTAGGTGTGGTTAACTGAAGTTTAACATGAAAGCTGAGTGGTCAGCATTAATATTGTAGTTCAGATCGGCTGGTTTTTTGTTTTCTTGCTTAGGAAAAGATAAGATAAATTCCCTTGCTCTGCTTTTCGGTATACATTTTGAGACTTACAGTCCAGTAAGGAAGAGGTTGTTATGCTCTTCTTCTGTTTGCTTGAGCGTTACATGCAATTAGTGCGTCGTTTTAGATAGGCAGATGACCAGATGACGAAGTTAGTTAATGTTTGGAAGTGTTTCAGACTCTTGCAAGATCTAAATGAGGAGTTGTTCTTATTATGTGCAAGAATGTTGTGTTCTCGTTTTTTTACTGGTTCAGCTAGCTTGTTCACATTGATGGTACCTGAAATTTGGCTTGTATATAAACACTATTTCTGGATATTCGAAGAGGGAAGCGATAAGCATCTCCTTTCATTGAAGATGTGCCTAATGTTTTTGTTTATGTTATTCATTTGTGGAGCTTTGGGGGTGTCAATGTATGTGCCAGCTTAACTATTGCTTAATTAAGCACCTGTCTGGGAACTTGGTGAAAGAAATGGTAACATGGGGTCAACACTCTTGACATGTGACGATGGTATGAACAATTCTTATGTGCCTACATTCGATATTCCAGAACCAGCAGAAGAAGTTGAAAAGAAAATATGCCTAATTTTGATAAAGATTATACAGTACTATTTTACAAGGCTGGACAATTTGAACGGATTTTACTGAATCATTGCTTGTCTTTTCTTATTATTTTAGGTTGAGAATGGTTTGTCTATCTCTTCAAGATATCCAAACATGGACACCTGGTGATTGTGATGATGGTCTGGATCTATTATATGCCAATATCCATAATATGATATCACCGGATAAAAAATTAACTCCTTCAGCATCACTTGAGATAAAATCACCATTGTCTATTAGGGAAGATGAAGAGAAATTATGATTGTCTATTGTTAAAATTATGATTGTTTTTCTATTTTCACTTCTCAATAGTTGAAGAAGGATCATTTAATTTACCCTTCTCATAAATTTCATTATGCAAATTTGATTCAGCTTTATACTCATTAACAATTGTGTTTGGTTCCCATCACAGATTTATATTTATTGATCTGTTCTTTAGAAATCTATGATAGGCTTACATTGTTGGTGTTTTAGATCCTGAGAAATGACATTCAGAGATATTTGTTGGATTGTTTTGTAGTTACACATGTGAATTTACTCATGCCTTTGTTTTTTTTGGTTATGCGTTTGTTATTTTTTGTGGTTGAATATTCAAATGAGACCCTGCAGAATGCACCATCAGATTTTCCATTACTTTTATACTAAATATTTATATTCTGTGATGACATTACTGATTGTATTTTACAGATGTACAAGAAGTATGGAGTTGTTAGAATGCATGACTCATACTGGAATGCTAAAAGCTTGCAAAAACCCACGTACAAGTTCTATCCTGGAAGTTTTTCAATTTCAAGTGTTTTTTTGTTTATAAAAGTTTGTCTGATGAGGTTTAATAGTTTGTTACATAGTGATGAATCTAAAGGCTGAAAAATTATCATTGTGCATAGTATGCCAATCTATATAGAGGGATGAAAGTATTCCTATTTCCATAGAAATTATGTAAACATGCAGCTGTGTAGTTGCCTTGATTAATTTGTCTATAAATTCATCTTTTTTCCATTCTGTATAGAGTATAATCATATGATCTTTTATATATTTCTGGACGCGATATTATGTTGCAAAATGACATTAATACAGTTCAAATAATGACGCCACATGTGTAGCAAATAAATGTGGCAATTAAACGTAATGATAGAAATTAGTGTTACAAATAATGCGTCATTGAAACTAATGACGTGTAATGTGCCGCAAGATTTATGCAACAATAATTAAGTGATGCAAAAGGTGTCGTATTTTCTGTGGCTCAACTAGTAAAAAAATGCCACAAAAAGACAAATGACGCATAATGAGTCGCGAATTTTAAGCGACAATTAATTTAGTGATGCAAAAAGTGACATACATTTACGGCACAAATGAAAAAAAGCGCCACAAATTTGCTTCACCATCTTTTACGACTCAATAAAAAGAGACGCATAATGTGTTGCAAATTAGTATTTGCGACACTAAATCAACTTTTAGCGACACAATGTACATGTCGCGAATACCCTTCGACGCTTTAAATGTGACGCCACATTTGTCGCAAATAATCTTGCAACATTCATTTTAATGACACAAATCAATGTCGTAAATTAGTATGCGTTACTAAGACAAATGACGCATAATATGTCGCGAATTTTAAGCGACAATTAATTTAGTGATGCAAAAGTGCCATACATTTGCGGCACAATGGAAAAAAGCACCACAAATTTACTACACCACCTTTTGCAACTCAATAACAAGAGACGCATTTGCGACACTAAATTGACTTTTAACGACACAATTTACATGTCGCGAATACCCTTCGACGTTTTAAATGTGACGCCACATTTGTCGCAAATAATCTTGCAACATTCCTTTTAATGACCCAAATCAGTGTCGTAAATTAGTATGCGTCACTAAGACAACTGACGCATAATGTGTCGCGAATTTTAAGTGACAATTAATTTAGTGATGCAGAAAGTGCCATACATTTGCGGCACAAGTGAGAAAAAAGCGCCACAAATTTCCTACACCACCTTTTGCGACTCAATAACAAGAGACGCAAAATATGTCGCAAATTAGTATTTGCGACACTAAATCGACTTTTAGCGACACATTTTCCATGTCGCAATAGGTCACTTTTCTTGTAGTGAATGATGGGTAATCATACCTCTAAATCTCCTACACCCAGCAACATTCTCAAACTTCATTTCATATTTTTGTATGTCAAATTAGCTTGTTAAAGTAGGATTAGCAAGAGGTTTTCATGCCCATTTATTAGTGTCATTGTAAACTCCATTGTGGAGATTCTAACCATTGTAATCACATTGAGGGAAGTTCTAAACACTTGAGAAGTGTTGTGGGCACATTGTAAGTGAGGCAAAGTTCTAAACTATTGTTAAAGAGTTAGGCAAGAAGAAAGGGGGGCAAGAAGAGAAGAAGAGACCTAACTTAAGAGGTTGAGTTTGGGCAAATGTACAAGTTCTAGCTTGAAGTAAGTTGGGCATTGGGGTTTAAAGTCCTATCCAAGAGTTCGGATAGGCAAAGTGTAAAGGTCCTAACTTAAAGCTAAGTTAAGCATTTTTCAATGTCTTAATTTAGAGTTAGATTAAGCAAAAGTCCTAATTGCTACGTAATGAGAGTCTTGAGTAAGTCCTAAGGCCTTGAGAAGATTTAGGCAAAAGATCCTTTGTTAGTATTAGGCAAGGAAATCCTAGAGAGGTAAATTATGCAAGGGGAAAAGTCTTAAGATTAAGAGCTGAATCTTAATTAGCAAGTGTAAGGTATTGAAACACTCCTTTAAGTGTTTCCTAGAGTTGATCAGGAAATCTCAAGTTGTAAAACTTGGGGAGTGGACTAAGATTCAAGGGGAATCCGAACCACTATAAATTTGGTGTATCTTGCCTTCTTTGTTTATTTTCTTTCATTTTGCAAATCACTCATCACACACCTCACTTAGCAAACTAGTTTTAAATTTTTTAAAATTTGTCTTTAAAAATAGTTTTTCAAAGTTTCTCTTTTTAGAAGGAAACTTTAAATTGGCATAGAACCTATTTCACCCCCTCCCCCTCTTAGATTCATCTTAGGTTGCTAATTGGAATTTCATAAACATAAAGATATATGTCCCAAAAAAAAGAAAAAAATCACACTTTTGGTCCCCTCTTCTTTAGCCTCGTTGCATTTTTTGTCTCTATTCTATGTAAACTCGCACTTTTGGTCCATCTTCTTTCACATTTTGGCATTTTTGGCAAATAAGAAACTCTGCATTTGATTCCTTAAAACGATTATTTATCTCTTCAACCATTATATCAAGAACCTAACATTGCAAAAAAATAAAATAATAAATAACAAAAATACTATTGGAAAGAGATATTGAATAATATATTTAGAAGTCATACATTTAAAAAACTTTCAACACGATAATAATGGAAATTAGTAATCATTTAACCACATCGCCTGTTACGACCATGAGTAATTGTGCTTTCATCCATCTTTGGTATTGGGTATTGTGATTAACACAAAATGTGTTGGTTTCATCCAAAAGTTCATCTCATCCTACCTCTTTGAATATTTGTAACCAAACATCTTGATTAAGTTGAAAAAGAATAATTTTATCCTTTTGTTGTAAGGCAAGTGAAAACTCATTTGTGATTCCCAATAAAATTTTCATCAAATGCATCATAAACACAAATGAGTAACTCTCTATCTTATCAATCAAGTTTGCAACCAAAATTCTGTTATCATTATTAGCACCATATCATGTACCTTTTCAAGGACTTATAATTTCGACGGCCACATAAACATCAGACGAACAATAGTTATGTAGTGTTATCCCCAATGAGTGTTCTTGGACATTTCAAGCTAAGGTCTTGATTTTTTTTCCTTCGCCGATAACACTATCTCCAGTCTCCAAATCAGTCACAAGCTTCTTATGTTCAAGTTGTCTAACTTTGTCAATTCCTTTACATGAACCTCCAGCAATGGATACTAACAATCATAGTAACATATTGAAAAAAAATGACCCACAGTTCGATTGGTCTTACACAATTCAACCACAACTAGTTGAAGTTGGTGAGAAACATAATGGACATACCTTGCAGACGAGTTTTCCTTCAATATAAGAGCCTGTAATTTATCATACTCACCTCGCATATTTGAAATCCCACCATATCCTTGGCCTCTCAATCTTGATAAAGAAAATTTATGTTTTGCAAACAAGTATCAATACCTATCATTAAAATAATAGAAGAAGTGACATCTACATGCAAAATAGCAAGAAAATGCTCAATAACAAATCCATGGCTATCACATTTTTCAAAACAACTCCTATTTTCTCTTTGACTGAAATGTCTCGACACTCATCAATTAGAATAGAAAATACATTATCTCCTATATCTTCAAAAAGTGACATTTGTGATTATAACAACACAAGCACTTGACAGTTCCTTTTGATTTTTTGAAGATGTCATTTTATTATTTTCTAGGGCATTCTCAAAAGTCTTAGCTACTTTTTTCTTTCAGAGGCAGTACTAGTCAATAATTTAAGAAAATTTCCTTTATTTAATTAGGTTGGTGACTCATCATATCCACATAAAGACAAAGATTATTTCAATAGTAATCATGTCACTTCCAAACTTGCTGTTAAGCGAGTGCGATAGGCAACCTCTGACTCATGCCTGATGTGGCCATCCAAAGTCAACACTCAAATTCCCGGGAGTATAGAAGTCAACCAGTGGTTAAGAAGGTTCAGAGTCAACATATGGGTTCTTACAGATCCAATGAAAAATACTTCGATCCAAAAAAGAATATTCTAATCTTTACAAAAGGAGTAAAGAAGAAATACCATGAAGATCCATTTCTAAAGTTGCCAGCTAAAGAGAGGAAGCCAAAGACATTGTCCAAATTGATTCCTTACCAATTCTTGAATATCTAAGTAAGTCTTGAAGATAATTACATCTCTTGCTTTAATTAAATATTCTTAAGTAATTTTATTTCGGAAGATTTTAGAAAACTGGAGAAGGATCTAGAAGATTCACGAAGAATGAAAGAAATCACACAAGTGGGAAACTTTGCCAAAACAGAGAAAGAGGCACCTAGGGTTTCTTGAAGATAGGGGCAGCTGAAATTAGTGAATTTAGGTAAGTGTGTGTTTGTGTGTGTTTTACTTTTCCTTCCTAATTTGGGTTTGGTCAAACACCTCATAACCCCCATGTGGTTTGCTAAATTTATGCATCACCCCCTATGAAAAATAAAGCTTCGAATGACCCCCCCCCCCCCCCCCCCCAACTACTTTTTAGAAGTCAATTAAGTCACAGAAATCACTGAAGTTAATGGCGCCCCTCACACTCCGTCTCTTCACCACCTCTTTCACCTCTCACTACCTCAGTCACCTTAGAACATATCTCAATAATGGACCAAAAAAGAAAAACAAAAATAACAACTTCAATGGCTTCAGATCCAAATTCCCAAATTTGTCATAATTACTACCCAGATTCGCAGGCTTCAATGGCTTCATCATCGCCATCACCACCATAAACCATACCCGCCACCGTCAACACCATCAATAGCTCCGGCGAGGTGGCGGTGAGAGGGAGTGGTGATGAAAGCAGCGGCGGTTGTAATAATAATAAATTAATTCCATCAACTCCCTCTCGCCACCGATATAGGTTTCATCGCAGAATCTATGATGGTGTTTGATGAAGGCAGTGGGTATAGGTCTAAAATTCATTCAACATTGAATCGATCGATGAAATGGAAAATGTAGCAGAGCCCATTGCCTTCTCATTTCTTTGCTAAATTTTCCCTTTTCTTTGCTGAATTTCCTCTTTTCTTTCTGGGTTCTGTTGTTGTTGTTGTTTTTGTTGTTTCTGTTTAAGCATTAGATTAGAATTGGATTGAGCATTTCTTTCTGATTCTGTCATTTAAGCATTGGATTGAAGCAGAGCCTTTGATTATGCTTCACAAAAGATTTCTTTCTGGGTTATGGGTTCTAATGTTATTGTTGTTGTTGTTGCTCTGCGAGAGGTAAATGAGGCGAAGGAGGTGATGGCGGCATCGAGAGGTGAAAGAGGCGGTGAAGAGACAGAGTGTGAGGAGGCACCATTAAGTTAAGTGATTTCCGTCACTTTACAGATTTTGGAAAAGCAGGGGGGTTATGAGGTGTTTGCCATTTTGGTTTTAGTTAATTTTCTAATTTTGTTTTAAGTAAGTAGTTTATTTTTGTTATTGGGATTTTTCTTAAAAGAATTCTTGCATATTTTCTTTAAGGAATAAGTAGATTTTCCTTTCATGATTTTAGTAGGTTTTAAATACATTTTCCTTATGTTTTTTAGAGATGAATTTTGTTCACCTAATTCCCTTAAAGGTGAAAAAATTTATCTTTCCAGAAAACCTACTTCTTTAGATTTTTGGAATGTAAGGTTTCCAATTTTAATTGGATTCCAATTTCAATATCTATTTCCTTTTACTTGTACTAATTGGATTATCTCTATACCTATAAGTAGCGGCGCTCCATAACCTTATTATTTAGATTTTTATGAGATTATAATATAGATTGTTGGTTATAGAATGTTAGGCCTATGGTCTTAATCTTAGTTTTGATGATAAATTAACAAATATATGATTTTATTTAATGCTTTGCACTTGAAGAGTTTGTAGAAAAAGTGCAGCAGAGCAATATGCGAGAATTCGTATGAGTCGTGTACAAACTCGCAGACATTCGCGAATTAAAGAAAAATAAAAATGAATGAAAGACAAATGAAGGTGTACGAGACTCCGTCCGAGTCGTACATGTCATCGCACAAGTGCAGAAGTCTTCAAGTCCATACAAAAAATAGCCATTGATAATCAATTTGTTATTTTATACTCCTTTCATCCTTTCAAAAAGTTCACTTTATATTATTGTTTTTAGTAATATAAAGTGGATTATTTGAAGGGACAAAATAGAGTACCTAGCATTATTATTGTGAAATTTAACTTTTCCTACTAACACTCAATGTATAAACAGTGATAATCAAGTGTAATTTATTATTATTTTATCCTTTTAAGGCTTGTTTGGTTCACGGGAAAGTAAAGTTTTTAGGGAATATGATTTTTGGGAATTTAATGATAAGGAAAGTAAAGTAAAAAAGAATACTTTTTTTTGTGTTTGGATTGGTTAAGAAATGTGTTTGGGAATTTAAACGTGAACTAAACTAAATATCAAAAATACCCTCTCGAATTAAACTTACTGATATTCTCATAAAAATATTATTAACCTAAATAAGAGCTAAATAATATTTAATTATAAATTAAACTACAACTTCAAAATTAAATTAGATGCCAATTACTCATACAAAATTAATTTAAAATTTAAAAAAATATATATTTTATTATTGATCTATAATGTAGTTATTAGTCTAGCGAGAATTCAGATGTGTAAAAACAAATTTTCTTGTTCTAAAATGAAATATTAAATTTGTCACTCGATTTTTTCCAAATTTAAAAGGAAGAGAAATTAGAACTTTTAGATATGATACATTAATTTTCATTAAAATATTATTTAGTTTTGTAGCTAATTAACTATAAAGAATATTATGTATGAAAAGTATATATGTTGCTTTAAGTATATATGTTTGGGCATAAAAATTCAAATAAACAAAGTTTAGTTAGATACAATATATACTAAAGTAAATTGTGATATTGTGGACGAATTAGTTGCAATCAATTAGTTAGACAACTTTTATATATAGAAATTTTTTTTACCTTTTTCAAGAAAAATATAATATATATAATTCTTTTTTTCATTTTATGGTTTTTTTTAATTTTATGGTTGATATAATAGAAATATAAAATATTTGAAAATAAATAAAAGTAAGGGTAGTGAGTGTCTTTTCTGAAAATTTATTACTCGGGAAAAAGAATACTAGATTAGAACAAAGATTCTTTTTTTAGGAAAATAACACTTATTTTTCCTGCATAGAGAATTTATTTTCCTTTCCCAACCAATTAAAATCAATTCCAAACAAAGAATTTTAATATTGAGGAATCATATTACTTTCCTTGACCAGAATCCTTGTAAACCAAACAAGCCCTTACATTTTTTTTTAATAAAAATAGCTGATTAAATGATTGGTGGGTTTGGATACACTGTTATTAAAAAGTAAAGAGGGGATATAATGTGCCTTACCCTCGTTAAAACGTGTGAACAATATCGCGCGTGCCATGTATGCAATCAATGAAATAATAAATACAATGAGATGTAGGTCCTACACTAGACGCTGAAGCTAATGTAGAGGGTGCCCAGTGCCCTGCTTATCCAGTAGGCAAAGGCCCCAGAATTCCCTTGGAGCATCCGATCAAACATGCTAAATACCCAATTTTTTTTTTTTTTTTTTGGAGTACATTTTTCAATTTTGATGGTCAACTGAATAATCACAATTATTTCATCAATGTTTTCAAATTTAACATGGCCTGGCAGGCTGGCCGGCAATCTGTAGCCTAATTGGGTCGAGTCAATGCCCAAATCCATATGCTGAAGAGTCTGGTCAAAATCGAAAAAAAAAAAAAAATTTTAGGGTGGTTACCCAAGAAAATATGCCCCACCACGATGATTATTATTATTATTATTATTATTTTACATTTTATTATTTTGTTAGATCTATGGTCTAGTGATTATTTTGATGATATATTAACAAACATGTGACTGGTACTAATGATATGCAAAAAGATGTTTTTGATAATCCAAAATAAAATACGTGAAAATTGCAATAAAAAATATAATGAAGATAAGTATTCGTTTATCATTCTGTTATGTGTTACTTCTTTTCTAAACAAAATAAATGAAATATTTTGTAGAATTTATGATTTGTTACTTCTTTTCTAAACAAAATATGTGTTGCTATTATAGAATTTATGATTTGTTTAGTTATATGAAATATTTTCATGAAGTATAATTACATGATTTTGGTATAACTATGTTTTGCATAAATTCAATATTCATGCTATTTAAAAATATTTGAAACTTTATACTTGCAAAAACTTGGTGTATGAAGTATTTTGCATGTTAAAATATGTCTAATGTGCATATTGTGAATTATGATTGCATGATTAGGTTTATTTGTACATAAATTCAAAAAATATATTTCAAATATTACTTGAAATATATGTTCAAAATTTTGATTGATGAAAGTAGTTTGCATATCATTATATTTTATATTTTTATAGCAAACATATGATCATTACTGATGTTTATTAGATGCATGGCTTTCTTATATGAATTGTTTGGTTCATGTTTCATACTTGAAAGATATAATATTGTATATTCTTGTGTTTAAATACCTATAATCAATTTATTCATAAATTTGTATCATGTTATATTATAACAGACATAAAATAAAAAGTTAATGTATTTAGATAGTAGTTTAATAATATACTTTGTCCTTGTAAAAATATAAAGAACATGAATAATTAGGTTGATTTATGCATGTTTGTTATATACTTAACATATAATATTCTGACCATCCTTACGTTTGGTATAAGTTAGATGGTTTGTCTCGGTAATGTTTAAATACAATAAAGATTGTATAAACATATTTAATTAACATGATTATTTACTTTTGATGGATTTAAAATTATGATTACAATTTTAAATACAAGTTAAAGTTTTATATGCATTAAATATAATAAATTTGGCTTATATGGGATTGATGTGAACCATGTTTGTTAAGTGTTTGCCTTGATCATATTTGACTTTTATTTAAATTAATCATAAATATTGTAATGAATGGATGATTGTTTGATCACAATTAAATTCATAATGAGTTCCACGTTAATTTGTGTGTATATATATATATACAAAAATTTTGTAGAACTTGATTTAGGGAATTAGTTTGTGACGTGTTTATTAAATTTATGTTGTTATGAAATGAATGAATTCAATTTGATTCCTTATGATGACAAAATAATGTAAAATGAGATGGCCCTTTAGGCAAAGAATATTCTAAACTGATGTACAAAAAGATAAATGAGAATGGATTAAAAGTGCAAATTAAATCAGTAAATGGTGGAATCTTACGGCGTGTTTGGTTAATCTATGGAAATGAGAATGACAATGGGTTTGATTCCAAGGTGGAATGGGTTTGAGAATAGGAATGGAACCCACCAGGGGAGGGTTTCACTCAAGTCTAATTATTTGGGTATGATTTCCAAAAACTCATTCCCAAACCCATAACCAAACAACCAAATTTTCTATGATTCATTACTTCATTGCCAAACCCACCAACTAAATGGCCTCTTAATCAATAAAGCATTGACTAAGGACAAACTAAAAGAGTGTGGTTAAGCCAAATAGACAAACTAAAGAATTATCTTCTATCAAGATGAAATATCTTATACTATCTACAATGGAACCCTCAATTCATTGCTTGCATAACTGACAAATTCTAAATTCAATGTAGCAAAAAATACACTAGTCTAAATGGTTGGAACATTAATAAAATGTGTGTTATTACTCGATAGAGAGTTCATGTTGAACATGGAGTTCTTAACAAGTCCAAAATAATGCCATATATGAGGAAGTTATAAATGTTGGAAATTCACATATAGCGGGGGTATTTTGAGACTTCTTTATATGAATGTATAATGAATACCAAAAGTTTTGGACTAAACCTTGGAAATATTCATGAAGGGATTGAAATACATAGTTGTTATGAGTTGTTTATAACATGTTGAGGAAAGCGAACTTGTGTGTGATTTCATTGCTTGTCACAAAAACTATTGGTTCAAAACTTGTCTACCAATTAGTTCGATAGGTTTGCAAAGTGTTATCACTAAGACTTTGGTTCAATCGAAAGACACCAAAGTTAACGCATAAGTTATCAAGAAAGTTTTTTAATTTGAGGAAAGCAATTCTCCAATCATTGAAAAATAGCGCGAGATTGTTGAAAAAATTCCAATAATTTATCAGAATTTGGAGTATGGGTTCGACTCCGTAAGGGTATGGAATGAGTTCAGACACGACTCATCTTTTTGATTGATTGCAACTCTTCACGAAAAGTTGGACATACCAACTCTTGTTACCAACAATTTTAGTTGGGCACCTACGCGACACATAAATTGCACAAGCTACAACTTAAGCCTAAAATTCATTGAGCATAATTTTGGTAGTCATCAGTGACCTCACTATATCCATCTCAGTTCAGTTTTTCCTCTCTGCAATACCATTCTGATGCGGAGTATACCTAACTATCATCTTATATTTGATCCCATGATATCTCAAGAAACCATTGCTCACTGTTTACTCAGTGCCTCCATTAGTTCTTAGAGTTTTAATGAGGTGCCCACTCTACTTCTAAACATAAGTATTAAAACTCTAGAAAATATCATCGACAGCAGATTTATACTTCAAAAAGTAAACCCAAATCTTTGTACTAAAACCATCAATGAAAGTGATCAAATATTTGCTACTATCACGAGAAGGAACATCAATAGTAGACAAGTTAGCTGAATAAGCTCAAATGCCTACCTTGCCATCCAAACTTTACCTTTTGAAAAAGGATCCATGTGTTTTCTTCCCAAAACACCTGATTCATAATGTCTAGCCAAAAAATTAAGTGATGGCAATTTAGAAACCACATTATTATTCACAATAAAGTTCAAATCACTAAAGTGAAAGTGACCAAATCTCATGTGTCAAAACCAACACTCATCAAAATCACTGGTAATGAAGTAAGATGAATTACCACAAATAAGAATAATTGGAAACAACCTGTTATTGTTCATGTCAACATTTGCTATCAAACTATTCGTTCATCACGATTTGTGTAAATATCATGCCTAAAATTAAGATAATAAATTTTCTCTTACAATATTATATCTGAGACTAGGTACATAAAAGACATCATAAATTGCATTGCTCTTCTCATTTTTTTAAAATAATGGGAATATTACCTTTTCCAATAATGGGAATACTACCTTTCGATGATTTTTTTACATGAATATTCATGTTTGGGGCCTTAAATTACCAAAAGAAGCAGAAAAAAATTTTCATTCCCAGTATGTAGAAAACGAAGACGTGAACTTCGTTTTCAGCTGAAAACGAAGTTCACGTCTTCTTTTTCGGGGGAGGAAAAAAACAGAAGGGAAGGGAAAAAAAAATATTCGGTGGAAAACGAATTTGGTGGATTCATTTTTCTCTAGAAACGAATCCACCAAATTCGTTTTCAATTTTTATGCTGTTTTTTAAAAAATCTAGTTGCGGGAAAACGAATTTGGTGGATTCGTTTTTATCTAGAAACGAATTCACCAAATTCGTTTTCCACAGAATAATTTTTTTTTTAAATGTTTTTACAAAAATTATTATTCCTGGAAAACGAATTTGGGGAATGCAATGTTTACTTATGGAAAAAAAAGAAGAGGACGAAAAATTCGGTGAAGCAGTCGAATAATAACTAAAAAATTGAAAAGATGGGACGGAACAAAATTAGAACATATGCTTCGGAACAGCACCAACGAGTGTTCGAAGACGCGGCGATGCCTGGACGCCCTGCAATTCGAAGAAGTGATTAAGACAAGGTTATTTACACATAAGTTGCAGCTCCCTAGGTGGCCGCGTCAATATACACGGGAAAAAAAACCAAAGCAGTGAAATAAAAACAATGCGAGGAAAATATTTTTTATAAAACAACGAAATCAGGGAATAAATTTTATACAAGTAATGTTATTTTGTAGAAATAGACCCGTAATTGTAGTAGAAAACGAATTCAATGAAATAAGTTTATTTATAAAATAAGTTATATACTGTTAGTTAAATAATATGAAGCGAGAAAACGATTTCATTGTATAATAGCATTATTAAAAGAAGTAATATGATTTTATTTGAAGGAAAGAAGATGAAAAATGAGCCATGTAATAAGTAAAATTGAATTCGAAATTTCAAACGTTAGAAAAGATGAATTCATGTCGTAGAAGCGTTTTTCTTGAGAAAACAAATTCGGCGAAATTCGTTCTGAAGAAAACGAATTCGTATTCCCCGAATTCGTTTTCTCAAGAAACTATTCAAGGAATACGTTGGCACTGAAAACGAAATCGGGGAATTTGTTTTCTAGAGAAACAAATTCGGTCAAACAATGACTTCGCTTTAACTATAAATAGGTTTCGTTGGACAAGAAACTATTTTTTTCATTACAAAATGAATGCAAAGAAATTAAAATACATCAAAAAATAAGTACTGTAGGGTTTAGTAAAATAAAGTAAAATTCGGGGAATTCGTCAACTAAATAAGGGTGTATTTTAGAGTAAGTAAAATTCCGTTAGGTTAACAAAAACAAAATTAATGCCCATGGTAGTCGTAGAAGTGTTTTTCCTGAATTTCAGGGAATCAGCGAAATCGTTTTCCCTGATACCAAATTTAGAGAATTAGTTTTGTTAAGAAAAAGAATTTCGGGATTTCGTTGTCTCATGAAAAAGAGAAGACGAAATAAGCGAAGGCGTTTTCTAGAAAACGAATTCGCTGAATTCGTTTTCTAAGAAACCGAAATCTGGGATTTCGTTTTCTGGAAAACGAATTCGGCGAATTCGTTTCCTTGAAAAAACGAATTCCCCGAATTCTGTTTCTTAGAAAACGAATTCGTTTTGTTCAGAAAACGAATTCCCCGAATTCGGTTTCATAGAAAACGAATTCGGCGATTTCGTTTTCTCAAGAAAATGAATTCCTCGAATTCGTTTTCTCAAGAAAACGAATTCACCGAATTCGTTTTCTTGAGAATTCGAATTTCACTTGCTGAAAACACATAATTTGTTTTTAAAGGATTAATTTTAAAATAAGCACTGTAGGGATTAATTAATTAAAGTAAATGCGAAAACGGACTTGGGAAATTTGACAACTAAATAAGGGTGTATTGTAGAGTAAGTGAAATAATGTTAGGTTAAACAAAATAAAAATAATGAACTCTATTCGTTATGTAATTGTACACTAATTCATTATTCGTTATCTTACTAAGTAAAACGACTTATGTAACACAAGAAATCGCCGTAGAAAAGATTTTTTAAATTCATTCCTCTATGACAATTTGGCACGGCGCATTTATGTGGTCCACATGAACCTAAACGAAAGAAGTCGTTTACGAGTTTAGCGCAATTAAATTACACATATAATGATTTTTTTTTTTTTTTTGCCTGTTTTAGTTTAAATTTGCATGCACATATAAAACAACAAAGGTAGCGAAAATATACAAACCCTAACAAAATTACGTAAGTTAAAAGAATGACATGAAACATGCACTTATGCGTTAACAATAAGGTTCCGTGCGTATATGCAAGAATTTCGATTATGTATAGGTTTTATGTTAATTTAGCATGAAAATGGAATACAACTAAGTCAGCGATAATCTAGAAACTCCATGTAAGGTTATGATTTTGGTAAAATACAGAAGGAATAAGGAAACAACAGAATTTCCATACAAGGTTAGGCATCACAATTTGTTCATAGGCAAACAAGATACACATGGAGCATTTTTATCAACCTCTAACTCTAAAACCAACTACAAAGGACATCATAAAACCAATTCCATACTAAAGGATGGTGCAAGAAAAACAAATGCTTCTATTCCATTAAAAATACAACACTCTACGCAATTTCATAAAAGGAATCCCCATAATAAATGCGATTCACCCCTTTTCCATCAACATTAACAACTTCAACGACAACAATGCGTAATGTAATTTCAAACTACGTGCAATTTCGATGGTTTCACCTATTTGCTTTTCAATTGTGTAAAAAAACACAAATTTGGAACACTAGATTGAAACAAATTACAAACAAATTTATGAGTCTCATATCCTCTTCCAAACATCAAGAACCCTCATAGCGGGGAAAGTAAAAAATCTTTGCATTCCAAATTTATGAGCAACTATTCCACTGCAATTTGAAACAACAAACAACTTGAACGGCCTAGGTAAAGGTTAGTCCACGCGGTCCACACATCACATGAGAAAACAACGTCCAAGGAGGTCCTATTTTATAAATGAAAACAAAAGAGAGAGCTATCACTTAAGATTGTGCAATAGAAGAACATCCCTAGTTTCTAAACGATTAATAAGACAACAAACACAAACTGAATTAATTGAAGGAAACCAAAAGTACTATTCATAAAATTAAAGCACCCTAAAAATGTGAACAAATACAAATACAAAACAAATTATACACAACTTTATAACCCTAAGACACACCTCAAGCAAATTCCAAGCAAAATCACAGTGGATTCGTCCCAAATTGAGCTTATGATGCCGGAATTTGGGTACCCTTCAAGAAATCCCCAAAATCTAGGGTTCCTTCTAAACCCTCCTTCGTTTTCCGGTCAAATGGTCGTCGGTCCGGCGAGGTCGCGAGCGGCGGCGACGTGGCTCGGGTTCTGCCGGAACGGGTGGGTCACGCCGGTCGGTGGGTCGGCGTCGGGGTCTGTGGGTCGCCGACTCCTCTTCTGATTTCTGGTTTTTTGTTTTTCTGCTGAGTGAATTTTTCACGCAGCATATTTATACCTTTTCTTTTTTTTTTTTTTAATTCCTTAGAAAACGAATCCGTGAAATTTGTTTTCAAAGAAAACGAATTCAGTGAATTCGTTTTCTTTGAAAACGAATTCGCTGAATTCGAATTCCATAAACGAATTTGTTTTCCTTTTTGAAAAACCAAAGAAAAAAAAACTCATGGAAATTCGTTTTCTACTGAAAACGAATTTCCGTGATTCGTTTTCACCCGAATTTTTCCTTTTTTTTAAATTTTTTTCCCCTCCCCATTCTTACCGAAAACGAATCTGCCAAATTCAGTTTTTTGGGAAAACGAATCTGTCTATAGATCCCGAAAAAAAAATGCTTATTTTTGTAATTTTGTGAGCCTATTTGATTATTGGGGGAAAAAAATCCACCTTTCAATGGTGATGATAGTGTTGCGGTGTCGGTGTTTGTTGCTGCCGATTGTTGTATGTGATGTTGATGATTTGATAAAGCTTGATGTGATTTTGATGAAAACGAAGTGGTGAAGATAGACACGAAAGATGAAGATTGTGTGTCTAAAGATAGAGTAATTAATTTATAACTTAATAACGTAAATACCCCTTTTGATGTTAAAGATAACTGAAAAATTAAAGGTTCTTAATTTAGAAAAATCATAGAAGGGTGATTGGTAGCTTTCTAAAGCACATTGAGGTAGTAGGTATCTTTTGAAACCACATGGAAGTTACTGGTACATGAAACCACATGGAAGTTATTGGTACTTAACCCAAATATAAATATAGTCGCATTTTTCTTTTATGTTGAGTTTATATAGTAGTTTGATTCATCATCATACATTAGTTATTTTTAATTCTAATGTACAATGAACTCAAAGATACACCTGACCTCTACATATTAAATATTCAAATTTATATTAATTTTAATACAATGAACCCCATAGATACAACTATCTTTTATCTATTGAGACTATCTTAATTTATTAACAAAAATTGAAAACTACTTCTTAAATTAATAAATTATTAATTTATCAATTTAATAATATCTCTTTAAATTAATATACTTTTATGGTCCAAATTTTATTAACTTATATTAGCCTAAATGAATTAATTTTATTTATTATTTTACTTGTTATTCTTTTAGGATTTCATATGACTATTCCTAATTCAATGCATAATTTTTCCAAGATCGTAAACATGGTTTAAAGCTTAGATTGAAAAATATGCATGCATCTAAATCACGTTGCTTTCTGCTGTTTTCAAATTTCGAATCCCACAGTCAATAACCAAATGCGC
The DNA here is from genome assembly GCA_016801395.1 of Leptodermis oblonga. Taxonomy (NCBI): domain Eukaryota; kingdom Viridiplantae; phylum Streptophyta; class Magnoliopsida; order Gentianales; family Rubiaceae; genus Leptodermis; species Leptodermis oblonga. Next base: position 10,284,732 of record CM028757.1, read on the forward strand.
AACAATGAAGGTCAAATATTTTGTTTTCATTAAATTAGTCATTGCACATAATTTTAAGTTATTTGATCACTTTATTTTTACTATGTATGATAACTTTATTTTTATTTTATGTTGAATAATTCGGTATATCAAGGTTCATGTATCAACATGAATTGATGGTAAGTAGAAATATTTTTCATTTATTAGGATATTTTCACTTATCTTATTTTTTCTATTTAAACTCTTCTCTTAGAATAATTCATCAAATCATTATAGGTATGGAGAAAAACCATGAATTGAAGCCATGGTTCTCTAATTCCAATTCTGTTAGGGTTTCTAATCAACATCTCCATCCTTCTACCGCTGCCACCATGGCTACTGGGTCGTCCAACTATAAAAAAAAAATCTTTAGAGGCAAGGGTATTTTCTTGTAACTTTTGCAAGAGAGAATTCTCAACTTACCAAGTTTTGGGAGGCCATCAAAATGCCCAGAAGCAAGAGAAAGAAGGGGCCCAAAGGCAAACCAAGATGTTTAGCGGGAGTACTTATGGTAATCGTTTCAGTGAAAGGTTTCATTACCATCCCTATTTTCCTTATCAATCAAGGCTTTCCCAATTGCCTTCCTATAACTCTTATGGTGGACCCTCTTTTCATTCACGATTTTTGAAAGATTATTGCCATGGTTTTGGCCTCCATAACTGGTCAACATCTTTAGCAAACAATGCTACATTGAAAAATGAAGGAATGACTTCAATCAGGACAACACCCTCAATGTTCAATCAAGACAATAATGCTACTCACAACATGAATAATCCCTCAAGGATTGCATATAATCATATTTTAGGGCAGAATTTTTGCAATGGTGAATTCAGGAGACAGAAGAAGAATATAAATGCAGAGGAACTAGTAGTATTTGACATTGATTTGGCTCTCAAGCTTTAATAAGCTTATTGATTTATTATTTTTTTTAATAGTTGGCTTTATGCATCTGTTTTAAGAGAATATTTTTTTTCTTCTCATGTTTCCCTTTATACATATTTTATAATGATTTATTGATAAATCATCAACATAGACAATCCTTAAGGTGATTTGTCTCAAGTAAAAATTAAATCAAGGTTGAAGAAGTTATAAATGTTGGAAATCCACATATAGCGGGGTATTTTGAGACTTCTTTATATGAATGTCTAATGAATACCAAAAGTTTTGGACTAAACCTTAGAAATATTCATGAAGGGATTGAAATACATAGTTGTTATGGGTTGTTTATAACATGTTGAGGAAAGCGAACTTGTGTGTGATTTCATTACTTGTCACAAAAACTGTTGGTTCAAAACTTGTCTACCAATTAGTTTGATAGATTTTCAAAGTGTTATCACTAAGACTTTGGTTCAATCGAAAGACACCAAAGTTGATGCATAAGTTATCAAGAAAGTTTTTTAATTTGAGGAAAGCAATTCTCCAATCATTGAAAAATAGCGCGAGATTGTTGAAAAAATTCCAATAATTTATCAGAATTTGGAGTATGGGTTCGACTCCGTAAGGGTATGGAATGAGTTCAGACACGACTCATCTTTTTGAGTGATTGCAACTCTTCACGAAAAGTTGGACATACCAACTCTTGTTACCAACGATTTTAGTTGGGCACCTACGCGACACATAAATTGCACAAGCTACAGCTTAAGCCTAAAATTCATTGAGCATATTTTTGTCAGTCATCAGTGACCTCACTATATCCATCTTAGTTCAGGTTTTCCTCTCTGCATTACCATTCTGATGCAGAGTATACCTGACTATCATCTTATATTTGATCCCATGATTTCTCAGGAAATCATTGCTCACTGTTTACTCAGTGTCTCCATTAGTTCTTAGAATTTTAATGAGGTGCCCACTCTACTTCTAAACATAAGTATTAAAACTCTTGAAAATATCATCGACATCATATTTATACCTCAAAAAGTAAACCCAAATCTTTGTGCTAAAATCATCAATGAAAGTGCTCAAATATTTATTACTATCACGAGAAGGAAAATCAATAGTACACAAGTTAGCTGAATAAGCTCAAATACCTGCCTTGCCATCCAAACTTTACCTTTTGAAAAATGATCCATGTGCTTCTATACCAAAACACCTGATTCATAATGTCTAGCCAAAAAATTAAGTGATGGCAATTTAGAAACCACATTATTATTCACAATAAAGTTCAAATCACTAAAGTGAAAGTGACCAAATCTCATGTGTCAAAACCAACACTCATAAAAATCACTAGTAATGAAGTAAGATGAATTACCACAAATAAGAGTAATTGGAAACAACCTGTTATTATTCATGTCAACATTTGCTATCAAACTATTCGTTCATCAAAAATTGTGTAAATATCATGCCTAAAATTAAGATAATAAATTTTCTCTTACAACTTGTGAAACCACATAAAATTTTAATATTTTAAAATTCACCTCAAGAGAATATTGAGGTATTTATAAATATTTTATAATTATTTATACGCATTCTTTCAAAAAGAATTTTCGTTGAAAATTATTTCCTTAAGGAAATTTTATAAAAGTACTCGGATCTTTTATTTTAAAGGAATTTCTTTATTTTAATTTCAAATCTTTAATTATGTGAGTTAGTTAATAACTTTGATTCTAAAATACATGTTATGATATTTGGTTAAGAATATTATGATTTAGTGATTTACGGAATTTTTGGAAATAGGAATCAGAGGATAAGAAAATTTAAAAATAAATGAAAAATAATAAAGAAATAGGAAAATCGATTTTTTCCACTCTCAAATTGGGTAAAACCCGATTGGTCATTGGAAAAGAATTCATGGAATTGGTTTTAACCGATTCCTAATCCGGTAAAACCGATTAGTTGCGGATAGAATTTAGGAAAAAAGGTTTTAACCTTTTAAACAATCGGTAAAACCGATTCGTAAATTAATAAAAAAAAATGTTTTACCGCATTTTGATGGGTTTTAACCAATTATTTATCGGGTAAAACCGATTGTAATCGGTTGTACGATTTCCCAATCAGGAAAAACTGATTTCGTTGCCAGAAGATAAAATTTAAGACTTGCCACCCAAGCCACGGGTATGAAGGTCTTTTAACCTCTTGATTTTATCTTACACAACTTCTAACTCTATAAATACCCCCTCCCTTCCTTCCTAAACTCCATTTCTACAAATTTCATGCAAAAGCTTTGAAGAAATTTCTCTAAACTTAGAAGTAAGAAGAAAAGCTTGGAAGGAGAAGAAGGAGCAAGGTTTGAACGAGGAAACTTCAATCCAATCTGAGGAAATTCATCTAGGAAGCATAAGGAATCAAAAGAGGTAAGAATTTTACATTAGGAAGTACAATTATAATGCAAAAGTTTAGATTTTTAGAGTTATAAGGTTTTCTTAGGATTTAATTTATTCTTGGAATTTTGAACATTAGGAAAATGTTTTGAAATGTTAAACATGTTCTAGGAGTGTTGTAGAAATGGTTTTTGGCAAAAAGAAGTGAAGAAAAATGGATCTAGATGCACTTTTTTTTGGAAAACCCGAAGCTTGGATGAAGAACATGAAATCTGGCATGCATCGCTTTTTACCGATGAAGAATTGGGTAAAACTGATTCTAGCCCAATCAGTTATACCCACTTGTAATCGGGTAAAACTGATTGGTAAAATGATTTTTGCAATTTTAGAATTTAAAAAATTGTCAGTGACTATTTTGTAAATACTGGACCGGTTTTAACCCATCAGAAATCGGGGAAAACCGATCCAAAGTTTTCTAGGAATCTTTCATCGGTTTTGACCGATTTGCCATCGGGTAAAACTGATCCAAAGAAGGAAAATTGATTTTTCCGCAATTTTGTTTTCTTTCTTTATAAATCCTTTTATAAAATCTTATTAAAATTATTTTAACGAGTATTTTATGAATTTCGCACTTAAATTATAAATTTCATAGGTTATGTCCAATTTTGGACTAATTATGAAGTAACGTAGAAATAATGTCTCGAAATTATTTAAATTTCAGTTTCTCGGCATAATGATTATATTTTCTTTAAAGTTATAACTGTTACATTTTTATAGATATTTTCCGGATAGATAATTTTTAGAATACTTAACTTCTAGAAATACATGTTTTAAATAAGAAAAATAAGTAATTTACTATTCTGCCCTTATTAGTTCAAATTCCGGAATAAGTTAGCAATTAGAATTTGATTCGTTCAAATTAGAATTCTATTAGTTAGAAATAGTATTGAATTATCAAAACTTGAAATATATGCAGATCAGTTAGATAGCCAGTACGTGAGCTTAGATCTTTGAAACGAGGTGAGTTTATCACTGAAAATGGATTCCGTTTTAATGCAATTAATAATTGAACTGCACTGAATTTTGTTTGCGGCATATTTTGAAATGTTTGTTAAAAATGCTTGCAACTGCTTTTTGATTTTCGAACTGCCAGTTGTGTTTACTTACTAGCTGGAACGCATATTTATTTGTTATGGTCAGTTGTACTTTCTTTATTTGGTGCGATTTGATCTTACGAGCCAGCGAAGGGCTTTGTCATCTGGATCATCTGCGTTCATAATCTCGAGATTATTATTACTCAGCTAACTCAAGTATTGGCGGTATGGAGAATATGGTACCTATATGTTTATGATTATGTTAATGCCTAGGTGAGCTAGCCTTTAGTTCATCCTACATGTACACGCTGGCGAACACCCCTCATCCTCTTTATGTATGATGAGAAAAACTAGCTAGTTCGTTTATTGTTTATATAGAGCTTTAGATGACTGCCCTTCATTCTCCTTATATGTTCTATGAATCCCACATGAGTTATGAATACTATATGTCAGGATATGCTTGAATTGTATGCATGGGTAATATTTGTAACTCGGTAAATGTTTGCGAAAAATGTGGACTCTCATTGGGCAAGGGGTAATTTCATTTTCCTATTTTCAAAATTTTATTACATATCTTTGGTACAAAGATGATTATGCTCATTAGGATCACCCGGAGTTTGGAAATTTTGGATACAGCTAGAAGGCGGGATTGTTTAGATGGCCTCATACTCTGATAACTCATGTATTGTAAGGCTATGTAAGGTTTACTTTATTATAATAAATGGAAAATTTTATTATCATGTTCTGCCCGTTCTGAGTCCTGGTGCGACCCAGGCAGGCATTCGGTGAACCAACCCTTGTATGTGGGATTGCTGATCTGGAGTGTCATAAGGAGTGGTATCAGAGCATAAACCTGGGATAAGAACAATAAGACTTAAAATGTATAGGAAGAGTATATGAGCCTTAGGATTCGGGTAAGGGTTAGGTGAATGTTCTGAAATTTTTCGTGATATTGAAATGCCTGAATATGCATGTCATCTGTGGTTTGTAAAGTTGCAGGTTAAAAGCATGAGAAACTTATTTAAATTTGAAATCTTTTATAGATAAAGATGACTACAGCTCAGGCCAAGCAACAGGATCTCGAAAATTGTCAACCCTTAATGTTTAGAGCTCGTAAAGCAGGAGATATATTGATTTACTACCCAAAAAGGCCTATTAACCCAACAGGGTGTGACTGCTGGTATAGGAATTCTTTTCCTAACCGCATCGTAGGAGCTATAGAAAGGAAAGGAATTGGTTAGGCCATGAACTAGACTACGCTAAAGAGTTTATTGTATTCAAGGAAGCCCATATTAGAGAACTTCAGCAAATGCTGGCTGAAATCCAAAATCCAGTCGTAGAAGCTGAACAATTTATGCTACCTGACCTTAATGCCAACCCGTAAACTAAACAAGGTCGCAGGAAGCATAAAGCATCGAAATGAGAAGGATGTAAAATATATGTGTAAATTAAGAATAAGATGTAAAAAGTTTGTATGATGGGTACTAGTTGCTAAGATGTGTACTAGTTTGAAGTTTGTAATAGCTCGAAATGTATAATAGAAGTATTTCCGTAATATGATAAAGGTTTGTTTGCTTGTATCCCCTTATTTGATTTATGTGTTTATGGCTTTAAAAATTATTTCAAAAATATTTTACTTTTACTTCCCTATTTTAAAACTTTTCTTTAAAGCTTAGATTATCTTTTTTTGATAAAACAGCCAATTAGCTGGCTGCGGGCCTTGGTGAGCCTTTATTATATCACAGAAAAAAGCGTACAAAGCAAAAAGGAGGCACAGGAACCTTCCTCAGTCATATACAGAAACCGGAGTGCTACCTCCGAACATAGGGGAATCCCCTAGCGTCTAACAGCACGAGCTCCCGGATCTCTCTCGGGAGAGTATCCATTGTATACATCGCTGACGTTCTAGTGCCACTAGCCCATTTCGCTAAAGCATCGATGACTGCATTATGGTCCCTGAAGATATGCTGCACTACCCGATGCCCCCTCAGGGAACTAATGCGGATCAAAGTTGTGAAAGCCTCCCATGGCCCCTTCCCACTATCCAGGGCCTGAACTAGAACCAAAGAATCTGTTTCGATTAAGATATTCGAATATCCCAAGCCCTCGCCCGCACTGATTCCATACAACATTGCCAAAGCCTTCGCGAGGCGACCTATAGCAACACTTGCTGCAAAAATGAGTTTTCCTATGCAATCCCGTAGGGCTGATTCCCCCCCCCCCCCCCCCCCACCGGTCACGGATTCCCTATCGACAAGCCATCAACATTCAGTTTGTATTGTCCCAGCGGTGGGGGAGACCACGCCTCCACAGGCAACTACCTTTTCCTTGGCGATGACCATCTTGGGACCACTGTACCCACCAGGAATGCTGCATCCCAAATCTCATAAATCACATACACCAGTTGGCTAGTGCAGCGTATAGTCGTCCCTACCAACGGTGTCCTGTAGTTAAACTTGGTTGTACAGTACGCTTTCCAAATTTCCTAGCAAACCACAGTTGGTACTAGTTTTGTGACCTCTTTAGGAAGGTGAGCAATCCCCGAATCGACTCCTTCCCAAAACAGGTTGATGCAGCTCCAGAGATCCTCGAAGGGCCCAACATTGATCCGTAACACCTCGAACCAAAAATTTCATATACTGCGAGCACGTATACAGGAGTAGAAAACATGCTCCAAGGTGCTAATGTTTTCACAATACCCACACTTTGATGCCAATGAAAAACCAATCCGGCACAACACATCACCCAACGGCAAGAGTTCATTCCCTAATTGCCACATAAACACTGATAGCTTGATTGGTATTTGTGGTGTGGACTAGATGGCCCTGATGCCGGACCAGTTCATATGCAGATTTTAAGCTTAGATTATCTTTGTTCCTTTATTACGATTTTCTTTATTTTACACTTCACTTTTCTTATAAAATCTCTTTTACTTACTATTAAAAGTTCCTTTTACATTAAGCTTTCTTACTTTATTTTGGGTACGTACTTAGTTTTAATTTCTTAAAAACTTTAGCCGTAGAACAAGACTTCTTTTAAAAATAGGGAAGAAGGACTTTTATCCTTTAGACGACGGACAATTTTTTAACATTAGCCGCAAGTTACAGGATTTAAGAATAGCAACCTTCATACTTTACATTAAGATTCATAAACCTTAAAACCTTTGAATTTTAAGCTAAGTATAAAAAGCAGTAGTAATTCTCCAAAACTTTGAAACCAAACCTTTAGAATCTTAAGATAGAACTCTTCTTTGAAAGGTTCAACCTTGTTTAAAAAACAAACGTAAAACAAAGGAATTAGGAATTTACGTGTAAAGAACCTTTACATTAAACCTTGGAGAAATTTTTGACAAAATTTCCTCTGTAATTTAAAGAAACCACAAGAAAAACAATAGCTAAAACCAAAAAATATCCACAAAATACCAAGCATGCTAGCTATTACTCTATTATTCAAACTTCCATAATCAAACCTTCCCATCAAGCTAAGAAAACAAAAAGCTTCTCATCTATATAACAATATCCATCCTTTCAATTAACAGAAAACACCCAATAAGAACACAAGTCAAAAACCACGAAGATAATAAAAACAAAGCATTCAAAAGAGTTAAATATTACAAAACCATAACCAAAAATAATACAAATATCTATAGCACAAGCAGGTGCAAACCAAATGAAAATACAAGAAGGAAGTATCCATACAAAGATCCGTAGATCCCATAAGGCCATACAAGACATGTCCCTTAAACTTCTTTAGCCTGCCTCTCCACTGCTTGCTCAGCTCTCAATTGCCTTGATTCCTCCGATTTCTTCTATTGATCCTTGCATTTTGCAAAGTCTGCTATAGTTGATCTAATTCGGCCACACTGTCCTCATCATATTGCATTTGAACTCCTTTAGAAACTATAGTCTACTCGTCCTCAACCTCTTCCTGTCTCTCCTCCATCCTATCCAGACGAGTGTGAACTCGATCAAACTGAGCATTCACCCTATCGCTCAGAGCTGCAAACTGGGAATCATCAGAGCTATTAATGCTTCATTCCCTGACTGGAAGAACTGCTCCCTCCTGGCTAGCTATTCCCCTCTCCGTGTTGTTGCCACCTCATCCGATCCATAGTGTGAGGTCTTACTCCATAAACCCATCTATCACCTACCCAATTCATCCTCTTCTTTGCAAAATAATAAGTATTATATCGTAAAGGAACCAGTTCTGACCGATCCTCTAAAGGGACATTGTTATACTTAAAAATCCTAGTTAGATAATGTGTTTGGCATAAATTCTGATAAAAACCCCATGAACATGTTGCCATAATCGATCAGAAATTGCTCTGCCATCAAATAAAATAGAGTAATCTCTGAAATGTTGGGGCTCAGAAGAATGCCCGGCAGTAGGAACAAATTCATGCCCAGTCATCTCATATTATAACCTAAAGTTTGGCTCTAATTAGCCAGGCTTGTAATCCTTATTAGGCTAGCCAAAATCCTCAACATCCGCAGGCCGTTTAAAATATTTCCTGCCTAACTCTAGCAATGACAACGAAAAATCTCTCGGCCAAATATGAGCATAATAGACAGTGTGCCTAGTGGAGAGAGAAGGATCATTAACTCTAGGGGAATTCTCAGGCAACCCTAGGGCCTTATTAATCATTTATGCACTCACTACAAACTGAGTGCCATTTACCCTAGAATAATGTTCACCAAACTCATCACTTCTAAGGCTTGCATAGAACTCTCGCACTGCCTCTACATGTATATGCTCATTAACGTGTAAAAGAGGCATGAAGCCTTGGAAGTTAAAGTACTCCAAAACTTCATCGATATTAACGCTGACTGAGCTATCCATCTCAAGGCGGATGAAACAATCCAAAAGCCTATCAGTCGACAGCTGCTCATATAAATCCTGAGCTTTGTTGTCCACAAACCTAGGTAAAGGCTCAGTGGTAGATTCTTCTATTCTACTTCTCTTATGAGTGTTTCTTTTAGGAGCCATAATCCTGAAAACGCAAAATAATAACCATAAGAAAATATGAAACATATTGTCAACCTTAGATTCCAAGTAAATTTAAAATAACTCCAAATCAAGGCATTAGACAAACCACAATCATCTCATCTTAAGGTATAACCAATCCAAACAAAACCATCTCAAGAAGCTAAACAAGCACAACATTCTAAAACCATTAAGTGCATAGGAATGAAGAAAAAACTAAGAACTTCATTCAAGCCTTTTAAAATGTAAACTGATACCGTAAGAAATCAAGAAACATGTAAAACAAAGTCCAAGAAAGAACAACACCTAAACTTAAATCCTAAATATCCAAAAATGAGGAAATTAGGAAATCTATTCCAACATCTAGCAATTTAAAACAACAAGTCAAGAAAGCCTTCGAAACCACAAATCATGAAGCATTAGGCTAAACTTATTCTAAACTTAGCCATAAGCCTTCATATCCAAGAATGGAGAATTGAAAAACCAATTCTGGCCATATAGAGATAAAACCTAAGTCATCTAAAGGTATGAGAAGCATAAATAAACAACAACTATCCAAAGAAATACAAAATACCATCACAAAATCGGGTACAACTAAGAATTTCAAATTTCACCTAAAACTCAAAACTTAAGGATGGAATTCAAGTAATGGAAACAAGAAACCAAATTAAGAAAATGAAAATCCACCCTTCTAGAGAAGCTTTTGACATAGGAAGCTCAAAGATTAACCCACCAAATCCCTTGAGCCTCACAAAATTCAAAAATTTTTGGGTATGAAGAACCCAAAAATTTGGAACTAAATTCTGATGAAAGTTGAAGTAAGGAATCACTTAAGAGTGTTCTTGGAATGATTAGGAAACTCCAACCACAAGAAATTAGGAGAGTTGAGTCAAGAAATTGAAGAAGTCTAGTCTAGGGTTCGAAGTTGTTCACAAAAGGGGAAAAATCAGAAAAAAAATCGATTTGGAGAGAAAATTTTTATTTTTATGTACTGGAGACTGATCGGTTAACCGATCAGAAGTCGGCCAAAACCGATGGTAATTTTCAAAAAAAATATAATTCGGCCAAAATTTTTAGTTAATTCAAATTTCGACCCCAAAACTTTTCCTAGAACTTCTTTCATGATTTCCATTTATCCCAAGTTTTATTCCTTGATTTTCCTAAATTTCTAGAATGTAAAATATTATCGACTTTTGGAGCTTTAACAGTATTTTTGCTTAAAACTATGGAATTTTAAATGTTTTCTAAATTTATAATTACATATGTGATTTGTTGTGATTAGGGAATAAATCTTCGTTTCTTTAAGAATTTTTCACATTAAATAATTTCGAGGATGAAATTTCCTAAGGGGGAAAGGATGTGAAATCCCTTAAAATTTTAATATTTTAAAATTCACCTCGAGAGTATATTGAGGTATTTATAAATATTTTATGATTATTTATAAGAATTATTTCAAAAAGAATTTTCGTTTAAAATTATTTCCTTAAGGAAATTTTATAAAAGTTCTCGGATCTTTTGTTTTAAAGGAATTTCTTTATTTTAATTTCAAATCTTTAATTATGTGAGTTAGTTAATAACTTTGATTCTAAAATACATGTTATGATATTTGGTTAAGAATATTATGATTTAGGGATTTACGAAATTTTTGAAAATAGGAATTAGAGGATAAGAAAATTAGAAAATAAATGAAAAATAATAAAGAAATAGGAAAATCAGTTTTTTCCACTCTCAAATCGGGTAAAACCGATTGGTTATCAGATAAGAATTCATAGAATTGGTTTTAACCGATTCCTAATCAGGTAAAACCGATTCGTTGTGGATAGAAGTTAGGAAAATGATTTTGACCTTTTAACCAATCGATAAAACCGATTGGTAAATTAATAAAAAAATGTTTTACCACCTTTTGATTGGTTTTAACAAATTATTTATCGGGTAAAATCGATTGTAATCTGTTATACCGATTCCCCAGTTGGGAAAAATTGATTCGTTGACAGAAGATAAAATTTAAGACTTGCCACCCAAGCCACGAGTATGAAGGTCTTTTAACCTCTTGCTTTTGTCTTACACAACTTCTAACTCTATAAATACCCCCTCCCTTCCTTCCTAACCTCCATTTCTGCAAATTTCATGCCAAAGCTTTGAAGAAATTTCTCTAAGCTTAGAAGTAGGAAGAAAAGCTTGGAAGGAGAAGAAGGAGCAAGGTTTGAATGAGGAAACTTCAATCCAATCCGAGGAAATTCATCTAGGAAGCATAAGGAGTTAAAAGAGGTAAGCATTTTACATTAGGAAGTACAATTATAATGCAAAAGTTAGATTTTTAGAGGTTATAAGGTTTTCTTAGGATTTAATTTATTCTTGGAATTTTGAACGTTAGGAAAATGTTTTGAAATGTTAAACATGTTCTAGGAGTGTTGTGGAAATGGTTTTTGGCAAAAAGAAGTGAAGAAAAATGGATCTAGATGCACTTTTGTTGGAAAACCCGAAGCTTGGATGAAGAACATGAAATCTGGGCATGCATCGGTTTTTACCTATGAAGAATCGGGTAAAACCGATTCTAGCCCAGAAACAATCGGTTATACCCACTTGTAATAGGGTAAAACTGATTGGTAAAAGGATTTTCGCAACTTTAGGATTTAAAAAATTGTCAAGGACTACTTTGTAAATACTAGACCAGTTTTAACTGATCAGAATTGGGGAAAATCGATCTAGAGTTTTCCAGGAATTTTTCATCAGTTTGACCGATTTACCATTGGGTAAAACTGATCCAAAGAAGGAAAATTGATTTTTTTGCAATTTTGTTTTCTTTCTTTATAAATCCTTTTATAAAATCTTGTTAAAATGATTTTAAGAATTTCACACTTAAATTATAAAATTTATAGGTTATGTCCAATTTCGGACTAATTATGAAGTAACGTAGAAATAATGTTTAGAAATTATTTAAATTTCAGTTTTTTGACATAATGATTATATTTTCTTTAAAGTTTTAACTATTACGTTTTTATAGATATTTTCCGGATAGATAATTTTTAGAACACTTAATTTCTAGAAATACATGTTTTAAATAAGAAAATTAGGTAAATTACTATTATGCCCTTATGAGTTAAAATTTCAGAGTAAGTTAGCAATTAGAATTCTATTAGTTAGAAATTAGAATTCTATTAGTTAGAAATAGTGTTGAATTACCAAAACTTGAAATATATGCAGATCAGTTAGATAGCCAGTGCGTGAGCTTAGATCTTCGGACCGATGTGAGTTTATCACTGAAAATGGATTCCGTTTTAATGCAATTAATAATTGAACTGCACTGAATTTTGTTTGTGGCATATTTTGAAATGTTTGTTAAAAATGCTTGAAATGCTTTTTGATTTTCGAACTGCCAGTTGTGTTTACTTACCGGCTGGAACGTATATGTATTTTTTATGGTGAGTCGTACTTTTTTTGTGCACTGAACCTGTTATATGAACATAGTTGAGTCGGATCCATTATTTGGTGCGATGTGATCCCACGAGCCAGCAAAGGGCTTGGTCGTCTGGATCATCTGTGTTCATAATCTCAAGAATATTATTACTCAGCTAACTCAAGTATTGGCAGTATGGAGAATATGGTACCTATATGTTTATGATTATGTTTATGCCGAGTGAGCTAGCCTTTAGTTCATCCTACATGTACACGTTGGCGAACACTCCTCATCCTCTTTATGTATGCCGAGATGAACTAGCTAGTTCGTTTATTGTTCATATAGAGCTTTAGACGACTGCCCTTCATTCTCCTTATATGTTCTATGAATCTCGCATGAGTCATGAATGCTATATGTTAGGATATGTTTGAATTGTATGCATGGGTAATATTTGCAACTCGGTAAATGTTTGCGAAAACGGTGGACTCTCATTGGGCAAGGGCTCATTCCATTTTCCTGTTTCTTGTTCTCAAAATTTTGTTACAGATCTTTGATACGAAGATGATTATGCTCACTAGGATCACCCAAAGTTTGGAAATTCTGAATACGACCAGAAGGCGAGATTGTTTAGATGGGCTCATACTCTAATAACTCATGTATTGTAGGGCTATGTAAGTTTTACTTTATTATAATAAATGGAAAATTTTATTATCATGTTCTACCCATTCTAAGTCCTGATGCGAACTAGGCATGCATTTGGTGAAGCCAACCCCTTTTATACGGGGTGGTGGATCTGAGGTATCACACAACTGACCAAAACTCATCAAATTATAACTAAGACTAGGTACATAAAAGACATCATAAATTGCAATTCTCTACCCATTTTTTAAACGGAATTTTTACTTGAAGGACACCTTTTACTAAAGTAGGACACTTTTTAAAAATTTAAGAAGTGAATTTACATTTTTGCCCCTCCATTCTCTTTTACATTTTTTGTAGAGGAAATGAAAATTTGAATGTGTTGGGTGTTGCAAATTCTTATGGGTACTGTGTGTTAGGAATGTAATAGTGTTTATGATGCGTTTTCCGGCTGCGTAGCGATAATTTTAGGGTAAATTCAGTGGTCATTCGCAGGAAAAATGATTTTTCGGCGAACGGCCGGGAAAATCGCCTAGCCTAGGCAATCTTCCAGAGACTGGGTGATTTTCTCAAGGAAAATCGCCTAGCCAAGGAAAATCGCCTTTTCTAGGCGATTTTTCGGGGGAAAAAAATTTGGGGTAAATACTATCAAGGGTATATTTGTCTTTTCGCCATTTAAAATTTTAAAAAGTGTCATGTGTTTAGTAAAACGAATCCTGCAATTAACATGCCCCTTTTTAAAATAATGGGAATACTACTTTTCCTAATAATGGGAATACTACCTTTCGATGGTGATGATAGTGTTGGTGTTTGTTGATGCCAATTATTGTATATGATGTTGATGATTTGCTAAAGCTTGATGTGATTTTGATGAAAACCAAGTGGTGAAGATAGACACGAAAGATGAAGAATGTGTGTAGAGTAATTAATTTATAACTTAATAACGTAAATACCCCTTTTGATGTTAAAGATAACTGAAAAATTAATGGTTCCTAATTGAGAAAAACCATAGAATGATTGGTAACTTTCTAAAGCACATTGAGGTAGTAAGTATCTTTTGAAACCACATAGAAGTAATTGGTACTTAACCCAAATATAAATATAGCCGCATTTTTCTTTTATGTTGAGTTTATATAGTAGTTTGATTCATCATCATACATTAGTTATTTTTAATTCTAATGTACAATGAACTTAAAGATACACCTAACTTCTACATATTAAATATTCAAATTTATATTAATTTTAATACAATGAACCCATATATACAACTATCTTTTATGTATTGAGACTATCTTAAATTATTAACAAAAATTGAAAAATACTTCTTAAATTAATAAATTATTAATTTATCAATTTAATAATATCTCTCTAAATTAATATACTTTTATGGTCCAAATTTTATTAACTTATATTAGTCTAAATGAATTAATTTTATTTATTATTTTACTTGTTATTTTCTTAGGATTTCATATGACTATTCCTAATTCAATGCATAATATTTCCAAGATCACAAACATGGTATAAAGCTTAGATTAAAAGGTATGCATTCATTTAAATCATGTTGCTTTCTATTGTTTTCAAATTTTGAATCCCACAGTCAATACCCCAAATGTGCAACAATGAAGTTCAAATATTTTGTTTTCATTAAATTAGTAATTGCACATAATTTTAAGTTATTTGATCACTTTATTTTTACTATGTATGATAACTTTATTTTTATTTAATGTTGAATGATTCCCGATATCAAGGTTCATGTATCAACATGAATTGATGGTAAGTAGAAATATTTTTCATTTATTAGGATATTTACATTAATCTTATTTTTTCTATTTAAACTCTTCTCTTAGAATAATTCATCAAATCATTATAGGTATGGAGAAAAACCATGAATTGAAGCCATGGTTGTCTAATTCCAATTATGTTAGGGTTTCTAATCAACATCTTCATCCTTCCACCCCTGCCACCATGGCTACTGGGTCATCCAACTATAAAAAAAAAAAAAATCTTTAGAGGCAAGGGTCTAGAGTTGTCACTAAAATGAGCATGTAGTTGTATTCCTAAGGGGCAAATGTCTAGAGTTTCTCTCAATGTTGTGAGTAAACACCATACTTAAAAATCTTGACCATCATGATAACTTCTTTTCTTTGGCCTCTAAGTGCTAACAAAATCTACCTTTTTATGAGGGCATTTTTGTTTTAACAAATATTCATCTTCTTTTCCTCATCTTTTTTCTTGAGTTTTTGCTAGTATTTGAAAATAAATTAAATTGTTTAAAAAAAAATTATTTTGTCAAGAAATCAATTCACCCCTCCATCTTACTTTGCATCACATATGCAATTGGGATTTCCACCAAGTCAAAACATTTGTGTGGTGTTTTTGTGGCAAAAAACCTCTTGAATTGAAGAGTTGTCCTAGTATGGTAGAATGATAGTATAATACCACTAATCATATACCATTATAAACCTGTCATATTTTGAGGTTTTATATGATACAAAGGCTACATTATTGCATCTTCGATCATTTATTAATATAATGGTTCAGATGTAGGAGATATGGTTAAACAAAGGAATGATGTGCTTAAAATTGTTCAGAAGTAGCTTAATAAAGCACATGAGAGAATGAAGTATTTTACATACAAGAAATGAACTCGAGAACTTTTGAAATATGGAATTGGCTATACTTAAGGTTGCAACCTTATAGACAAGATTCAGTGAACAAAAGGCCTAATTAGAAACCGACTCATAAGTTCTTTAGCCCTTATTAGATTTTGGAAAGGATTGGTGAAGTAATCATATAATATTAAGCTACACATCATAGTAAAACCCATCAGATGGTCCATGTGTCCTTACTCGAAAGCATGTGTGAAGAGAACTAGTTATTGTTGTGATCCATCACCCTCATATTGTGCATATAAAGAAAGCAAATTGAAGGCTAAACAAGTTAAACAAAAAAGACTGGTATAGAAGGGAAACACTGAAAAGACATAGTGGCTTGTTGAATGGGAGGATTACTAGCCGATGATTCATCCTAGGAAGTGCTTAATGTGATCAAGAAGGAATTTCCAACTTTTAAATATTGAGGACAAATTTGTTGTTAACAAGAACAGATTGCCATGTAATCATAGTTAATTAAGTTTATTTAATTTGGGATTTCCTTTCAACAATATCATCCCACTTAATTTCTTCTTCTTTTTTTCAATGTTTATTTTGTTGAGTACTCAGTAAGGGCATCCGTAATGCATGGTTCTACCTCTAAATGAGGTATTTTATTGCCACATCATCTACCACTTCACCTAATACCTTTAACCATATTTCTCATCAACAAGTTTATCTAAAAAATAGGTATTTTATTGCCACATCATCTCCCACTATCAATAAAAAATAGAAAAAAAAAAAGGCAAAAGCAAGCAACTTGCTTGCTTTTTCCTTTTGCATGGAAAGGCTGCAGGCCAAAAAAAGAAAAAAAAAAGGGGACAAAATGTGATAAACAGCCTCACTTTCTCTTTCTTCCCTTCCTTCTACCAGGTAGAAAACTCTGTACCTGAGTAGAAAAACCCCAACTTATACCTCAACCTCCCAATGGCTTCTACCTCAAAATCTGTCAGCTTCTACCCACCATTACAGATGCGCTAAGAATGAATTCTACGATGCTGAAGGCAAGGAAAATGTCAACCATTGACTATGGGGTAGAAGTTAGTTGTATTGGGAAGTGTGCATGGAAGATGGCAATATAGTGTGCCAACAGCACTTGTATGCCGCAAGTTATTTGATGTTATCCTCTTTAATCAAAATCTTCCCTCTCTTTCATCTTTTCTATTCATCTTTCTTCCTTTTTTTTCCCTGTATTTTTATTTGCATTTTTTCTTCTTCTAAAAGTTTTTTATTTTCTTTCTCAATTTAAAATTGCTTATGTATTTGATAGTTATTCTAAACTTGCCCATTGTTATAACTTCTAAGTCCAAAACTGCTCAAACCCAAAATAACTTAGAGTGAGTTTTTTTTAAAATAAAATTCAGGCGGATTTGGGCCATTTAATTGGCCCACGTATATTTTAGAAAGCCCTACTCTTGATGCATGCATATAATATCATTATGATATTTGGATTTTCTTGTGCACAAAAAGCATGATTTGAACTTGATTTGGCCTACAGAGAGAAAATAAACTTGAAATGAATTGATGTTAATGATGCGCATATTTAAGAAGTGTTTTTGTGTTAGAATATTTAAATTGAATGCTTAACTAACCCTTGAAAATTGATTGAATGAAGGATGAATGCTTCTGTTGATTAATTAAATTCTTACATGTTATAATTAAGGGGGAGAAATATGAAGAGTAGCATACATGCTTTATATGCTAGTATTAATTGCACAGAAAAAGGGGAGAAATATACCCAAATGATAAATGACTTCCAAAAAAAAACACTCCTTTGAAAATTTAATGATGAGATGATGACAAAAAGGGAGACGAAAGATATATTTTGACTTATAAGTCAATATAAACATTCAGGAGAAATACTTTAAATAGAGAGATTATGAGCAAATGTTCAGATAAATGATTTGATTTGATTTTTAAAAATATAAATCGTATATATTTTGTTATGAAAAAAAAAATGCGAGATTGTTAAAGTTATGGTTTCAAACATTATTTTAACGACAAGTCACAAATAAGATTTGTATAGTTGTTTGACAAATTAAGTGTTGTTGTAGGAAAATGAAAAGCCAAAATATTGACATACAAACAAAAAAATTTCAGATTTACTTTTGAAGGGTGTTTCTAATTTAAAAGAACATCGTAAGTGGGTTCGAAACTAGTAACTATTAAGATATCTTTGAGGTTATTTTCACTCAACTATAAAAGTCTTCCAAGCTACAAAATGAAGATAAAAAATATCAAATGTTGCCAAAGATTTATAGACAATAATTTGAGAGATTTAAGCAAGAAATTGAGTTAGGTAAAGCGAAAGAAGAAGTTTCTATAATAGTCTACCGTTTAAGATGTAATATTAAAGACTTGAGTAAATCCAAGATTAGAGTTAGATAATTATGTGAAATTTTAATCCAAAATTTTCGATTGGGCAATTGTATAAATTCTAGTGTTCTAGGCAAAAGTCATTAGTTCTAGGATACCAAACTATGGCAATTGTAAATGTCTTGTTCTAGTAATTAATAGTGGATTAAAAGTTTCCTAATGAATGAAAATTCGAACCACTATACATTTATGATATGTTATCTCTTTGTTTATTTCTTCATTATTCGCAAATTAAAATTGCATAGTATAGATTTCATTTTCATTTTAAAAGTGGGTCATATATAATAAAAGAGTGAAATATCTTTAATATACCTTTATTTTTCATTTGTATTCAGTTTGGTACTTTTACTTTTTTTTTAGTCACGAATGTACCTGAACTAATTTTAGCGAGCAAAAAATGTACTTTTGCCGTTAAATACTAATGGGACTAACGGAATTGGCAATCTATGCCTCTCACGTGACTTTTTTCAAAGGCATTTTTGTCCCTTCACTGTTTATCGTCTTCTTTCTCTCTTTTTTTTATTTATTTTTTTCTTCTTCTCCCTTCTTGCTGCTGTCCCCCCGCTGATGATGTCCAAGCCTAAAGTATTAATCAATTCACAATTGCATTCACAAAATTCAATCAAATATTTGGAAAATTAATGATTCACAGACCCCCACCACTCCTCCACCAGCTCCCTCCTATTCCCTCTGCCACTTCCATTACCGCTACCACTTCCTACTTTAACAGACCCGACGAAATTTAAATTGCCCAAAGCAAATCAACAAAAATGCCAGTAATATAGACAGCAGTCACAATTTCCCTATAACCAAAAGACTAACATTCAAATGTTGATATTTTCGGCAATTGATTGAAAAAGTATCTACGGAAGATTGGATCTGATCATCAAATGTGTGATTTTTTGGGGAACTTTGCTTTCTTCTTTGAATTTCCTGCGCAGAGGAGACATCTCATCATTGATAAGAAAATCCTCCAACATCATCCTTGATTCCTTGCTCTCGGCTCTTCACCACCGCGACCAGTCAAGATTTCAGATCCAGTTGCGAACGACCACCCAGTCGCGATTTTCTTCTTCTTCCCCCTTTTCTCTCGTTTTACGTTTTTTGTTTTCTGATTCTAATTTCTTTGTTCTGGGAGCCTTTCTTCTTTGATCTGTTTTTAATTTGGTGTTAATCAGGTTCAAAATTTTGAGAATGATTTCTTCCTATTTTGTATGAAAAAAAATGGCGGTGATTGTTTTTTGGGTTTGTTGGGGCTGCATCTGCGGTGGTGAGAGGCGACGACAATTGTGGTGGGTTATTTAGGGAAGAGGGAGGAGGGAGAAGGGAGGAAGGAGAAGGGATGAGGGAAGATGGAAGGTGGAGGGTGGATGAATTTGGGGAATATGATAAACAGTAAAATTGGAGAAGAAGAAGAAGAAATTAAAAAAATTTAAAAAAAGAGAGGAAGAAGACAATGAATAGTAAAAGGACAAAAATGCCCTTAAAAAAGTCAAGTGAGAGGTACAGATTGCCAATTCCGTTAGTCCCATTAGTATTTAACAGCAAAAGTACATTTTTGGCCAGCTAAAATTAGTTCGCTAAAAAAAAAATAAAGGTATCAAATTGAACACAAATAAAAAATAAAAGTATATTAAGGTAGTTCATTCTAATAAAAATTTCAAAAAAAATATAAATCTTAATTAGTTTGGAAACTGTATTTCTTACTACAAAAGTACAATTTTAAAAGATTTATTTGAAAATCTCATAGATAGAATCAAAACCTATAATTATTCTAAAATCAGTATTTCCAACAAAATAAATTATTCCTTACATGTGCTACATCCACAATTTTAGTGCAACAAATTAATAAGAGTAGATAATCACTAAACATGACCCTTTTATTTTATTACTCTCACAAAAAAAAAATTACATTTTTTTTCTTACTACATCTAATTAAGTTGTTGATGGGTATGAAGTTCTTTTGTTGAAAAGCCAACAAAAAATAAATAAATAAATAAAATACCCTCATGCCTCTTTTTTCATACAAGCTACATAACCAAATTATGTGTAGTAAATGTATGGAATAATTTCTCATTTTATGCCCAAAATCAGTAAATTTGGATGGTTATTAAATTATTTAAAAAATTTGCAACCCATAGTTTCATAGATTCGAAAGAACACAAAAATTAAAAGGCTTAACATCTCATAACCCTCATGTGGTTTGGAAAACTTTCAGATAACTCTTCTATAGTTTAAAAAGGTACAAATGACCCCCTTGAAATTTCATAAGTATACCAAAACCCCCCTTATGTTTTAAAAATTACAAATAAACCCCCTGTGGTTTTTAAAAATGACCAAGAACCTCCTCACATATTTGAAAGCACAGGGGAGTTCTGAATATTTTTTTATGCTTGTTCTTTAAAATTTTAGAAACTACAAGGGGGTTTCATGTATCATTTTAAAAATCACAGGGGGTTTTTAAAGTACAAAGGAGTTTTTGGCATACTTTTGAAACCACAAGGGCGTTATTTGTAGCTTTTTAAACCATATGGAGGTCATCTGAAAGTTTTTCAAACCACAGAAGGATTATGAGGTGTTTGCCTAAATTAAAAATAATATAATAAAGAAGGAGAAGAAGAAAGAAATAGCCTAGCATGAGAGGAGAATTGTGTAGAGTTTATTTATTTGAATAGAACCTACCAATAAGCCCAAGCTAAAAATTAAAAATAAGAACTCATTGATTGATTATCATAATTGTTGGATATTCTGAACAACAATGGGACTTTACAGCATAAAAAGAACCAACTACAAACTGAACTTTATTTCTGTAAGAACACCTAATCTGTTACAAGAGTAGAAAGCAGTAAGCGCCTCTTCAAATCGTCCAAATGCACTTTCCTTTAGGCTTTATTGGTCCCCTTATATGTGCAAGAAGTTCAGGACTAATATCCTTATGAGATAAGATGAAAATGATCGTTAGAAGTTTGCACTAACTCAAACGAACTTAGAACAAGTGTCAAAAGTGCAAGAATATCTTGTAAACTGAGAATGATTGCTTGTGTCTAAACCATCGTCCTAAGGAGTCTATTTATAAACCTCCAAAGGGTGCTATTCAATAGTCACACCTCTTAGGAAAGGAGAAGAAGAAACGGAACTCAATTCGGATAAGAATTGAATCAAGAATCACACTTTTCATGAAGAGGTGCAACACTTCTGGACAAGAAAACCTCACTGGAACTCGTCCGAGTACACGTCCGAGTCGGACGTGTACTCTATTCCGTATCAAAAGCCTTCTGGAGCTCATCCGACCACATGTCCGAGTCAGATGTGTACTTGCTGAGCGCTTCTGAAGCTTGTCCGAAAACCTATCCGACTCAGACAGGTGGTCTCACACTTCCAGTTAACTTGGTTTAGTTACTGGACATAGTCTGACTTGTTGTGCGATTCGTACGCCTACTCAGACAGCCAAACTTCATTTTTTTCCTTTCTTCCTTAGCTAATTATTGAAAAATCTCCAATAATCTCCTGCCATTTTCCAATGAATATAGCATCACCTACAGGGGTTATCCTTCTGTTCTTGAAAGGTATTCAGATGCTAGTTGGATCATGAACAAAGATGATCACTCTTCTACAAGTGATTGGATCTTTGTTTTGGGCGGTGGAGCAATTTCTTGGGCTTCAAAGAAGCAAACTTGCATTGAAGACTCCTCCATGGCTGCTGAATTCATTGCTTTAGCTTCACCGAGCAAAGAAGCAGAATGGCTGAGAAATCTCTTGCATGAGATTCTAGTTTGGCCAAAACCAATTTCACCAATATCCATACATTGTGATAGTACTACTATGATTGCTAAAGCATATAGTCAAGTGTACAATGAAAAATCTAGGTATATTGTTGTGAGGCATAGCATGTAGAGACTTGATCACAAGTGCTTGCATAACCTTGGACTATGTGAACACCAAATGTAATTTGGCTGATCCTTTAACAAAAGGACTCGCGAAGGACATGATAGAAAAGACTTCTATTGAGATGGGATTGTCCTAGACCATTCACAGTGAAAACCTCAATTCATTACTAGTTTAACTACTAGTTCTGAATTCAATGTAGTGAAAAGTACATTGCATAATGGTCGGAACACTAATACAGTTTAGTGTTAATATTCGCCAGTGAGCTTAGGGTGAAAAATACATTGTCTAAACGGTTGGAACACTAAATACAATTAGTATTATTTACTCGCTAGTAAGTTAAGATTGAACGATTGAGTTCTTAACAAGTTCAAGTTAAATACCAAATATGAGAAGAGCAAGATTGCCGGGAATTCTCATATGGCGGAGGTATTTTGAAACTTGCCTATATGTATGCATTATGAAAATTCATAAAAGGTTTTTCAGTGAAACCTTGAAAGTATACATGAAAGAGATTGAGGCACATAGTTGTTATGTGTTATTAATAACATGTTGCGGGAAAGCGAACTTGTGCGTGATTACATTAAGGCTTGTCAATGGACTGTTGGTTCAAAGCTTGTCTACCAAATTAGTTCGACATGTTTGCAAGTTGTTTTCACTAAGGCGTTGGTTCAATCAAAACACACCAGGGCTGATGCATGAGTTATCAAGAAAAGTTCTTGACTTTGAGAGGAAGGCAATTTTCCAAATCATTGAAAAATGGCGGGGGATTGTTGGAGATTTTCCAATAATTAGCTAAGGAAGAAAGGAAAAAACTGAAGTTTGGCTGTCCGAGTAGGCGTACGAATTGCACAAGAAGTCGGATTATGTCCAGTAACTAAACCAAGTTAATTGGAAGTGCGAGGGAACCTGTCCGAGCCGGACAGCTTTTCGGACAAGCTCCAGAAGTGCTGAGCGAGTACACATCCAACTCGGACGTGTGGTCGGATGAGCTCCAGAAGGCTTCTAATGCGGAATAGAGTATACGTCCGACTCAAATGTGTACTCGGACAAGCTCCAATGAGGTTTTTCTATCATGAAGTGTTGCACCTCTTCACGAAAAGTGTAATTCTGAATTCAATTCTTATCCGAATTGAATTCCGTTTCTTCCTACCTTTTCTTAAGAGGTGTGTGACTATTGAATAGCAACCTTTGGAGGTCTATAAATAGACTCTTTAGAACGATGGTTTAGACACAAGCAATCATTCTCAGTTTACAAGATATTCTTGCACTTTTCACACGTGTTTTGTAGTTCATTTGAGTTAGTGCAAACTTCTAACGACCATCTTCCTCTTATCTCATAAAAATATTAGTATTGAACTTCTTGCACATATAAGGGGACTAATAAAGCCTAAAGAAAAGGGCATTTGCACGATTTGAAGAGGCACTTACTGCTTTCTACTCTTGTAACAGATTAGGTGTTCCTACAGAAATAAAGTTCAGTTTATAATTGGTTCTTTTTGTACTGTAAAGTCCCATTGCTGTTCAGAATATCCAACAATAATAATGTTATAATGCCGTTAAGGTTCAGCTTAGTCCTGGAATCCATCGAAATGACAATTATGATTTGTGGAAAAAGTGAAAAAATCTTCATGGAATTCGATAACTCTGGCAATAAAAAAGCTTATGATGGATGGTTCCTAACTGCGCATAGGAATATCTGTTAACAGTATTTCTTTGTTCTTCAAACTTGCGATTTTTCAGTAGAAAATTTGCAAGATGCATCAACTTCGGCTGGAAGCTTTGCGGCGACGAATCCTCAAATGTCCAAATTTGCCAGCCCCTGGAGATGAACCCTCAAAAATTATAGGCAAATATCCTGTAGCACTTTTGTATCTCCGCTGAATCTGCACGTAAATTACAATCACATAAACACTGCAGCACTAACATGAACATGACGTTTTATTGGTGGGTTTGTAACGAGAGAAAGGAATCATAGCAAAGAGTGTTGTTTAGATACTGGAAATGAAAGTTTACAGAATTGTTATTTGCAGTGACAATTTTACTATTTGCTGTAACATTTTTCTGTGAAAAATCTAAAATGCCCCTTAGATTTTTAAAAAAAATAAAAAAAATCATTTTCAATCTAATTATAACCGATAGTCAGTCACTAGGACAATCCATATTACATGGTAAATAAATAATCTATACATTTTTTGTACGTAAAATTGGTTTTTTAACAAAAAAAAAAAAATCTATACATTTTTCATGTTCTTTTCTTCTCTTTTGAAATTCTAACATTTCTAACGTAATATCAAAGGCAACTTAATCCAATCACAGCTTTCGCGGATCTAACTTAAAAATTGTCCTGCACATAGGGAGCGAAACCCTGGGAGTTTCTTCCAAAATACCCCCCAAAGTGGGTGGTATTTTGATACCGCCCAAAGTGAGCGGTTATTTTGGATCAAAATACCGCCCAGGCAGTATTTTGATTCATAAAGTGGGCGGTATTTTGGATGCAGTATTTTGATTCATAAACACTTTGGGCCGTATTTTGGTAATGTTTCTGCAAATAGGGTGTGAGATTTTGGAATATATTTTTGTCAATGACGAGATTTCTCAAGAGTTTTTATTTTTTTAGCGAAAGGGCAAAATATACTTTTCACAGAAAAATGTTACTGCAAATAGTAAAATTGTCACTGCAAATAGTATGCCCCAAAGTTTATAATGATTCCTCCTTTTTTAAAGAATCGCTCAAACACATATAAGTAAGTGACTTTCATTACCATTCCACTCTACTATTAAACCTATACCGATAGTGACTTCAGACGTCAAACCAGCAACCAACACAGTTTCAGTATGATGGTATACACACACAGACAATAGATTTACTGGTATGATTCTTTTGGCATTATTTCTATGGTACAAAGAGTGCTCTCAAAAGAAAAGTGACAAGTATTCACAGAAAAGGGAATGGTTAGTCCCCAGAGTGGTCAAATCGAAACAAATAAACAAGCACTATTCACCAGCTTCAGCCTTTACAGAGTCATACATGCGATTGGATGAATAAGGACCAAAATGAGACTGGAACTACATATAAAGGATTAGAATTTGCAGGATGCACATGCACAAGGGCTGGAAACCGAAATTTTAAATTGCATTGGAAGTTTGGAGGGCATTTGCAAAATTCAAGTATGCTCAATAGTGTATTCACTTCATAACCAAAAATGTCTAAATTTTACCTCAAAAATCTGTTCACTACTTCGAATGCAATTCCTCCCAATAACACAAACTGTTCCACCAGATCCGCCTCCGGTGATTTTTGCACCATACAGAGTCCCTTCGACAGATTTTGACATCTTACTATGTTGCATTTCTTGTACTAACTGAGCAAGCCTATCGGTTCCATCCGAGCCCAGTGCGCAGGCACTGTAACTATAGTGGCACTGCAAAACGAAATTGAAGTTAATCAAAAAGGATTCAAGAATATATTCCACAACTTAAGCACATACATGTTCAGCAGAAACTTTTTGTTGATTTGCAATTGAAAACTAGTATTCATATTCCATTTTACATATATAGATTATAAGATAATATTTCATATCCTATAGCTATTCAACCTAACTGAAATGGTCAAAAAGGAGATAAAAGGGTTCAAGTGAGTTAAAGGTCATTTCCTTAGCCCTTAGGGTTCTTTCTTGCTTTTTGTTTACAGCATGTTTGTTAGCATGATTCAATGTAACTTGCAATATTTTTCCATTTTCACTTTATGGATTTCATCAGTTCAACCAAGTCGAAATATAAGCACCTCCTACATTGATATTAATTCCTTGTGCGTTTGGTCTGTTCTTGCAATAGCATAACTTACCACTAACTAGTGCACTTGCGGTGAAAACACTACAGCATAAGCAAATAGAATCTTTGGTCCATTTGTCAAGTAAAATTGCATATGCATGAAATGCACGTACCTGATACATGAGCTCTCCTAGAGCTGAGAGTTGTTCATCAGAAGTTGAAGATGTTAATAGTGCTTTAAAAGCCTGCAAATCAAGCTATGTCAACAACGGTTGAATTTGAAATTTCACTACGTGGAATAGCTCAGGTGTGTTCCCAAATTTCCTTGTCTGTCTTTTCAAACATACAATCAACAAGAAAGTCAAATACAATTTCCACCAATCAAGTAACGGCATATTCTTCTATGCCAAAATTTACAACTATAGTGCCTATTTTAACCTACAATACTTTTTATAAACCGTAAGCAAGACAAACCACCTTTTGTCAGTTGTCACCATACACATATCTCTAGGTTTAACAGGAACCTGGTCCTCACCCCAGAAGAAAATTGTTAACTGATTTATTCACAAAATCAGTGCAAGGGGTGAGAGATCCAAGATTGGAAAACAGAATACCAAACCTCACAAATCTTCATTATAGTTCCATACAGCAGAAATTTGAAAGAGATCAATAATGGACTAAGTCCACAGACTTGTATTTACAGATCAAAGGATCTCCTGTACTATCTAACTGGCTCTTGGAAATTCTTTAAAAAGCATTGTGGAATCACTTACAAAAGTAAGAGCACACATTAGCAGCAATTTACAGTTCAGACAAGTTTCTAATAGAATCGTCCATTGAATTTTAAGCCAACTCTGATATGACCTCTTTATCAGTCTGATATCAGCAAACAATCAAAATAAAGGCTTGAATGCATACACAAGATGAAACTTATGCATCCTTAAAATTCTCAAACTGATAATTTATTTCATCTCGTCAAATAACATACACGGGCCAAAATTAATCCTTCCCATTACAGTTGAGTAATAAAACCCATTTGCTTTTATAGGAAGTTCATAAAAGAAAACCGTTCTCCATGAGAAATAAATACCATAAAAGCCACAAAGTAAGCTACACAATATTAGTTACCACATCCTTCTATGCTTACTACTGTCCCTTTTCTCTTTCTTCGTTTCTTGTTTTCCCATCTCAATAGTGTGGGGCAGGACCAACACGTTCTCATGTGTTTGTCAATTTCTTCATTAATTTTTTTTTTTCCATCATAATTACTCCCATGGGGTCCTTCTTTTGAAATCTAAAACAAAATATTCACATGCACCTTTTTGTTTATTGTAGCTCACATTACTGTTTCTGAACAATTCAAACACTAAAATCCAAGATTTAGATAATCTAAACTGGGAGAAACAGGGGACCTTTTAAACATAATACTGACCTTCACACGAAAATTTTCATAAATGGGATGTCTCGTTGCTGCTCTCAGTCCATACTTACGTTTCTTATCTATCACAGTAACTGGATCATTGTGGTCACTGTACTTCTCCATAAATGTCTCACCGAGCAAGGACTCAGGAAGCATCTTTGAGTACACAGCCTCATATCTGAACAAGCCAAAAGAAATGTAAAAATAGTAAAAAATCTATCATAATTGCACACGAGGATTATAAAATAATAAATTTGAAACTGAAGCCTGATTGTAGACCAAATAATCTTTGTACAAGAATAGACTACATATGAAAAATGAAGGAATAGATTCCATTTACTGTATGGAAATTGATGTAGACCCTGAGGAAAAATCCATGACTGGATTTTTTAATGGATTTTGTGTATCCACTAGGGGGAAATTTCAAAATTTATTTCTTTAAAGAGAAAACCAAAGGATAGGAATATTTAGACCAACTGTCTAACCATTTCCAGATGTAGAAATATAAGCTCTTATGTTTTTTTTACCAATTGCATAAATTTTTAAAGATAGACATAAGTTGTTGATATCAGGAAATTGGTTTGGAGATGGAGTTAGCATGGGATAGTTTTGCTAGAGGTGGCCAATGGTGGACTTGGAGATTCAGGAAGATTAACATTACAAGAACCATAATTTAGATATAAAAGAAAAAGAGACACTGGTGTATGCCGCCTGTGCTTTGAGATGAAAGCCTACTTTGGCCTCAGAATCCTTTTGTATAATTTAGACCCACTAAAGTACCTTCCAAGTTTGGCTAATAGAGATTTCAAGAAAATATTGTGGTTTGTGGTGCTGAACTCCATAAAAGAGAGGAAATGCGATTCTGTCACTGAAATTCACTAATTTAGAACACATGATCTTACCTGTGCGGAGTGAGGTTGCACAGGTAGTCCAGTACAGCTTCTGATTCAATAAGCTCCAACCCATCTTCTTCAGAATCATAAGGAGTCGCAGCATTAGCAGACCTTGACTGTGACAGGATTGAAGATGCGAAAGATTTTATGATCCTCTGACCCATGAAGGCCCCAACTCTAACAGATCCATAATCTGCACCGCCAACACTGTAAAAACAGACACTTCGCTCTTTAATTGCTTACATTTAAAATTTTACATTGTTTCTGTTAGTATTTACACAGAAAAAAAATCTACAGAAAAAGCGGGAAGAGATTGATAAAAGGCAAGACACATATAGATGATGATCAACTTTAACATTGAAAGGAGATTAGAGTCAGCAGGCAAAATATATAAACTACATGTAAAATATCAACATGAGTTAAGAAGCTGCACAAGGGGATGTAAAAGTATTTGTACCCCCAGAATCTCAGTGATTCCAGTCCTTTTCTTTCCAACCACTCACAAAATTCCCCAGATGAAGAACAAGAACACAATTCTTTTAATTTATAATACAGAATAATAAGATGACTAGAACATAGAGGACCCTGACCATGGTGACCATTTTTATACAACTCTCTACTTTTAGAAAGAATATAATCCTCTTTCCTCATGATTGATTTCAGGCTGCTAATGGTAATTAGTTTGTCTGATAAGCTTAGTAAGGACAGTATAACAGCCAGCATATTGCAGTCCTTTTGGGGTGAAATCAAATAGCATGGCCTTTCAGAGGGTATGGCAGTCCTGGCAATCTTATGAACGTGTGCTTTAAGGACTTCTTCTAAAAGTGAGTGATAAAGTGCTTTAACTAACTGTAGTCGAAATTCCGTGAAGATTTTCATGTAAACCCATATCTTTTCAGTATCAACTAATCTCAGTAAAAAGAACTAAAATACTATTCCATTAATGCTATGTCACATTATATACATTGCATTCATAGGAGGGTTTACCTTAGTACCTAGAGGAGCCATCACAAACCGGAGTTTGTTTCCTCAATCCATACGAGTTACATTTGGAATACCACATAATTAGTATGCTCCTAAACTTCAATTGTTAGAATTGAACTCAGACTATCATAATCATATATTCACATCTAAAATTTTCATGTTCCCCATTAACTCGTCCAAAATCTTTTGGGATAAAGTATTGAAGAATTCAAGTTGTTGATTAGCATGCAAAGAACTACTCGCACTACTTGAGGCACAGAAAGTAAAACCTCATCTCCTAGGTTGTCTGCTTATCACACAAACATTCAGGACAATAACACCTTCTGCTTTTTCCTCTGTTTTAAGTATCTGAATGGAAAGCTTTTAATTTGGATTTGGGAACTTTCTTTATCACCATATTTGTCATCAGGAAGCATTTCTCACACACAAAGTACATGCATGATGTAGTTTGAATAGTAGAGAAGCACCCAAAGCCTTCAAGAATGTTCCAGTATCTGCTATGTGATACATACAGAAATCCATAGGCAAACTTCATTTGCATTAGCTATGGGGAAGGCAATTTTCTACCTTCAGTAGTTATCTTAACTCTTAAGAGAACCATTTTTTTTTTTTTTTTTCCCCCATTAAAGTAATTACAAATGACCATCTTGACAGATGAACTTGCTAAAGCATCTCCATATACTGTGAAAAGCTAAAACAAATCCAAGAAGTTTGGACAACAGAGTAAGTCGAGCATATTAGTGTGAATTTTCTCGACATTCCGCTTGAATCTGCACCACATCGGACCTTTTCTACACCACAGGG
The DNA here is from genome assembly GCA_016801395.1 of Leptodermis oblonga. Classification (NCBI taxonomy): domain Eukaryota; kingdom Viridiplantae; phylum Streptophyta; class Magnoliopsida; order Gentianales; family Rubiaceae; genus Leptodermis; species Leptodermis oblonga. Next base: position 10,314,907 of record CM028757.1, read on the forward strand.
GTTTGTTAAAAATTGATATTTTATGGAATCTGGCGGAGCATACAGATAGTTTCATTAGTCATAACTGTTCCACGCATTCTAAAAATTAAAATACTAACAGCTAACTAAATTCATTCTGCCAATGCTAACAGATAAAAACACAATACTATCTGAAGCAGTTTCCTAACAACCATCCTCAGCTAAACTTAAATTTCAACCAACTCCCCAGTGAAAATGTTACATGAACTTCATTATCCAATTTTGCTACTTAAAGCAATCTTTCATAACTAGAAAGGAACCTTCATTAGTAATCAATGGAAAACAAAAAATAATAATAATAATAATTTTAATAATAAATAAGTAAAACAAAACAATAAAATAAAACCTCAATTTCCCAGCATAGAGAATACACAACTACAGCCAATCTCCAAACGAAAATAAACTAAATAGAAGCACAAAGAATGCGTTACCTGTGTCTAATCCCCGAGTCAATTCCCCAGAATCTTATATGAGGAGGAATGTCCACCAGACCAAGTACCTCAGCAGGCTGCATGAGAGACAGAGGCATGAACAAGGAGAAGAAGAGAAAGAAACAAAAGTAAATTAAGATGCTTGCAATCTATATCTATATTATTAGAATGAAATATTTTTTTCTTTTAGATTTGAATCCACTCAGCTGGATAAGTTCTTCCATCAAGAAGTGTACCCTCATTGTGTATGCATTAATTCCTAAATTTTCATTCAGTTGAGGAATTAGGAAACTAGCTGCGTATGGTAGTTACCTAATCCCGTAGGTATCAAACAAATAATCCGAATTTGGTTTATGGTAACGTAAGAAGTGGTTCCCAATTTGACTTTATGAAACAATGTTAGAATAGGAAAAATGGAGTTGCCTAAATCTGAATCCTAGTTTAATTCTGCAGAACTTTAGAAGGGGAAACTGATCTTTTTATTTCTTACGTTCAACTAGGAAAAGACTAGATTAAATAGAGAACCTATTCTAGTTTCTTACCATAACAGACCCTTCTCAACTATAGTAACTCCTATCAATCAGGGCTACCATAATTAAGATTGATTCTACCTTCCTTACTAATCAAATAAGGTAATTATCGTA
>CM028757.1:10316099-10416099 GCA_016801395.1 Leptodermis oblonga
ATTAGCAACTAATCAGGAATCAATCCTTATCCTTTAACTTTCAACACTCCCCCTCAAGTTGGAGCAAAAATGTCTAACATGCCCAACTTGCTTATGTGACAATCAAATGGTAGTCGTAGTAGCCCCTTGCTTAGGACATCTGCCACTTGTTGAGCTGAAGGTACAAACGGGGTGCAAATTATTCCCTTCTCTAGCTTCTCCCTTATGAAATGCTTATCAATTTCAACATGCTTGTTCCTCTCATGTTGAATAGGATTTTGAGCAATGCTAATAGTCGCCTGGATATCACAATACAACTTCATAGGTAGAAGAATAGGTCTGTTCAGGTCTTGCATCAACATCTTGAGCCATAAAACATCTTTAATTCCATGGCACTTTGCCCGAAATTCAGCTTCTGCACTACTAGTTGCTACCACTTTTTGCTTCTTACTTTTCCAAGACACCAAATTGCCCCAGAGAAAGGTACAATAGCATATGGTAGATCTCCTATCTGAGACAAAACCAGCCCAATCAGAATCTGTAAACACCTCAATGCCCCTCTTCTCACCTTTACCAAAAAACAGTCCATTCCCGGGGGTCCCTTTCAGATATCTCAGAATCCTATAAGCAGCTTCTAGGTGTTCTTCATAAGGAGAATGCATGAATCATGAAACCAAACTCACAGCAAATGCAATGTCAGGCCAAGTGTGGGACAAGTAAATTAATTTTCCCACCAACCTTTGATATCTTCCCTTCTCAGTGGAAACTCCATCCTTGATATCTCCTAGTTTGATGCTCACATCAACTAGAGTGTCTGAAGGTTTGCAGCCACTCATTCCAGTCTCTTTTAAGAAATCTAGAATGTATTTTCTTTGAGATACTGTGATACCTTTCTTGGACCTAGCGACCTCCATTCTAAGGAAGTATTTCAATTGTCTCAGATCTTTGATCTCAAATTCTGTAGCCAGATTCTGCTTTAGTCTCCCCATTTCTTCAAAATCATCACCAGTTAAGATTATGTCATCCACGTAAACAATCAGGACTGAAACTCTCCCATTGGAATGTTTTGTAAACAAGGTATCATCTGAGTGCCCCTGTTATATCATTGACCTTTAACAAATTTGGTGAATCTGTCGAACCAAGCTCAGGGGGATTGTTTCAGTCAATAAATGGACCTTTTCAGCCTGCACACCTTCTTCCCAAACTTCTCAACGAACCCAGGCGGTGGTTCCATATATACCTCTTCTTGCAAATCACCATTTAGGAAAGCGTTTTTGACATCTAGCGGAAACAATGGCCAATCAAGATTAGCAGCCACAAATAGTAATACCCGAATTGAGTTTACCTTAGCTACTAGTGAGAAAGTTTTAGAATAGTCCACTCCATAAGTTTGAGTAAATCTTTTTGCTACAAGGCGAGCCTTGTATCTTTCTAAGGATCCATCCGAGTGGTATGTCACAGTTAATACCCACTTGCATCCAACTGACTTCTTCCCATGGGGTAGGTCCACTGTCTTCCAAGTATAATTCTTTTCCAAAGCACTCATCTCTTCGAACACAGCTTTCCTCCAATTTTTATCATGTAGGGCCTCCTGAATAGTGTTAGGAATGTACACACTAGACAGTTGTGAAATAAATGAGCAATGGTTAGGTGAAATGTTCACATAAGACACAAAATTAGATAGTGGATGCTGTGTGCATGATCTTACTCCTTTTCTAAGTGCAATAGGAAGCTCCAAGTGATTAGAAGAACCCGAATTTTCTGAAGGAGTAGTTGCAGGACTTTGTGAGTCAATATCATGACCTTGGAGTTCAGGATCAAACCTTGGCAGAGATGATTGATAATGCTGAGGATTGGTGCTCTTTCTCCTGAAGTAGACCAGACCTTTGAATCTGTTCTGATCAGTTGTTGGTAGTTCTACCTCTAACTGGTGTTGCTGGGATGGCATTTTTTGTGATTCAGGTTCAAAGCTTTCAGCCTGTGTGACAATGGTTAGTTCAGGAATCAGAATTTTTGATGGCCAGAAAACCTCATCTTTACTTTGATTCTCCCCCTGAAGATGAGGCAGACTGTGGGAAGATGTACCTTCAAGAAAGGTAACTTCCATAGACACATACATTTTCTTAGAAGTAGGGTCATAGCATTTGTATCCCTTTTGATGGGCTGTGTATCCTACAAATATACAACGTTGTGCCTGAGGGTCAAGTTTGGATTTGTGGGGATGGATGTTGTGGACAAAAGCAACACAGCCAAAGATTTTTAACGGGAGATCGGTGGTTAACCGAAAGTTGGGGAATAGTATATTGAGCTGTTGAATGGGAGTAATGAATTTTAAGGTATGAGTAGGCAACCTATTTATTAGATATGCTGCAGTTAATACAGCTTCCCCCCACAAAAATTTTGGAACCTTAGTTCTAAGAATTAAGGCCCGAGCTGTTTCAAGAAGATGGCGGTTCTTCTGTTCTGCTACCCCATTTTGTTGAGGTGTATAACTACAAGAACTTTAATGCACAATGCCATTGGTAGAGAAGAACTGCCCTAACACATGATTAAAGAATTTTTTTCCATTGTCACTTCTAAAAATCTTTATGGGAGTTTAAAATTGAGTTAAGATCATGGCATAAAAGTGTTTAAACACTAATGCAACATCAGATTTGTCTTTCAATAAAAACACCCAAGATACTCTAGTATGGTCATCAATGAAAGTGACAAACCAACGTTTCCCGGATAGGGTGGATACTCTAGAGGATCCCCAAACATCACTGTGAATCAAAGAAAATGATGCAGATGGTTTGTATGGTTGAGATGAAAATGTAGCACGATAATGCTTTGCCAATTCACAAGACTCACATTTCAAGAGTGAAAATTGTTTATTCATAAACTTAGGAAACAGTAGCTTTAAGTAGCTGAAACTAGAGTGCCCTAACCTATAATGCCAAAACATAATTTCATTATTTTCAGAAACTGAAGTTGAAGCAACACATGTTCTCCTATCTAGCATACCCATAGGTCTTATGTTTAGGAGATATAAGCCACCAGCTTGTTCAACATCCCCAATCATCTCCCCCAGGTTAAATCCAGAAAAACACGAGGGGAGCAAAAATTAGCCGTGCAATGGTGGTCATGTGTGAATTTGCTGATAGATACCAAATTATAAGAGAGAAAGGGGATATGAAGAACATCTTTCAGAGTTAGGTTGGAAGACATGGGTATAGGCCTTTTGCCGACAACAGTGGCAAATGAACCATCAGCAATTTTTACTTTGAAATTACCTGCAACAGGTGTATAAGAAGAAAAATATTTTGAAAACCCAGTCATGTGGTCTGTGGCTCCTGAATCTAAAACCCAGTAGTCATTAGATTTGGTACGAGCAATTGTACCAACAAAGACTGTACCTGATTGTGCTAAGGAAGCTAAGGCTGAGTTGTTTCCCATAGATTGGAACTGAAATAACTTTTGAAGATGTTCCATCTACTCCTTAGTGAAGGGGGAAGACTCATGAATCTGCTGGCCAGAATCTGAGGCACCAATAACAAGTGCCTGCAGATCTCCCCCAAATTTTGGACCTCCGTATTTCTTCTTGGACTTCCCTGTCGCTGGTTTTCCATGTAATTTCCAGCAAGTGTCACGAGTATGCCATGCCCTTTTGCAATAATCACACCAAGGCCTTTGCTTGCCTTGTCTTTCTCCTTCAAACATTGGACTTTTAACCACGAGTGCTGAATTTTCTACTTCAGTTTTTGGTTCATGGCTATGCCTCAACATCACCAATTTTCTAGCCTCTTCTCTACGCACTTCAAAAAAAACTTCTCGAACTGAGGGTAGAGTGTTTTTCCCTAGAATTCTGCCTCTAACCTCATCGAGGTTCTGATTCAGTCCAGCCAAGAAAACAAAGACTCTTCCTCTCTCTATCTTTTTCTTGTATATGGCACTATCATTTTGACTTTCCCATGTCTCTTCTTCAAAGAGATCTAACTCCTGCCACAGAATTATCATCTCATTGTAGTAACTAGTTACATCACGATCGCCTTGCTGCAATTTCCAAACCCTAGAATTCATTTCAAACAACTGAGAGTGGTTGTCCAAGTCTTAGTAGGTTTCTCTTATTGCCTCTCAGACGTCACGTGCAGTTGGCAGGAAGATGAAGGCCTTTCCGATCAAGGGATCCATGGAGTTGATCAGCCATGATGTAACCATGGAATTTTCAGATCTCCACTGTTGAAACTTTGGATCCAATGAACTCAGCGGTTGGATCTCCCCATTCAGGTAGCCAACTAATCAGGAATCAATCCTTATCCTTTAACTTTCAACAAATTCTGTTTTCTAGTTAGTTACCTAATCTTAAGAGATTTCAGTTGTTAGATTGTCTATTTAAAAGATAGACAATAAGCTTGTATGGGTCATATTTTTTGAGTTCTAACACACAAGAAAAGAATTCTTCTCTCTTACCAAATTCTACACTTTCAGTTTTTTATGACATTTTGCTTATATTCTACAGATTGTTCGAATCCTAATTCATTTGAATTTTTTTCGGAATTGTTACTTGAAGGACACATTTTATTAAACGTATGACGCTTTTTAAAAATTTTAGAAGTGAATTTACATTTTTGCTCCTCCATTCTCTTTTACATTTTTTGTAGAGGAAATGAAATTTTGAATGTGTTGGGTGTTGCAAATTCTTAGGGTACTGTGTGTTAGGAATATAATAGTGTTTATGATGCGTTTTTCAGCTGCGTAGTGATAATTTTAGGGTAAATTCAGTAGTCGTTCGCCGGAAAAACGATTTTCCGGCGAACGGCCGGGAAAATCGCTTGGCCTAGGCGATTTTCCTAGGGGCAGGCAATTTTCCCTGAGAAAATCGCCGGGGGAAAAAAATTTTGGGTAAATACTATCAAGGTATATTTGTCTTTTCGCCAATTAAAATTTTAAAAAGTGTCTTGTATATAGTAAAACGGGTCCTGCAATTAGCATGCCCCATTTTTTTCACTGATTGTCATCCGTTATTGAACAGTGAACACATGTCCAATTGTTCAGTACAATTCTATCCTTTGGTAAATGTTTTCATTTTCGATCCACCTTTTCAAAATTTTGATCAATTAATCTTTGATGGAATAATAGTTTTTAAAATCAATTTATTATTATTCTAGAAACCGGTTTTATTAAGGTATATGTTTTCCTATTTAAATCCTTACTAATGAAACAGATTAATAAATTTATAACAGGGGTAGAAATTTGAGACTAAAGGGATACAAATCATCCTTGACCTAACTTAAAACATGATTTTGAAATACAAATTATATACAGATAGTTTTATCAGGATGTAGAAATATAGAGAACTAGAAAATGATAATTCTCTTATTGTCTTCCTAATTAACGAGTGAAAGCATATATAGAAAACAAGGAATTTAAAAGATAAGGATAAAGGAGATTCCTTATCCTTAGAAGTAAATAACAGAACAAGCATAGTATATCACATATTTCCACACAGGAATATACATAAATGTGTTCAAAGTATAGAGAAAAGAGCAGCAAATTTCTGTTGGCTACGTAACTGTTAAGTACCTGACAAACCATTGCAAGAAGTTTGTTGGCTTCACCACATGCCGAAGTCATCTGGTCCATCACACCACATGGAGCTCCAACTACATGATTCTCTACCTATAAAACAGGAATATGGGAATAGTAAGGTACACATATTCTGAAAGATTTTATAAGGCAGGAAAATTACATTGAATATCTTGACATCAAACCTTTTGGCAGAGTAACGCAAGCTCCCGTGGATGAATTTTCAATCCTACAAGACATGGATCATAGAGTGACTGAAGCAGACATATCTAATTAATTTTAAAAATATACCCATATATAAGTGAGAGGCAGGATAATGACAACTGTTACACGTATTTACACATATTTTAGATGTCAGCTAAAGGTAAGGTCAACATCTGAATTTCATCTACTAACAATGTGACATAATTCTTGAGTTTTATGCTTTGATATGCAGCAATAAAATATAATGGAAAACCGAAAATATTAGATTGTCGACTCTAACAACATGAATAGCATATAGAATTCTTTTTTAACACAACTGAACTCTTTAGACGTGATGCCCACGATGCAATTCCTTCCTAAATCTACAACACAATATCACTTCCCTCTGTCCAACCGACCAATACATTGCCACCGGAAATTCAACCTCCAGTTCCTCAATTTGTCATTGCTTCTAATTCTTTACTTTCTTTCCTCAACCTCACACTTTGTAAAATAACTCATCCACACAACTCTATCCTTGTTTCCCTATTATCTTCCATGTTTGCCCAATTTCCTACGGGCAAACCCTAGTGATACTTATCTATTACCACCAACTACTGCCTAATTTGACTACCATAACTTTTTCGCGCTAAAGTAAACAAGAAGAAGATACAAGCACTTTAATTGCAAGAAATAAACAGAATAAGATTAGAAACAATAAAATAAAATAAATAGTAGGTTTCACTTTTCCCTTTTATCTTCCAACTGTACCTGTAGATCTACATGTGAAAGAGGAAATTTTATAAACATCAGAAGTGCTGCTAAATAACTTCGCATTTTCAAAAGACAAAGCCATATAGAATAATCATATGAAAGCAAAGTTTCAAGATAGACTAAAAGAACAGAGTTACCATGAGAAGCAGCTATGGCAGACATGCTAGCAACTTCAACCGATGCAGAAGAAGATACACCTTTACCTTCTGGTACAGCAGAAGAAACCTACAAGTGCATAAGATACACAATTGTCATGTCTCAAAGAAATATATCTCTAATAACTAATCAATTCATCTAATAGATGAACGAATGTTTACGCCTCATCTGGTATTTCTGAAATTGGTGGAGAATATTGAGGAAAATACATTCACATAAGTGGTAAGGGAAAAATAGGTAGCGCCAAGCTTCTGGGAAGTTTTTACATCTTTGCTGGACAACTGAGGTTTCAAAGAAACCCAAGGAGAGATTTGGGGGCTGCTGCAGGTAATAATCTTTTGGGCAATATGGAAGGCCAGGAATAAGTATCTATATTTGAGGGAACTAAGCCAAGCCTTATTCTAAAATAACTAAGATTTCAACACAGCTGCAGCTGATGTCAACTGCAATGCCTTTTGAAGAACATTATGCAGAAAATTAAAATTTAGTAAGAGATGGAATTATTGCCTTCTTAAAACCAAAAAGAAGAAGCATAGCTAAACAGTTTTTCTGGTACCTGCCACCATTTCAAGATTTAAAGCTTAACGTGGATGGTTCAGTGTAGAACTTTAGAAGGGAAAAACTGACCTTTTTATTTTTTACGTTCAACGAGGAGGAGACTAGATTAAATAGAAAACCTATTCTAGTTTCCTACCATAACAGACCTTTCTCAACTATAGTAACTCCTATCAATCAGGGCTACCATAATTAAGATTGATTCTACCTTCCTTACTAATCAAATAAGGTAATTATTGTAATTAGCAACTAATCAGGAATCAATCCTTATCCTTTAACTTTCAACACTCCCCCTCAAGTTGGAGCAAAAATGTCTAACATGCCCAACTTGCTTATGTGACAATCAAATGGTAGTTGTAGTAGCCCCTTGCTTAGGACATCTGCCATTTGTTGAGCTGAAGGTACAAACGGGGTGCAAATTATTCCCTTCTCTAGCTTCTCCCTTATGAAATGCTTATCAATTTCAACACGCTTGGTCCTCTCATGTTGAACAGGTATTTTGAGCAATGCTAATAGCCGCCTAGTTATCACAATACAACTTCATAGGTAGAAGAACAGGTCTGTTCAGGTCTTGCATCAACATCTTGAGCCATAAAACTTCTTTAATTCCATGGCTCATTGCCCGAAATTCAGCTTCTGCACTACTAGTTGCTACCACTTTTTGCTTCTAACTTTTCCAAGACACCAAATTGCCCTAGAGAAAAGTACAATAGCCTGTGGTAGATCTCTTATCTGAGACAAAACCAGCCCAATCAGCATCTGTAAACACCTCAATGCCCCTCTTCTCACCTTTACCAAAAAACAGTCCTTTCCCGGGAGGTCCCTTTCAGATATCTCAGAATCCTACAAGCAGCTTCTAGGTGTTTTTCATAAGGAGAATGCATGAATCGTGAAACCAAACTCACAGCAAATGCAATGTCAGGTCGAGTGTAGGACAAGTAAATTAATTTTCCCACCAACCTTTGATATCTTCCCTTCTCAGTGGAAACTCCATCCTTGATATTTCCTAGTTTAATGCTCACATTAACTGGAGTGTCTGAAGGTTTGCAGCCACTCATTCCAGTCTCTTTCAAGAGATCTAGAATGTATTTTCTTTGAGATACTGTGATACCTTTCTTGGACCTAGCAACCTCCATTCTAAGGAAGTAATTCAAAATTCCCATATCTTTGATCTCAAATTTTGAAGCCAGATTCGGCTTTAGTCTCCACATTTTTTCAAAATCATCACCAGTTAAGATTATGTCATCCACGTAAACAATCAAGACTAAAACTCTCCCTTTGGAATGTTTTGTAAACAAGGGTATCATCTGAGTGCCCCTGTTTATATCCTTGACCTTTAACAAATTTGGAGAATCTGTCGAACCAAGCTCAGGGGGGATTGTTTCAGTCCATAAATGGACCTTTTCAGCCTGCACACCTTCTTCCCAAACTTCTCAACGCACCCAGGCGGTGGTTCCATATATACCTCTTCTTGCAAATCACCATTTAGAAAAGTGTTTTTGACATCTAGCTGGAACAATTGCCAATCAAGATTAGCAGCCACATATAGTAACACCCGAATTGAGTTTACCTTTACTGGTGAGAAAGTTTCAGAATAATCCACTCCATAAGTTTGAGTAAATCCTTTTGCTACAAGGCGAGCCTTCTATCTTTCTAAGGATCCATCCGAGTGGTATTTCACAGTGAATACCCACTTGCATCCAACTGGCTTCTTCCCATGGGATAGGTCCACTGTCTCCCAAGTATAATTCTTTTCCAAAGCACTCATCTCTTCGAACACAGCTTCCCTCCAATTTTTATTATGTAGGGCCTCCTGAATAGATTTAAGAATGTACACACTAGACAGTTGTGAAATAAATGAGCAATGGCGAGATGAAATGTTCTCATAAGACACAAAATTAGATAGTGGATGCTGTGTGCATGATCTTACTCCTTTTCTAAGTGCAATACGAAGCTCAAAGTGATTAGAAGAAACTGAATTTTCTGAAGGAGTAGTCGCAGGACTTTGTGAGTCAAAATCATGACCTTGGAGTTCAGGATCCAACTTTGGCGAGATGATTGATGATGCTGAGGATTGGTGCTCTTTCTCCTGGAGTAGACCAGACCTTTGAATCTGTTCTGATCAGTTGTTGGTAGTTCTACCTCTAACTGGTGTTGCTGGTATGGCATTTTTTGTGATTCAGGTTCAAAGCTTTCAGACTGTGTGACAGTGGTTGAATCAGGGATCAGAATTTTTTGTGGCCAGAAAACCTCATCTTCACTTTGATTCTCCCCCTGAAGATGAGGGAGACTGTGGGAAGATGTACCTTCAGGAAAGGTAACATCCATAGACATACATTTTCTTAGAAGTAGGGTCAAAGCATTTGTATCCCTTTTGATGGGCTGCGTATCCTACAAATATACAACGGTGTGCCTGTGGGTCAAGTTTGGATTTGTGGGGATGGAAGTTGTGGACAAAAACAACGCAGCCAAAGATTTTTAAAGGGAGATCGGTGGTTAACCAATAGTTGGAGAATAGTGTATTGAGTTGTTGAATGGGAGTACTGAATTTTAAATTACGAGTAGGCAACCTATTTATTAGATATGCTGCAGTTAATAAAATTTTCCCCCACAAAAATTTTGGGACCTTATTTGTAAGAATTAAGGCCAGAGCTATTTCAAGAAGATGGCGGTTCTTCCATTCTGCTACCCCATTTTGTTGAGGTGTATAACTACAAGAACTTTGATGCACAATGTCATTGGTAGAGAAGAACTGCCCTAACACATGATTAAAGAATTCTTTCCCATTGTCACTTCTAAAAATCTTTATGGGAGTTTAAAATTGAGTTAGGATCATGGCATAAAAGTGTTTAAACACTAATGCAACATCAGATTTGTTTTTCAATAAGAACACCCAAGATACTCTAGTATGGTCATCAATGAAAATGACAAACCAACGTTTCCCGGATAGGGTGGATACTCTAGAGGATCCCCAAACATCACTGTGAATCAGAGAAAATGGTGCAGATGGTTTGTATGGTTGAGATGAAAATGTAGCACGATAATGCTTTGCCAATTCACAAGACTCACATCTCAAGAGTGAAAATTGTTTATTCATAAACAACTTAGGAAACAGTAGCTTTAAGTAGTTGAAACTAGAGTGCCCTAACCTATAATGCCAAAACATAATTTCATTATTTTCAGAAACTGAAGTTGAAGCAACACATGTTCTCCTATCTAACATATCCATAGGTCTTGTGTTTAGGAGATATAAGCCACCAGCCTGTTCAACATCCCCAATCATCTCCCCCGAGGTTAAATCCAGAAAAACACAACGAGGGGAGCAAAAATTAGCCGTGCAATGGTGGTCATGTGTGAATTTGTTGATAGATACCAAATTATAAGAGAGAGAGGGGATATGAAGAACATCTTTCAGAGTCAGGTTGGAAGACATGGGTATAGGCCTTTTGCCGACAACAGTGGCAAATGAACCATCAGCAATTTTTACTTTGAAATTACCTGCAATAGGTGTATAAGAAGAAAAATATTTCAAAAACCCAGTCATGTGGCTGTGGCTCCTGAATCTAAAACCCAGTAGTCATTAGATTTGGTACGAGCAATTGTACCAACAAAGACTGTACCTGATTGTGCTAAGGAAGCTAAGGCTGATTTGTTTCCCATAGATTGGGACCGAAATAACTTTTGAAGATGTTCCATCTACTCCTTAGTGAAGGGGGAAGACTCATGAATCTGCTGACCAGAATCTGAGGCACCAATAACAAGTGCCTGCAGATCTCCCCCAAGTTTGGACCTCCCTATTTCTTCTTGGAATTCCCTGTTGCTGGTTTTCCAGGTAATTTCCAGCAAGTGTCACGAGTATGCCATGCCCTTTTGCAATAATCACACCAAGGCCTTTGCTTGCCTTGTCTTTCTCCTTCAAACATTGAACTTTTAACCATGAGTGCTGAATTTTCTACTTTAGTTTCTGGTTCATGGCTATGCCTCAACATCACCAATTTTCTAGCCTCTTCTCTATGCACCTCTGAAAAAACTTCTCGAACTGAGGGTAGAGGGTTTTTCCCCAGAATTCTGCCTCTAACCTCATCGAGGTTCTGATTCAGTCCATCCAAGAAAACAAAGACTCTTCCTCTCTCTATCTTTTTCTTGTATCTGGCACTATCATTCTGACTTTTCCATGTCTCTTCTTCAAAGAGATCTAGCTCCTGCCACAGAATTATCATCTCATTGTAGTAACTGGTTACATCACGATCTCCTTGCTGCAATTTCCAAACCTTAGAATTCAGTTCAAACAACTGAGAGTGGTTGTCCAAGTCTGAGTAGGTTTCTCTTATTGCCTCCCAGACGTCACGTGCAGTTGGCAGGAAGATGAAGGCCTTTCCGATCAAGGGATCCATGGAGTTGATCAGCCATGATGTGACAATGGAATTTTTAGATCTCCACTGTTGAAACTTTGGATCCGATGAACTCAGCGGTGGATCTCCCCATTCAGGTAGCCAAGTTTCCCTTTGCCGTCAATTGCCAGACGGACTGTTTGAGACCATTCTAAGTAATTCTTTCCATTCAGTTTGTGAGGAGTGATCTGTAAGGTATTGTCTGAACCCGTCTGTGAAACAGATCCACTCACAGCCCATGCGGCTGTGGATGTTGTTGTGGGTTGACTTGCGCTACTAGTGGCTCCGGAAGTAGCTGCTGATGAACCCACCATGGCTGCCTTAAAGTTCATGTCTGAACCCTAGCTCTGATACCATGTAGAACTTTAGAAGGGAAAAACTGATCTTTTTATTTCTTACGTTCAACTAGGAGGAGACTAGATTAAATAGAGAACCTATTCTAGTTTCCTACCATAACAGACCCTTCTCAACTATAGTAACTCCTATCAATCAGGGTTACCATAATTAAGATTGATTCTACCTTCCTTACTAATCAAATAAGGTAATTATTGTAATTAGCAACTAATCAGGAATCAATCCTTATCCTTTAACTTTCAACATTCAGCAATTGGGAATCCCGGTCCAACATCTGGCGGAATCATTCCTCAGAATTCTACTGGAGGTGTGTTACTAGCAAAGGGATTATAATTTGGGAATGACACCGTTGTTTCAGCTGAATTGAGAGGAGCTCTATTGGAAGACCTTAAATTTTGCAAATCCATGCACTTGGAGGTTGTATATTGTGAGTGACTCAATACTGGTGGTAGATTTGATAAATTCAACAAAGATATACGAACACATGCACCAGTATCAGAAATTTGGCAACTATTTCAGCGAATTGGATATAGATTGTCACGTATATATAGGGAAGGCAATGCAGCTGCTGATTTCCTAGCTCCACTCGCAAACTATTAGAGAAGGGGTTGTGATCTACAGTCAAATTCCTTGCCAAAAGACTTGATGGGGATTGTTAGATTGGATCAAATGCAAGTTCCATATAACAGAATTTGTTAGGTTAAAATTAGTTCCTAGGCTTAAATCTGTAATCTAATCTTGCATACATGCATCATGTAAACACACTGATTTTGCAAATTAATATTACGATTTCATGTATCATTCGACACCATTTGCACACACTTGTGCACACCGTGCTTTTTAAGAGAGGTAAGGCTCATCACGTCCCCCTTCATTTGTATGTAATTTTCCTTTTAACAATACTAATAATAATGTAGCCAAGCCCACCAGCCAGGTGGAAAAAAGAAAAAAAAAATATTAGCACAGTCAAGGACAAAAATGCCACTGCAACTTCTTTAGCAAGAGGGCAGAAGCCGGATGTGGTTAGATTTCATCTTTGCAGGCCCCAGCGAAAGATGGAAGGTAGCACTAATTAATCAAAAAATTCCCACAAGAAGAACGGCTTTCTAGAAATGGCAAAATTAGTTATATTCATTGTTCAACAAGAGAACTTTCCATACAAATTATAAAGTGTCGGTATTCTATCAGGTTATCTTCCACAACCATAACCAAGGGGCCACGCTAAATTAACAATTTAAACAGAACATGAGTACCAATCAGTTCCCACAAACATCAGAATACTTTTTAACCCATAAAGAAATTGAGCATCAAAAGTCCAAGTACATAGATGGCATTATACTTAAACTTGAAAACTATATGACCCAGCTGCATAATCTATTATATGGCTGATTACTGAACACATTAAAAGCAGTAGTCTTAAACTGGAACCAAACAAAGAGAATTATGTGAGATTATAATACAATTCAAACATAATGGTGTAACATACCAGCATGCAAATACTGTTCTCAAAGCGTATGCCTAATTCTTTCATCAAAACTAGAACTGTCCCAGCAACATATGCAGCCCATCTAACAAAGAAATCATGTTAGAAAGTTCAATAAAACAGAGCAGAAGAGTAAAAGAACTAAAAACCTTTGGGAAGGATCTTGAGCAAAGTAGCTTTTAGCTTTTTCATATGACATAGGTTGCTCTCCATCCATAAAATCTGATAAATCCATGTCAAAGGTGGGGCCACGATTGCTTAATTCTGACCCATAAGATACCTGATAAACACAAATTTGCAAAAACAAAAATGAAAGATTACTAATGGAAGTTAAGGAACCCAGGGGACTGCATCGAAATATTATTTTTAGCATTCAAAGTAAAAAAGCAGGCTTCTGATGATGAACCAATTGTAGAACTAAACTTCTACTCAGAACAAGCTAGCAATTCCCTCGGAAAACAACTTTTAAATTTCTAAAGATGCAGTACAATTTAAAATCAAGTCAGAATACACGAATTATTGTCAAACACTATCTTTAAAATTTGCATTCTCGGGAGTATCAATACAAAGCAATAGTTGTCTAGGGCAACATGCCAGGGATTCAAACCTCATTACTGCACTTGCAAGTGCAACGCTGCATTTTTTTGCAAGGTCTCAGACAGTATGGCATAGGGCGACCGAATGATGATCAAGTTAATTTTGGTCCAGAAACAAAAGCACAAACTGTAATGCAAATTACTAGTTTCTCAATCAAGGAGAGAATATAGTACTGACATAATTCATGCAATACTTGCTTAATTGCAAACTTTGATTCCTGAGGAGATATCTCTTTGAAAAGCAGCAATCGACTAGAGACAAATTTGGAAACGCAGATTCTTATCTTGAGAAATATTACGCAATTTCAAGAAGGGGAAGAAATAAAATCAAGTAACTGCAGAATCTACAAAATAGTCATCAGAGTACCATTGCAGATATTATATCCGTTAATCATCAAAAGCATTCAAGCTAGTTTTCATGATATGCGATCCACCAGCCGAATATAAAGTTTCCATTATATGGATGTCAAATGAATGCAGATACATACAATTTGTAGCACAGGAGTTGACTCATCTCCTTCTGCAAGTTGTCGAGCCTGAGCATGCTTCCACAGTTTTTCTTTACCAGGTTGAATCTTTTGTACAGCAACGTGGCAAGCTTCTCTAATTGGCATCTGAAGATAATTTTCATCGGCTTGGAATCAAAAAGCTATACAAATCTTGCAGAAAATTACCGAGAATAAATAAATAAATCTACTTTGAAGCTCACTTTTCTTCTTTTCATCGTAATACCCCAAGCGAGAAACTTAAGGGAAAATATGAAGCATAAACAGGTATAGGTGATTTTGCAAGCTGGTAACTGGACGTCACAGGATGTGACAAATAAAAAATAGGCCAGCTACAAGTTACTTACAACAACGGTTGATGCAATTTTGCACTCAAAGGTTCAGAAGAAGAAGAAAATACAAAATACATCTGTAGCTGATGTCCCATTTAAATGCAGACAGCCACAAGTTGAAATAGTTCATTGAGCTAAGCATGTGAGACAAATGGTTTTAACTACTTTCTCTTCAGAAAGAAAATCATAAATCCAAAATATATTATAAGGCACTCCAACTGGAAGAAATACCACTGCTGAACTAATTTGTTGGCATCGCTTATGTCTCTATCACACAGCACAAAATCTAGCTATAAAGGAAGTCAACTGATAGAAGGAACAGTTGAAGAAAATTAACAAAGTGAATGGTGGAATTATATAAACCTGTAAAACAAGGCTTCCCGAGTAGTCAGCAATTCCACCCATGACATCCAACCTTCCTGGCGCTCTAGACACGAATATGTCTTCCTGAGAATTAGCAAATAATTTGAGCTTCCATTACAGGTGATTAAAAAATAGGTAAACCAAGCTGGATCATGAGCAAACAGAAGTAAACAACTGATGAAGAAAATAAATGTCAATTACACATCGTTGCTAATTTTAACTTCTAATTCAGTAAAACAAGAAGATTAAAAATATTTATCATTACACGAAGAAGAAGAAGAAATCACCTCCCAGTTAAAGAGAGCAGCAGCAGCCTTGCGTTCCCTCAATTGGCGTTTCCCAGCATTATTTACTGAATCATGTGAAGCACCTAGTTCTGCTAAACTCTTTAAGAAACTGACAGTATCAGGCAGTCCCAAAAGATCTCCCTCAAGGATTTCAAAGTCTTCCTGATACCTAATAATAAATGTAGAATAATGTTGAAACCAAACTAAAACTCAGAAGCTTTGAATGACAGACCCTGTAAGAGATCCAAGAGTATAAGAAACGCACGAGTGCATGAGGAAGCTATCATCAACCATTTCAGCAGTTGGAGATCCAGTACGAAGTCCAAGTTCATTTTCAGCATTTGCATACCAATCAGGGATGCATAGATCTCTACCGGGCACTCTTTGCAATTGATACCCCAGAATTATGGCATCACGTAATCTCCTGGAACCACTAAGCTGGACAGGGAAAGAAAAAACATCGTCAGCGGGACACAGTGACACACGTAGATTAATATATTAGTCATATTTAAAAAGAATAATGATGGAATTCGTTGCATAAAATAGTATCGTTAATGATGTGAAATTAATTAAAAGACATAATTAGCGTTTATTAACTATTCCTTTTAGAGAGCGTGATGGGTGATTATTTATGCCTTTTGGTGAATACCACATCATTCACAAACATTGCACTGAAAATTAACTGTGAAGCACCCTGAATTGAAAATATTAGCACAAACCAGCAACATGGAACATTCACAAATATTATTTAATCACATTTGGGAATGAATGAAGACAGTAGTTCAAAAGAATCCAGAAATAAGAAATCCTACTAAATAAGTAAAATAAAAGTTTACAGGGCTTCAATAGAAGAATTCGAAGCACAAATTAGTCTAAACATGCAAAAGATAGGAAATGCAGTTTCATCAGACAGGCTTGAAATATCAGCAGCTGCTACCAAATAATGAAATTCGTTAATTCAAAGTACTGTGTGCAACTTATAAACAATTAAAACATAGCATTTATTCAAATGTCATATGTAGCCCTTGGAAATGTATTTCATGAGCAGTATATTATATGGAAAATGCAAAACCTACAGTAGCTTGGGGGTAAATATCAGAATAGTAAACTTGATGCATATCATTAGGAATCAATTATTTACAGCATGCCAAATTGAATATTTCACATTGATTTTCAGCCCTGGTGAGAAAATGTCCAGCTATCTAGTATGGAAAAGTGAAACTGAAAACTGTGGTTCATCTTCATGTAATACACACACAAAAAAACAAACAGAATACCAATCAGTTTGCAGACATGGCAAATCCAATTTTTCTACCCTCTCTTGTTCACACTTTTTAGCCATCTTAAACATGCATTTTCAGTTAAACAACAAAATCCAATAATTGATGATGGAGAGGTACTAATACCTCAATAAGAAACATCATAGTGTATCATTAATCTTTATATCTTTTGAGTAAATAAAGGATCACTTTTATAAATGCTGTAGCCCATTCCCCTCAAATAATGAGAACTTTACCAAATGTAAGTACAAAAGGTTGACATCTATTAAAATGCTTTCTAAAACTCAAGCAATCCGGATCAAGCAGGTTGGCAACTCAACATCCTGTTGAAAGTTGAAACCATAAGAGGACTACTAAGGAATATGGCCCACGGGAGGATATATTTTGGAGCAGAAACAGATGAACAATGTTCCGATCAACAGTTTCAGCTTTTAGCTTCAAATTACATCCACTAATGCTTTATCTCTGGAAGTACAACCTTCTCCAAAGAGAGACTATTAGGCTATAGATTAACACAATACTGATCTATTGATGTTGAAAGGCCTAGAAAGGTCAACTTGGGCTGGCCAAAAAAAGGATTGATTACAAGATTGAAGAATTATCGGTAGTGTAAATAAACATCACCAGCAATGTCAAGCACAAAGTTGACAAAATCCTTGTTTGGAACACATTTAATCATATGCTGCAGAAACACTGCATACTGTAAGGTAACACCAGTCTGCAGAGGCAACTTAAAGGAGACACATCTATAGAAAATATAATTACGAGTTGGGCAGCAAGCTCTCTTTCACAGGTACATATAAATTGTAACCACAAAACTGGAAAACGGGAGGAAGAAATAAATAAATAAAGAGAAATTCGAGAAAACACAAGAAGCATAAACAGTTTACCTTGTCTGATACATAGTTTTCCCCATAAGCTGTATCTTGTAAAATACAGGCTGCAACCTGAAATAACGCATGGAAAATAGTGGACATAAGAAAAATAAGGGCATAAGAAAGGAAAGAGGAAATATAATACTTAAGTAGAGAATGACATAGTTTTAGATTCTGTCTTTTCTTACACGTGTATGTATATGTATTGCATGTGGGTGTGCATATTTGTAGGTATAATTTCTGTTACGAGTTATATATAGAAACCAAGGATAATTGATTGTATAATTATGTATAGTGATCCCTGTGATTATTCCTACCTAAAATAGGAGCACCCAAACATGTATATATGTATACGATGTGTTAATGAGAAAATATTCAGAAACCTAATTACCGTGTACTTACATAACATGGTATCAGAGCCATAAACATTTTACGTTTCGTGGCTCGCTTCGGCTTGTGTTAGTAGTGGATTCATTCTCTGTTTCCACTCAATTCGTGGTGCTGTGGCAGCACCGTTTAGTCCATGTCGTGGTGTAGCCGTTGGGTCTGGTCTCCGTCTGTCGGTTCACCACCGCTCTGCTAGGTTTCTGCAGAGCCGCCGGTGGTTGTTCACCGTTCGTATCCTCAAATCGTCGCCGTTGTAGTTCTTCTGGTCTCATCAGTAGCCTTCAGGTTGGCTTTATCTGTACACTGATCAGGTTAATTCTCAGCTTCATCCATATTTGGAGGCTTTATTTGCGATTCAATTTCATTCGTTTTGGTGCTGTCTTGTTGCTGGTAGCTCTAATTTAGGCGATTGATTTGAATTGGATTGGGTTGTTGGCTGTTTTTTGGACTGTTGCTGACATTTATTTTAGATTGGGCTATTGGAACCTTATTCAAATTTTGCAATAGTGATTTGATTTTGGGTTGGGCTTCTCAGCAATTTGATTTCAATTGGTCTTGACTGCTACAAGTTGATTTATTTTGTTATTGGGCTGTTGGAGTCTTGTTCAAATTTTGCTATTCACATTTAGCTAAGTATGACAGACCAAAAGGCAGTTATTTTATCTGACATGGTTCCGGTGATGTCAAAAATCACTGATCATAAATTGAGTACTACCAATTATCGTGAGTGGCGTCACACCATTGAGTTATATTTGCTCAGTATTTCTATGGACTCTCATTTGACCGATGAACCTCCTAGTGATGAATCCAAGAACTTGCCTTGGTTGCGAGAAGATGCTCGCTTGTATTTACAAATCCGCAACTCCATCACCAGTGAAGTCGTCGGTATGATTAGTCATTGTAAGACAGTGAAAACCCTGATGGCGTACTTGGAGTTCATGTATTCAGGGAAGGGAAATCTTAACCGTATTTATGATGTGTGTCAAGCATTTTACAAGCTTGATAGAGGTGATAAGTCTCTTACCGATTATTTCATGGAGTTCAAGAAGACTGTTATAAAATAGGAAGTGTAGTTGGTGAGTAGTGAGTGTGGTTGGTGAGTGTAGTTGGTGAGTAGTGAGTGTGGTTGGTGAGTGTAGTGGTGAGTAGTGAGTGTGGTTGGTGAGTGTAGTTGGTGAGTTTGTTTTGTGTATATATATCCATGTACAAATGGTATATGATAGAGGAAGTCTTTCCTCTCATTCTAGTTCAGTTTTACATGGTATCAAAGCCTTAGAAATTTTTCTGCCAGTTTTCTGCCCAAGTGAGCAGTGCTGTTTTCCCTTTTGTTTCTCTGCCCAAGTGTGCAGTCCTATTTCTCTTGTGTTTCTCTGCCCAAGTGAGCAGTGCTGTTTTCTCTTTTGTTTCTCTGCCCAAGTGTGCAGTCCTATTTTTCTTTTGCATTCTTGGTCTTCTTCTCTGTTTGTGTTTGTTGGTTGGCTCATACTCTGATTTCTGGAAAATTATTATGGCTCAACAAAAACAAGGGATAACCGGGTTAGTGTCCTCTGTTGCCAAAATTACTGATGAAAAATTGAGTGAACTCAATTACTTTTATTGGAATAAAACAGTTCGTCTGTATTTAAGGAGTATTTCCCAGGAGAAGCATCTTACTGATAGTCCTCCTTCTGAGAAGGATCCAGAATATGCTGAATGGATGAGGATTGATGCCCAACTCCTAATACAGATTAGGAACTCAATTGAACCAGATCAATCCAGTCATATTACCCACTGTGACTGTGTTAAAGATGTGATGGAGGAACTAGCCTTTGTGTTCTCTGGGAAGGAGAATATCTCTCGGATTTATGATGTTTGCAAGGAGTTTTACCGTGCTGAACCTTGACTTCGGTTCGCCTATTTATTTCATTGGCTGCCATAAGGAATTGGCCTTTGTACCAGCTAGATGTGAAAAATGCTTTTCTACATGGTGATCTTCTAGAGGAGGTGTATATGGAGCAACCTCCTGGTTTTGTTGCTCAGGGGGAGTGTGGGAAGGTGTGTCGTCTTCGGAAGTCATTGTATGGGCTGAAACAGAGTCCTCGTGCTTGGTTTGGAAAATTTAGCAATGCAGTGGAAGAATTTGGGATGCAGAAGAGTAAGAGTGATCCTACTGTTTTCTATAGGCACTCTGATTCAGGAGTCATTTTGCTGGTCGTATATGTTGATGACATTGTTATCACTGGAAATGATGTACAAGGGATTTCGTCATTAAAATCATTTCTTCAATGTCAATTCAATACTAAAGATTTGGGGCCTCTAAAATATTTCTTGGGAATTGAGGTATCAAGGAGCAAACAGGGGATCTTTCTATCCCAGCGGAAGTATGTTTTGGACTTGTTGGCAGATACTGGGAAGCTAGGAGCTAAGCCATGTAGTACCCCTATGCTCCCTAATCATCAACTTACTAAGGATGGAGAAGCCTTTGAAGATCCGGAGAGATACAGAAGACTAGTGGGCAAACTGAATTATCTCACAGTAACTCGTCCTGACATCGCTTTCTCAGTCAGCATTGTAAGCCAATTCATGTCTTCTCCTACAGTCCATCATTGGTCAGCTTTGGAACAGATTTTGTGTTATCTAAAAGGAGCCCCTGGACGAGGAATTCTATATCAAAATCATGGGCAGAATCATGTTGAATGTTTCTCAGATGCTGATTGGGCAAGCTCTAAGATTGATCGAAGATCCACTACTGGGTACTGTGTGTTTGTTGGTGGTAATTTAGTCTCATGGAAGAGCAAGAAACAAGATGTGGTATCTCGATCAAGTGCAGAGTCTGAGTATCGAGCAATGGCGCATGCTTCAGCAGAAGTAATATGGATTTCTCAACTCCTAGGTGAACTGGGCTTCAAACCCTCAGGACCAACAAAACTTTGGTGCGACAATTAAGCAGCAATTCATATTGCCTCTAATCCTGTCTTCCACGAACGAACTAAGCACATAGAAATTGACTGTCATTTCGTTCGAGAGAAGATCCAGCAAAACTTGATTGATACAGCATATGTAAAGACTGGAGAACAATTAGGGGACATCTTCACAAAAGCTCTCAATGGAGCTCGGGTTGCCTACATTTGTAACAAGCTGGGCATGATTGATATCTATGCTCCAGCTTGAGGGGGAGTGTTATAAAATAGGAAGTGTAGTTGGTGAGTAGTGAGTGTGGTTGGTGAGTGTAGTTGGTGAGTAGTGAGTGTGGTTGGTGAGTGTAGTGGTGAGTAGTGAGTGTGGTTGGTGAGTGTAGTTGGTGAGTTTGTTTTGTGTATATATATCCATGTACAAATGGTATATGATAGAGGAAGTCTTTCCTCTCATTCTAGTTCAGTTTTACAAAGACCTATGAGGAACTCAACATGTTACTTCCTCTCAGTACTGATGTGACCATTCAACAGACTCAGCGAGAACAAATGACGGTCATGAGTTTTCTAGCCGGGCTTTCTCCTGAGTTTGAAACCGCTAAATCTCAGATCCTCTCAGACTCAAAGATTTCTTCCCTTGAAGACGCTTTCACTCGGATTCTTCGTACAATGACTTCTGCGCTTGCACAGACAGTTCAGGCTAACAGTGTCCTCTTCAGCCGTGAGTTAGGAAAGCAACTATACAGGCCTACTGGTGGTAATAAGGGCCCAGGGACCAACAAGGCTGTCAGCACTCATAGGCACGAAGACATAATTTGCCATTACTGTCGTAAGCCTGGCCATCTTAAGCGCGACTGTCGCAAGTTGCAGTTCAAAAATGTGCAATCCGCCAATGTTATCACCTCTTCTGAACCATCGGATAACGCTGTTATGATCTTTGCTGAGTATGGCAAATTGCTCCAACGTCCAGAAGCACCACCCCTTCCGCCCACTCATGTTACTACTCTTGCCGAATCAGGTAACGCCAGTGCATGTCTTGTTTCCTCTTCCTCCCCAAAATGGGTCATTGACTTTGGTGCCACAAATCACATGACAGGTAATCCTCAGTTCTTCTCTACTTTTCAGTCTCACAAGTCGTCCACCCCAGTTACCTTAGCTGATGGTTCCACATCTTATGTTGTTGGATCTGTTACCATCACTTCCACACCCTCATTACCCTTATCATCGGTTCTCAGCCTCCCTAATTTCTCCTTCAACCTAGTATCCGTTAGCAAACTTACTCGTCAACTTAACTGTTGTGGCTTATTCTTCCTTGCCTATTGTTTGTTTCAGGATCGTGTGACGGGAAAGATTATTGGTAACGGATATGAGTCTGGAGGCCTATACATTCTGGATACACATGTACCCAAGTCTTTAGCCTGTTTGAGCAGGGTAACTCCACTTGAAGCACATTGTCGATTGGGTCATCCCTCACTTCCGCTGTTGAAAAAGCTATTTCCTAAAATGTCTAGTATGTCTTCTTTAGATTGTGGGTCATGTCAATTTGCTAAACACCATCGTGTTAGTTCTAGTCCACGCATCAATAAAAGAGCCAATGCTCCATTTGAGTTAGTACATTCTGATTTTTGGGGTCCTTGTCCGGTTGTCTCTAAAATTGGTTTTTATTATTTTGTTACATTCGTTGATGATTATTCTAGAATGACATGGTTATATCTGATGAAAAATCACTCTGAGTTGTTCTCCCATTTTTCTTCATTTTGTGCTGAAATTCATACTCAATTTGGGGTGTCTGTTCAACATCTGAGAAGTGATAATGCCAAAGAGTATCTCTGCCATATTTCAAAATTACGTGACCCAACATGGCATTCTTCATCAAACTTCTTGTGTCGATACATCATCTCAAAATGGTGTTGCTGAAAGAAAGAATCGACATCTTCTTGAAACTGCTAGAGCTCTTTTATTCCATATGCAGGTCCCCAAACATTTCTGGGCAGATGCTGTGTACACAGCTTGCTTTCTGATTAATCGCATGCCTTCTTCAGTCTTATCTGGTACAACCCCTTTCTATATCCTCTTTCCAAATAAATCCTTGTTTCCGATTGAACCTCGCATCTTTGGTTGTACCTGTTTTGTTCGGGATGTCCGTCCTCAAGTTACAAAGCTTGATCCCAAGTCCTTGAAGTGCATTTTTCTTGGGTATTCCCGTGTGCAAAAAGGGTAGTAGTGTTATTCTCCTGATTTAGGTCGTTATCTAGTCTCTACTGATGTTACTTTCTTGGGAGCATACCCATTTTCTCCAACTTTCGAGTCTTTGAGTCAAGGGGAGAATGATGATGTGTTACTATATACTGTCCCTCCCTCTAGTCCTCCGTCTATCCCTCCTTCATATATTCCTGTTCGCCCCCCTATATAACACATACGTACTCTCGACGTCTCCCAGTTGCTGCTTCCTCCGTACCTACATATCCTTTTGCCCCTCTCCCTGCTCCTATCCCAGCGGCTCCTCCTCTATGTCCCGATGCGCCAACTTCTTCCTCGTCAGATCCAAGTGATGATCTCCCTATTGCTATCCGTAAAGGTAAACGTGCTTGCACTTATCCTATCTCTTCCTTTGTATCGTATAACCATTTGTCTCTTACTTCGTCCTCTTTTGTTGCTTCTCTTGATACTATTCGTGTTCCTAATACTATTCATGAGGCTTTAGCCAATTCTAGGTGGCGTCAAGCTATGATAGAGGAGATGTCAGCCTTGGATTCCAATGGTACATGGAACTTGGTTAATTACCTAGTGGAAAACAGACTATTGGTTGCAAATGAATGTTCACGGTTAAGGTGCATTTGGATGGTTCTCTCGCTCGATTGAAAGCCCGCCTTGTTGCCAAAGGCTATGCCCAAACTTATGGAGTTGATTATTTTGATACATTTTCCCCTGTTGCCAAACTCGCCTCTGTGCGCTTGTTCATTTCTCTTGCAGCCTCCCATTGTTGGCCTCTCCACCAACTGGACATCAAAAATGCCTTTTTTCATGGTGATCTCGAGGAGGTGTATATGGAGCAACCACCTGGTTTCGTTGCTCAGGGGGAGTCAGGGAAAGTATGTCGTCTTCACAAATCCCTGTATGGTCTGATGCAAAGCCCCTGTGGCTGGTTTGGGAAATTTACTGCTGCAGTCGAGAGCTTCGGAATGAAAAAAAGTAAATCCGATCATTCTGTCTTTTACAAACAATCAGGTGGTGGAATCATTTTGCTGGTCGTATATATGGATGATATTGTCATTACTGGCAGTGACACTATATGGATTATATCTCTGAAATCATTTCTGCACACTCAATTCCTTACAAAAGATTTGGAGATGTTAAAGTATTTCTTGGGAGTTGAAGTGAACAGGAGTAAGAAAGGGATATTCTTATCACAAAAAAAGTATGTGCTTGATCTACTGTCCAAAATAGGAAAATTGGGGGCTAAACCATGTACTACCCCAATGGTTCCTAATGTGCATCTTACAAAAGATGGTGAATTGTTTGATGATCCAGAGATATAAACGTTTGGTTGCAAAATTAAATTATCTCACGGTGACTCGACCAGATATTGCATATTCAGTTAGTGTGGTTAGTCAGTTTATGTCATCTCCGACCATTGATCATTGGAAGGCAGTGGAACAGATTTTGTGTTACTTGAAAGGAGCAGTTGGACGTGGGATTTTATATGGGAATCATGGTCACACGAGAATTGAATGTTTTTCAAATGTTGATTGGGCAGGATCGAGAGTGGATAGGCGGTCCACCACAAGGTATTGTGTCTTTTTCGGAGGTAATTTGGTGTCCTGGAGAAACAAGAAACAAAATGTTGTGTCACTCTCAAGTGCAAAATCAGAATACAAGGCTATGAACAAGTCAATATGTGAGATAATGTGGATACATCAGCTTCTCAATGAAGTGGGTTTAGAAGACTCTATGCCAGCTAAGTCGTAGTGTGATAATCAAGCTGCAATCCACATAGCCTCTAATCCAGTCTTTCATGAACGAACAAAACACATTGAGTTGATTGTCATTTCGTTCGTGAAAAGATTCAATAGGGTTTAATCTCTACTGGATACGTAAGAACTGGAGAACAGTTGAAAGATATTTTCACAAAGGCCCCTGAAGAGTAAGGGTTAATTACCTCTGTAACAAGCTAGGCATGATTAATATCTATGCTCAAGCTTGAGAGGGAGTGTTACGAGTTACATATAGAAATCCAAGATAATTGATTGTATAATTATGTATAGTGATCCTTGTGATTATTCCTACCTAAAATAGGAGCACCCAAACATGTATATATGTATACGATGTGTTAATGAGAAAATATTCAGAAATCTAATTACCGTGTACTTACATAACAATTTCTATTCCACAAATTATATAGGAAAAATAGGGCATTACCTCACCACCATTGCTACCTCCTTCATAGCACGGATTTAATGTTAGTGCTCGTTCAAGATATGGCTTCCAATGGCCAGTGAGCAAATCCCTTCTTATCATCTCAACACCACATTGATAGTGCTAGTAACAAGAAAAACAACAATATCAATTATTAGAAACTAATGCAAAAAACAAGCAATAAATGAGGGATGCGTCCATCTCAACACCACATTGATAGTGCTAGTAACAAAAAAAACAACAATATCAATTATTAGAAACTAATGCAAAGAAACAAGAAATAAATGAGGGATGAGTTCATTTTCCACAGTTCATTCTATGAGCTAGAAGAGTCCCTACACCTGAATTTTGTCTAAAATGTAAACATTCATTTGCTCAAGGGGGGTAATCCTACAATCTCCTAAAAGCTTCCTATTTCACAAATGTAGGTATTTTTCATCATAAGCCCTTTAAGCCAAATTAAGAGAAAGTAATTAAACAGTCAGACAACATCATTTAGATCTTTTATAGTGCATTGTTATCCCAAAGCAGGTAAGCAGTAGAAGCAGATGTCACAGAAGTGGGTTACTTTTCTTCAAGTTGCTGTTCATTCTATGAGCTAGAAGAGTCCCTACACCTGAATTTTGTCTAAAATGGAAACATTCATTTGCTCAAGGGGGGTAATCCTACAATCTCCTAAAAGCTTCCTATTTCACAAATGTAGGTATTTGTCATCATAAGCCCTTTAAGCCAAATTAAGAGAGAGTAATTAAACAGTCAGACAGCATCATTTAGATCTTTTATAGTGCATTGTTATCCCAAAGCAGGTAAGCAGTAGAAGCAGATGTCACAGAAGTGGCTTACTTTTCTTCAAGTTGCTCTCTGGTGAATCTGAAGCTATGTCTAGACTACATCTCACTCCCAAGTAGGTACAATAACCCCCTTCCCAGCACCCCAAGCCGGTACTACAATCCAAAATCGATGAATCTTCAGCTATTGAATAGCTAAGAGAGCTACAACTTTCATCAAGATATCAAACCCAATATGATGCTTCAAAGTTTAAAACTTGACCATAAATCAGTGCATCAAAAGTGGAGCCAATGCTACAACATTGAATTGTGGAAATGCTGCCGAGTTTTTAACTTAACTGATGCCATAGCAGGGGTCTAGCTACTAAAGACCAAGCCTTCTATTCAAACTGTAGCAGCCAAAAATTTAGGTTACCTTGGCTTCTTTGTCCACAAGTACACAATGTTAGACTTATTTCAGGGCATTCAAGGGGCGAATCTCCTTTGGAAACCATTTTGGGCTGAATTCAAGATAATCTAAAGATATTTAGAGCACTAATGCATATACCAATGATGGAGGAGAAGAAAGATTAGAGACTCAGAATCTCAAAGCTCATTGCTTCAAATAGACTGCAGGAACTAAGTAATTAGCATGATACCAGTCAATGAGCTTCCTGTTTAGTTCATGAGTTACAGGACTAGGAAGTAAATCTTTGCAGCTCCACCAGCACACAAATGAATTGGGAATTTATGAAATACAGTAAGGCACAAGCCAAAGTGTTGAAGAATTAGGAAACTAGTCATTACCTAATCTTGAAAGGTATCAAATAGGAGTTGCCTAAATCTGAATCATATTTTAATTGTCTTCTAGTTAGTTACCTGATCCTAGTTTAATTCTGTCTTCTAGTTAGTTACCTAATCCTAAGTAGTTTCTGTGATTTTCTTGTCTATTTAAAGGACAGACTAAAAATTTGTACGGATATAATTCTGGTTGTAATACATGAGAAAAGAATTCTTCACTCTTACAAATTTCTACATAGTATCAGAGCCCTAGGTTATTATTACGATGAATTTCAAAACTGCCATGGTTGGCTCTACGTCAGGTTCCACGGGTGCTGCAAGTTCAGGAGGAACAAGTTCAAGCCCAGTAACCTAAAACCAATGGCAAGCAATAATCATCATTCTGAAACCAGTCTCCAAATCCCTCACAAACTATTTGAGAAAAATTACCATGAATGGGCCCAAACAGTTCGATTGGTGATCGATGGCAAAGGGAAACTCGGTTATCTCAATGGTGAAATAAAAGCTCCTGAAATCACGGATGTCAAATATACACCGTAGCGACAGAAAAATTCTATGGTGACAACATGGCTGATCAATGCCATGGATGCTGCAATCACAAGACCCTTCATGTATCTTCCAACCGCTAAAGACGTATGGGAAGCAGTTAACGAAACCTATTCAAATGTGGGCAATTTTTCTGAATTGTTCGAACTGAATAATAAACTGAGAAACTTGAAGCAAGGAAACAAGGAGGTAACTGAATATTACAATGAGATGATGGCCATCTTCCAGGAACTAGACTTATTTGAAGTAAAGGCTTGGGCTCATCCATAAGACAGTATCCTGCACCAAACCAAAGTCAACCGAGAAAGAATATTTATTTTTTTTGGCTGGACTAAAGCAAGAGTTGGAAGGGGTTTGAGGGAGAATCTTGAGCCTCCGTCCCTCCTCAATCCGAGAAGTCTTTGCAGAAGTTATAAGGAAAGAAACTCGAAGAAGGGTGATGCTTTCTCCTAATGTCGAGAACAATTCAGATGTAGAAGAATCAGCGCTTATGGTCAAAAATCCAGAAGTGGAAAAACAAAGGAAAAATCGCCCTTGGTGTGAACATTGTAAGAAATCCTAGCATACCAAAGAGACTTGCTGGAAACTCCATGGGAAGCCCTACAAATCTAAAGAAGAAGCCAGTTTCATACTCGAAACCAGGGGGAGAAGGCCATGCCCTTCAAACTCTGAACTCTAATTCTGGATCCACGTCTGTATCCTTCACTCAGGAACATATTGCTCAACTCCAGAAGCTGTTTCAGACCCAATCATTAGGCAGCAATACCTCTATTCCTTCAACTTCTTGCTCCGTAACCAAGTTAGGTATAAACCTAACGGCTACAATTGCTTGTACCAATTCTAATGACTTCTGGATACTAGATTCAGGAGCCACAGATCACATGATTGGCCCCTCTAGCTCCTTTCTTTATCATAAACCTTGTGCAGGAAACTATAAAGTGAAAATCGCAGATGGCTCGTTTGCCACAGTTGCCGGAACAGGACTAGTAGCTCTCTCCTTTTCTAACTCTTAAAGATGTTATACATGTGTCCACATTAACATATAACCTGTTATCCATCAGTAAATTCACTAAAGATTATCACTGTTCTGCTAAATTTTTCTCTTCTAAATGTATCTTTCAGGATCTCACATCGAGAAAGATGATTGGATATGCTAAGCAGGATGGTGGATTATACCTCCTTAACACCAAATCTCTTGGTACACAAGACCAGAAAAGGTATTTTAATTCAACATAGGTTATAGATGATAAAAGCTTATTGTGGCACTATAGATTAGGACATCCTAATTTTCAGAAATTGAAATTGTTCTTTCCTCAATTATCTTATAATAAAATTTCAAAATTTCAGTGTGAAACTTGTGAATTAGCAAAGCACCGTCGATCTCAGTTTTCTCCACAGCCATACAAACCATCGGCCCCTTTCACACTAATTCATAGTGATGTTTGGGGACCTTCAAAGATTCCTATCATTTCTGAAAAACGGTGGTTTATTACATTCACTGATGATCATACTAGGGTTACATGGATCTTTTAAAAGAAAAATCAAAAGTAGCTTTGGTGTTTAAAAATTTCTTTGCAATGATTCAAACTCAATTTCAAACTAGTATTCAAATTTTCAGAAGTGACAATGGGAAGGAATTTTTTAGTAATGTCTTAGGTCAGTTCTTTTTTGAAAAAGGCATCGTGCATCAAAGTTCTTGTAGCTACACTCCCCAGCAGAATGAGTGGCTGAAAGGAAAAATCGCCATCTCGTAGAAATGGCAAGAGCACTAAGGTTTACAACCAAAGTAGCTCAATTTTTATGGGGGGAAGCTGTCCTCACAACAACCTATCTGATTAATAGGTTGCCAACAAGAATCTTAAATTTTCAAAACCCCATCCAAGTTTTACACCAAAGTTTTCTAACCACTCGTTTGATACAAAATATTCCTCTAAGAATATTTGAGTGTGGTCTCTGTTCATAACTTCAACCTTCAAAAATCAAAGCATGATCGCAAGGCCCACAAATGTATTTTTATTGGCTATGCCATGAATCAAAAAAGGTATAAGTGTTTTTGATCCAGTGTCAAAGAAGTATTTTGTATATATGGATGTCACATTTTTAGAAGGTACACCTTATTATAGCAACCCTCCCCTTCAGGGGGAGACTAAACCAAGTCAAGGTGAGGGTTCAGATTGGTTATTAAACATTACTCTTACCAATAGTGTGGAATTTACATATGAAAAGGAGTCAGAACCTGATTCCTTAAAATTGTAGAAACACCTAAACCTTTGGAAGAGGAGAAACGCTATAAAGGATTTGTGTACTGAAGGAAAAAGGAGGAGGATAGTCTTAAACTTCCTGATCAGCATCAGCAAACATCTTCCCAGAGGGTAGATCATGAAGACCAGATAAGTGATTCTGAGCAACCTGCTCCAAGTAACTATGATTCTTCTACCTCTTCGAGTCTGCCTCTAAATGATTCAGATCTCATTGCTAAGTCTAATCTTCCAATTGCTCTTAGGAAAGGAGTCAGAACTTGTACCACTAAACACCCTGTAGCAAATTTTGTGTCCTATACTAACCTCTCTCCTCAGCTTTCTGCTTTTATCTCAAAACTATCAGTCATAGACATTCCTAACAGCATTCAGGTGGCCCTAAAAGTTCCAGAGTGGAGGAAAGCAGTTACGGAAGAGATGAAAGCGTTGAATATGAATTCCACATGGAAGATGGTGGAATTACCGCATGAAAAGAAGATTGTTAGCTGCAAGTGGGTGTTCATGGTAAAATATCACTCGGATGGATCTTTGGAGAAATACAAAGCTAGATTGGTTGCTAGGGGATTCACTCAAACCTATAGAGTAGATTTTTTGGAGACTTCCTCACCAGTTGCTAAAGCCAATACCATATGAGTTCTTCTATCTATTGCTGCCAACCTTGATTGGCCTCATGCAATTAAATGTGAAGAATGCATTCCTAAACGGTGATTTAAAGGAAGAAGTATACATGGAGCCTCCCCCAGGGTTTTCAGATAAGGTTGGATCTAAGGTGTGTAAATTAAGGAAGTCTATATACGGACTTAAACAATCTCCCAAGGCATGGTTTGATAGGTTTACCAAATTTAGGAGTCAAGGGTATAAGCAAGGACAATCTGATCATATCTTGTTTATCCGGGAACAAAATGGAAAGTTATCAGTGCTGATTGTACACATAGATGATATAATAGTTACTAGTGATGATTTTGAGGAAATGCAGAAGTTAAAGACAAATTTGGCCAAAGAATTTGAAATAAAGGACTAGGGAAAATTACAATACTTCCTAGGGATGGAGATAGCTAAATCGAAGAAAGGAATAATGGTGTCAGAAAGGAAATATATTTTAGACCTGTTGAAAGAAACAGGGATGAGTGGTAAACCTTGTGATATCCCAATTGATGTGAATGTGAAACTGAGAGAGTTTAAAGATGGAGTGCTGATAGAAAAAGGGAGGTATCAAAGGCTGGTAGGTTGACTCATCTACATAGCTCACACTCGTCCAGACATAACATTTGCTGTGAGCCTGATAAGTCAGTTGATGCAAGCACCAAAAAGGGAACACATGGATGCTGCACACAGAATTCTCAAATATTTGAAGGGAGCCCCGGGTAAAGGAATTTTCTTCAAGAAAAAATATGAAAGAAGTGTGGAAGTATACACAGACGTTGATTGGGCTGGTGCTATTAATGACAGAAGGTCTACTTTAGGGTACTGTACATACGTTTGCGGAAAAGTTAGCAAGAATGACGTGTAAAGATAAGATATAGTATAAATTAGGAAAGTAAATATTTAGTTATATGATTGATTTAATTACCTAGAATAGATTATTTTATTCTAGTTACTATGTATAGGTCATTGTACCTTGTATATATAGTACTAGAATATATGAAAGAAGTATTCCGCATATCTTTACTTGATATCAGAGCCTTGCTCTAATCTTCCACATAATTCGAGGTCGCCTCTTTCTCCCTGCCTTCCCAGTTTTTTAGCCACCTTGTTCTTCTGAAATTTTTCTGCAGTTTCTTTTCTACCTTATGAAGTATGTCTATCAAATCTGAGGCTGAATCCTCTACTAGCAAGAACCTATCCACCGTGACCATTCAAGATACTTCCTCAGCCATTCATATTAAGTTGGATGGTACTAATTCTCGGGTCTGGTCCAAGATCTTGGAGATACATTTGGTAGTAGGAAAAAAATGGGCTATATCAATGGAAAAATAACTGCACCATCAAAAGACAGCTCAGGTTATGATGAATGGGAGGCTGAAAATGCACTAGTAAAGTCTTGGCTTATAAATTCAATGAGCCAGATCTGATGTCACACTTTGTGCAGTGTGGTACTGCATAGGCAGTCTGGGATGCTGTGAACAAAAGTTACCTTGATGTATCTGATTCTTCTCAAGTCTATGAACTTATGAAGAAGTCTTTTCAATTACGCCAAGGTGGTCGGCCTATAGCCGAATACTACAATGAGTTGAACTCTGTGTTTATGGAACTTGATCATCGTAAACCAAATGATATGACTTGTCCTATTGATATTGAAAAATACAGAAATCGTATCGCAGAAGATAGAGTCTATATTTTTCTTACAGGCCTTGATCATAATCTAGATCAAGTCAGTAGCCGTGTGTTAGCTACCTCTCCTTTACCAAGGTTGGAAGAAGCATATTCCATGGTTCGTAGAGAAGTACGACGACAACTGACAATGGGGGCAAATGTCCAGTTTGAGGCTTCAGCTCTAGCAGTCCAAAAAGGCCACTCTGAGGCTTCAGCTCTAGCAATTCAAAAAGGTACTCCTAATACTGTTTTTAGAGATCATACAACACCTCAGTCTCGTTTTGCACCCATTGCCACAAGAATACACATACAGTTGATGTGTGTTGGAAGAAGCATGGTTACCCAAAGTGGTATAAACTCAGACAGGCTGCAAACAATAATAAGAAATCTGCTCAGAATGTTACTACTGCATCTACTTCCAATATAAATCGAGAATCTTCTAAAGACGGTAATTTTGGTTTATCCTTTAATTCTACCTATTTTGACTCTTGGGTAATTGATTCAGGATCTAATGATCATATGACTAGTAATTCTTCTCTTATTACTTCTCTAAAACCTCCACTAATAAAGTCTGTACAGGTTGCTAATGGCCATTCTATGCCAATCACTGGAGTTGGAAATGTCTCTCTCACCAACATTTTCTATGTCTTCGTCTTTACTTGCCTCTACTATTGCAAATAACATTCTCTCTATTAGTAGGATAACAAAGGAACTTAACTGCTATGCCATTTTTAACTCTACTCACTGTGTGTTTCAGGACAATCTCACGAAGATGACGATTGGCACTGCTAAGGAGAGTGATGGTTTATATTATTTTCAGGACAATAGAATCGTAACAGCCTTCACTTCTGGTTTTCAAACTAAGAGAGAACCAACTAATAAAGAAAGAGTTATTCTTTGGCATTCTCGATTAGGACATCCATCATTCTCTTATTTACAGTGTTTGTTTCCTGAACTATTTTTCAGTATTTCTATTTCTAGTTTAAGATGTGAACAATGCATATATGCCAAGAACTATCGTGTTCCTTTTAAAATAAGTTCTAATGAAAGTACTATTCCTTTTTCTTGTATTTATACTGATGTATGAGGTCCTTTCTCTACTCCTTCCGCTTCAGAAATATTTTGTATCTTTTATTGATGATTGTACTAGGGTCAATTGGATATATTTGATGAAATCTAAGAGTGATGTTTCACATATAATTTCATAGTTTTATCAAATGATTCTCACACAATTTGATACTAAGATAAAAGTTTTTCATTCTGACAATGGACATGAGTTTGTAAATCATTCTCTTGCTAAGTTTATGGTTCAGCATGGCATTATTCATCAAACAACTTGTGTTTATACACCACAGCAGAACGGCATAGCAGAACGTAAGAATCGCCACATTCTTGAAGTGGCTCGTGCCTTATGTTTTACTATACATGTTCCAAAATGTTTTTGAGCTGAAGCTATCATAACAGCTGTTTTTCTTATTAATAGAATGCCTGCTAGAATTATTGATTTTCAAACTCCATTAAGAATGATATCCAAATTTCATCCTCTTCCTTCTGCCCTTACTATTTGCCCTAAAGTGTTTGGTTGTGTGTTATGTTCATGTCCACTCCCTTCATAGAGATAAACTTGACCCTCGTGCTCTTAAATGTGTTTTTCTTGGTTACTCAAACTCCCAAAAAGGTTATAAATGTTATCATCCTCCTACACAAACTTTCTATGTCTCTATGGATGTTCAGTTTTGTAAAAATGAGTCATATTTTTTTGAAAAAGTACCCATGGTTCCTCTTCAGGGGGAGATTGAAAGTAAAGAGGAAAAATTATGGCTGGGAGAAAAGAAAATATGGATATCAGATACAAATACTAAGAAAAGTAAGGAATCCTTAGTCTTAACTAATTCATCACCTAAGGCACCTATTGAAGAAAATAAAATCGAACATGATAGTAAAGGATTGGAGAGACCAGCTCAGTTATTTGATAAAAAATATTCCACAAAAATAAAAGATACTAGGGTTGTGCCTCCTGAATATAGTACCTCTCTCGATGATACTACCATGCCATCGAATGAGTCTTCTAAAGTTAGTACTGAGGTATGTACCTATACTCCGGCCTCTTTTGAAAATTCTGACACTAATCATGATAGGAGATATCCTCTTCGTGAAAGAAAAGCACCTGACAAGTTTGAATTCTCAAAAGTCTCTAATGTCATTTATCCAATCTCAGACTTTGTATCCTATCATCGTTTGTCTAAAGCTAACTTGGCATTTGCTCTTCAAATATCCTCTATATGTTCCTAGAAATTTTCAGGAAGCTCTTGAAGATCCCAAGTGGAAGAGTGCAATGGTGGATGAAATGATGGCCCTACAGAAAAACTCTACTTGGGAAATCGTCAAATTACCAATGGGTAAGAAAACTATGGGATGCAGGTGGGTATTCACTGTAAAATATAAGTCAAATGGGATAGTTGAAAGATACAAGGCTAGCCTGGTTGCAAAAGGCTATACCCAAACGTATGGGATTGATTATTAAGAAACCTTTGCACCAGTGGTTAAGATGAATATTGTCCGTGTCATTTTATCACCCGCAATTAATTTAAATTGGCCTTTACGACAGTTTGATGTGAAAAATGCCTTTCTTCATGGAAGTCTAACAGAAGAAGTGTTTATGGATCCTCCTCCTAGATTTACAGTAGAAAAAGGTAAGGTATGCAAACTGAAAAAGGCATTGTATGGACTAAAGCAGTCACCTAGGGCATGATTTGGGAGATTGAGCCATGCAATGAAAAAGTATGGATTCAAGCAAGCATTGGCAGATCACACCTTATTCTATAAGCAGGTTCTCAATGATATTACCTTACTTCTTGTTTATGTTGATGATATGATTGTGACAGGTAATAACATTGATGAGATTGAAAAACTTAGAAATTTTCTAGCCAAAGAGTTTGAGATAAAAGATTTGGAGCAGCTCAAATACTTCCTAGGCATAGAAGTTTCTCGATCCAATTAAGGCTTGTTTATCTCTCAAAGAAAGTATACTCTTGATCTCCTTACTGAAACAGGTAATTCTGCATGTGAACCCATAAATACTCCTATTGAGGTGAATCATGATTTATCTATTACTCAAGATCAAATTCCAACTAATAAAGAGAGATATCAAAGGATAGTTGAAAATTTGATCTATTTAACTCATACTAGGCCAGATATAACATATGCAGTTAATGTTATAAGTCAGTTCATGCACAATCCAAGTGATCAACACATGCATGCCGTTAATCGGATACTAGCCTATTTGAAATCAGCTCCAGGTACAAGTGTATGATTCTCCAAACATGGTCATCTTAATATTGTGGGATATACAGACTCTGATTTTGCAGGTAATAGGCTGGACAGAAAATCTACATCAGGATACCTATCATTTGTTGGGGGCAACTTGGTGACTAGGAGAAGTAAAAAACAGAAAGTGGTCTCATTATCTAGTGCAGAAGCAGAATATCGAGCTATGCATGATGCAACTACAGAACTCTCCTGGCTAAAAATTCTCCTAACAGAACTTGGTTTTGGTCCGAAAAAGCCTATGGTGTTGTTTTGTGATAATAAAACAGCCATTGAGATTGCTAATAACCCAGTACAACATGATAGAACCAAACATGTTAAGCTAGACAGAAACTATATTAATGACAATCTTGATTCAGGCATAATAGAAATCCCTTACACAAGAAGTTCAGACCAGTTAGCCGATATTATGACTCATGGAGTCAATAGTGTATCATTTCATACAACCATTTTCAAGTTGGGCATATGTAACATCTATGCCCCAACTTGAGGGGGAGAGTTAGCAAAAATAATGTGAAAGATAAGATATAGTATAAATTAGGAAAGTAAATATTTAGTAATATGATTGATTTAATTACCTAGAATAGATTATTTTATTCTGTATACAGTTGTATGATCTAGTTACCATGTATAGGTCATTGTATCTTGTATATATAGTACTAGAATATATGAAAGAAGTATTCCGCATATCTTTACTGGAAATCTAGTTTCCTGGAGAAGCAAAAAACAAAGTGTGGTGGCTCTTAGCAGCGCTAAAGCTGAGTTCAGGTCTATGAATCTTGGAATTAGAGAAGGTTTGTGGCTCAAAAAGGTGTTACAGGATCTCAATTTTAAAGTCAAGCTTCCTATATTGCTCTACTGTAACAACAAATCTACAGTAAGTATTGCTCAAAACCCAGTGCAGCATGATAGGACAAAGCATATTGAGATAAACTGACACTTCATCAAAGAGAAAATTGAAGCTGGTGTAATTTGCACACCTTTTGTGCCATCTACACAACAAGTTGCTGATGTGCTGACAAAAGGTTTGGTGAAGAAATCATTTGAAATTCAAATTGGCAAGTTGGGCATGATTGACATCTTTGCACCAACTTGAGGGTGAGTGTTGAAAAATTAGGAAACTAGTCGTGTATGGTAGTTACCTAATCTTGAAAGGTATCGAATAGCAGTTGCCTAAATCTGAATCCTAGTTTAAATTCTGTCTTCTAGTTAGTTACCTAATCCTAGGTGGTTTCTGTGGTTTTCTTGTCTATTTAAAGGACAGACCAGAAACTTGTACGGATATAATTCTGGTTTTAATACATGAGAAAAGAATTCTTCTCTCTTACCAATTTCTACACAAAGAAACAAGGGCTAACCATGGTGAACCCATTTCAAAGGACAAGAGCAGATTATTCTTGGAAAGAAAGAACTTTGAAATCCAAAAGTTTATATCAGAAAATGTGATTTCTGGTTCATATGCAACTGGGAGGCCTATTCTTTTGCATTGGTTAACATCAAAGATAAAGAAAACTAATGCATCATAGTCCTACAAGGTGAAGGGAGGAGATAATAGTCATGCCCAATCTTGAGGTACCACAAAGTTTTTAGGGCTATGTAAACATTGTAAGGTTGGTTGTTTGGTGATGGAGAGATAGAAGAGATTACAAATTATTAACTATTAACAGCAGAGTTGGCTTCTCCTCATCATCTTGGAGCATGCACTCCCCTCCTAGTAAGAACCCATGCATTCAATCTTTTGAAGACATCACTTCAAGACTTTTACCATACCAAGTTTCACTAAACAATCGACTTTTACCATACCAAGTGTTTCACTAAACAATCACACAATATTTCACTAATTCTTCTGCCACATTTTTCCACTTTTAACTTTCATAAGATATTATTAACTCAACAATAATCCTTAGTCATACCTCAAGCATGTTTCTTAAAAATGGTTCCTCATTGAAGTAGTCCCTTCGCACAAAGACAAAAGGTAACTTGTAAGACAAAGCCTCACTCACTGTTCCATATCCAATTTTTCCTGAAAATTTGAAGGTATGCCATGAATATTGATTTATTACGAAGAAGTTCAATTTGTAGTAATAAATAAATAAAATATATATATATATATATATGAACAGACCGAGCATGCAATCAGATGCAGCAATCAGATCAGGGGTGTAGACATCTTTTGGAAGCTTTATGAAATTTGTGGGAAGTTCCTGACTATCACATGCACCACAAACCTGAAAAAAGAATTATAAATAAATCAAATAAACCTACAAAAGCTATGTTGTGCCAAACTACAGAATAAGTTCAGAAAAGTAAATACCAGACAGAGCCAGCCAGAAGGTAAGTACTCCTCCTTCAACTTCCAACCTGCTGGCTGTGACCGAGAGAGAGAGAGAGTAAAAAAATAAGAAGTATAAGGAATTAGATCAGTAACCAATTGACCTAACCCAAACAAAAGAATACAAATGTATCACTTAATGATTAAAAATGTTAAAATGAGCAGAGAGAATAAATGTCCACTCCTTTATAAACCAAGAGAAGACATGAAAAATGTCCTAAAATATGAATATCGTCCAAATAGATTGTTAGGAAGACATAATATCAGTGATCCCAAGTTGCTAACAATGGTTACAGAGATCTATAAAAAAAATTTCAGTTTCAGGGTTACTAATGGCAAAGTCCAGTGTGGCTTGCTTATGTTCATTAGGGATGGAATTTCAAGGACTATAAAATGTGATAGGAAAAAACAAGTTCTAAGGAGATGAGGAACCAATCAGGACAGAAGAGGGAAGTGTAACTGAGTAGCTCCCTCTCCCTGTGAGGTTGATATAACAGGATCCATCGACACAAATTAAATAATTTGATAGATGAAATATGTACAAAGTGTCAATCTTCAATCAAAGGCAATTTTCTGTCAGTGTATGTAATCCAAATAGATACATCTTTTATTTGTAAATGGAAAACATCAAATAGCCAATTACTTATCTCACTTACATTGTCACTCTGCTCATGGGTCATTTTGGCTGATTGATATGCTAGTCTCAACAACTCTTGTGCTGATTGCCCTTTCAAAAAGAACATTTGATTATCTAATTTGAGATATCAATCTGTTTCAAGCAAATCCTAGAGTGCCCAAATACAACTCTGATAAAAACACGTTAATCTCAAACTCAGACTAAGGGAAGCCTTTGCTAGTTTTTGGTTTGGGGCTAAGGTGGAGAAAGAAGCTATTAGTGGGAGTCTCACATGTGGTATGCTAAAACTGAAACAGACGCAATGTGCGTGTGCGTAAACTGCATATGAAATGAACCTATAAAGAGGGAAAGAAAGTAAAGGACTTATGTCTTTGAGAAAGAATAAATCAATGGGCAAGCACCATTATCACCCATTGGTTGCAACCCCTACTGCTGCATAATTGGCAAGGCCTTTCCCTGAGGAAACCATTGATCAAGGCACTCACTTTCTCCCAGCCTCATGTTTGAGATTTGAACTCTAGCTTATGGTAAACACATAAGACTAGACAAAGAAAGACATCTACACTTCACAAATTTGTATCTTCAACTATAGTCTAAACATTTATGTGTTTGATAATTCCAAATAGAAATTCAACAGAAAATGGTCACCATTAGAAGGATTAAAAGATAACTAAAGAATGTCCACCTCAGCCAGCTCAGCTGGTTGGGAGACCCAATGGGTACCATGAGGTCCCATGTTTCACTCTCAAGCTTCCTCCTTTGCCTTATGTGCAACACAGAGTCTCCATTGACACAATTTATAAAAATAGATTAAAAGGTAAAAAAACATAAGAAGAAACAAAAAGAAAGTAAATGCAACTTCTTGACTGGAAAAAAAAAAAAAAAAAAAAAAAGGGGGAAGAAAAGTTGTAGTTTGTATGACTTAAAGGGATTCAAATGCTAGCCAGTTGAAAATCCATTGCAGCAGTTAGTTTCAGCCACATTTTAGGTTCTCCACAGAAAAAAATGAAATACAAAATAATTAAAAAACTCACAAGATGAAGCTTCATCAAGTCCTCAAATAAAGCCAACACCATCTTGAACAAAACATAAGTTCATTCAGTTCCTGTATTTTTCTTAATGCTGTACAACTAGCACATACGCAGGACACAAGATTTAGTCTAAAGGTCCACAGGGACAAAGAAAACCTGATAGCAAAGAGACCTTAAGACTAAAAAACCTAAAAGTAAAAAGTTCAGGAAATTAACAAGTTGAATTTAACCTTTTAATAACTCCGACTACTGTGAAAGCCTCATTTCTAAAGCCTATAAGACTTAGCGTGGTCTATATAGGTGATTAAGTTCAACAACTACCAGAATACAAATCTTAGAACTCTTTCTTTTTTGGCTCATAACTACAAATCCAAGAATATCCGTAACACCTAATGTTATCAGACACTAACCCAATATATAACAATAGAAAATTCCAGAAAAACAAGAAACCAAACACGATTTGGAATCATTCAGACAGCCTTTCTCTAAGTCTGGCTGCACTAAGACAATGTTTCAGTGATATGAAGTCTGCACGCAAAAGCTTGATCTTTCCAAGAATTTCAGAATAAAACCACATTCCAATCTTCAACCCCTAGTCTATTCTGAATAAGAATCTTAACTAAAGAATGAAGACCCCTAAAATGAGAAAGAATAAGAGCTAAAGTGACTCATTCACAAACATTCAAAGGAACTGTTCAATGTCTGGCAAGAATCTTGTAAGAATTCCAAGAGCCTAATCACAAAATTGAAAAGGAAAATTTCCTTGAAATTATATTGAATAAACTCTGAAAATATGATGATTACAAAATTGAAATCCTTTGCCTATTGATAGGCATATAATTTTGACCATAGCCACCCATTCCCCACTAGGAATCTACTAAAATTTAAAAGATTCAAGAACCAATGGAAAAAATACAAAAACTAATCTATAGAGGAAACGAATAAACAAAAAAACATATTTTTACCAGGAGAAGGAAACAAAAAACACCTAACTATTAGTAATGCAAAGAATGCCATAATTAAATAATCTTCAAATAATTAACTATTTTGGGCTTCCTGTCTTCAGCCTTCGTTGCTCTTGAGCTCGAACTTCTTCAATCAGTCCACTAACGCTTCACTTACCTTCTTAACCCTTTTTCTTGTCTAAGGCCCATTAATCTGAACAAGTGGATCTTTAATAATATCTTTAACCATTTGTTCCAATTTTAAAGGTTTGTCATCATCCTTTTTCATTAATTTCTTCAATGACTACTCCTTGCTTCAGACGACCCTCATCATTTTGTCTTCCAATTTTGAGCTTTAAACTCATTTGTTTGTTAACCCTATGCTTCAAGTTTTGGTCCTATCTACCTTGGTTTTTCTGTTAACCTTTCCAAGCGTTAAACTCACTTGTTTGCTAAGGTTTCTCATTTATTAAAAGTTTCATAATCTAGAAAGGCATTGGCCTTCAAGTTCTGGTCCATCTACCTGTTGCAAAGTAGTGATATCACATTTGGAAGAAGATAAAACTAAATAAATTAATACGACTAAAGTTCAAAACACTGTGCAGAGGTCTCTTGGAAAAGAAAAGCAGCTTTAACTTGTGAACTTCACCTATAGCCAACATAGGTGGAATACCTTGTATATCATCTCTCCTTAAGTTTCCCTTACATCAACATAAGGCTTGAATTTCCTTAATTTAAATTATTTACTTAAACAGCATCAGTTAGCTTCCACCAGCACTAGCTACAGTAACCTCCCACCAATTTCTCAGACAGTTACCCCAAAGAGTAATGTAACTTACGAGTATCAGGCCGAGAAAACAAGAATGGTAGTGAAAGGAAAGAGGATCAGCAAGTTGCTTGTGGTAACGAAAGTGATTTAAACAAAAAATAAGGGGTACACATTGAAGCCCATTTTTATTTGGAAATATGTTTTTGCTTTGTTTTAAATATTAAAGTTGTATTAGAAGTGTAAAAAGGTACCTTGAAAATGTAAAATAACATCGTAAACTGGAAAGTGAAATGAGATGAGATGATATGGGATAACATAGAAAGCAGTTGCCTCTCCCTTTCCTTGCTTTAGGCCCCTGTATGGTGGCATGTTTCAAACCCATTTCAGTTTTACAGTAACTTTTAATCATTCCCAATACACTTTCTATTGAACTGCACCTTTTTACATTTCCAATACACTTTCCACGTTAAAATTTATTTCTCAAAACACATTCTCAAATCGTGGTACCATACAATCCCTTGATTTATGACTACTAATTATTCACAAATCAGTGGTACGCCACTGCCACTTGATTTATGTTGACATGAAATGTTTAACCATTCCTTTTTGTTGAAGAATTAGGAAACTAGCTGTGTATGGTAGTTACCTAATCCTGTAGGTATCAAACAAATAATAAGAATCTGGTTTATGGTAACGTAAGAAGTGATTCCTAATTTGACTTTATGAAACAATGTTAGAATAGGAAACAAGGAATTGCCTAAATCTGAATCCTAGTTTAATTCTGTTTTCTAGTTAGTTACCTAATCCTAGGAGATTTCAATTGTTATCTTATCTATTTAAAGGACAGACAATAAACTTGTACGGATCATATTTTTGAGTCCTAATACATGAGAAAAGAATTCTTCTCTCTTACCAAATTCTACATGGTATCAGAGCCGTTAGGTTACTACGCTGAATTACAAATCTGTCATGGTCGGCTCAACCGCAAGTTCCATGGGTACTGAAAGTTCAAGAGGAACAACTTCAGCCCCCGTAACCTTAGAACCAATGGCAAGCAATAAACTTCATCTGATTGAGCAGAAATCAAATATAGAGGGGTCAGCTCTTATGGTCAAAAATCCATAAGTAGGAAAACAGGGGAGAAATCGACATTGGTGTGAACATTGTAAGAAAGCATGGCACACCAAAGAGACTTGCTGAAAACTACATGGAAAGCCTGCAAATCTGAAGAAGAAGCCAGTTTCATACTCGAAACCAAGGGGAGAAGGACATGCCCTTCAAGTTCTGAACACTGATTCTGGAACCATGGCTATCTCATTCACTCAGGAACAGGTTGCACAACTCCAGAGGCTGTTTCAAACCCAATCCTTAGGCAACCATAACTCTATTCCTTCAAATTCTTGCTCCTTAGCCAAGTCAGGTATAATCCCAGTTAGTACAATTGCTTGTACCAAGTCTACTGACTTCTGAATACTAGATTAAGGAGCCACTGATCACTTGACTGGTACCTCTAGCTTCTTTCTCTCGTATAGACCTTGTGCAGGAAAAATAAAGTCAAAATTGCAGATGGCTCTTTGGCCACAGCAACGAATAGGACCAGTTTCTATCTCTCCTTTCCTAACCCTCATAGATGTTCTACATGTTCTTACATTAACATATAACCTGTTGTCCATTAGTAAATTTACTAAAGATCATCACTGTTCTGCAAAATTTCTCTTCTAAATGTATCTTTCAGGATCTCACCTCAGGAAAGGTGATTGGGAATGCTAAGTAGGATGGTGGATTATACCTTCTTAACATCAAATCCCTTGGTACACAAGACCAAAAAAGGTGTTTCAATTAAGTAAAGGTTAAAGATGATAAAAGCTTGTTATGACACTATAGATTAGGACATCCTAGTTTTTAATATTTGAAATTATTGTTTCCTCAATTATCTTCTAACAAAATTTCAGAAATTCAGTGTGAAACTTGTGAGTTAGCAAAGCATCATAGATCTCATTTTTTCCCACACCCATACAAACCATCGGCCCCCTTCACACTAATTCATAGTGACGTTTGGGGACCTTCAAAGATTTCTACCCTTTCTGGAAAACGATGGTTTATTACATTCATTGATGATCACACTAGGGTTACATGGGTATATCTGTTAAAAGAAAAATCAGAAGTTGCTTTGGTGTTTAAAAATTTCTTTGCAATGATTCAAACTCAATTCCAAACCGGTATTCAAATTTTCAAAAGCGACAATGGGAAGGAGTTTTTTAATAATGTTTTAGGTCAGTTCTTTTCTGAAAAAGGCATCGTCCATCAAAGTTCTTGTAGCTACACCCCCCAACAGAATGGAGTGGCTGAAAGGAAAAATCGCCATCTCTTAGACATGGCAAGAGCACTAAGGTCTACAACCAAAGTGCCTCAGTTTTTATAGGGAGAAGCTGTTCTCACGCCAGCTGATCTAATTAATAGGTTGCCAACAAGAATTTTAAACTTTCAAAACCCCATCCAAGTTTTAAACCAAAGTTTTCAGAACACTCGTTTGATACAGAATATACCTCTAAAAAAATTTTGGGAGTGTGATTTTTGTTCATAACTTCAACCTTCAAAAGTCAAAGCATGATCCCAAGGCCCTAAAATGTGTTTTTATTGGCTATGCCATGAATCAAAAAGGGTACAAGTGTTTTGATCCAGTGTCAAAGAATTGTTTTGTCTCTATGG
This sequence comes from Leptodermis oblonga, assembly GCA_016801395.1. Lineage (NCBI taxonomy): Eukaryota > Viridiplantae > Streptophyta > Magnoliopsida > Gentianales > Rubiaceae > Leptodermis > Leptodermis oblonga. Next base: position 10,359,907 of record CM028757.1, read on the forward strand.
ACGTCACCTTTCTAGAAGGTATATCCTATTACAACAACCCTCCCCTTCAAGGGGAGCCTAAACCAAGTCAAGGTGAGGGTTCAGATTGGTTACCAAACATTACTCCCACCGAAAATGTGGAATTTACATTTGAAAAATCAATAGAACAAAAGTCAGAACAAGAGTTCTTAAATTTTTAGAAACATCTAAACCCTTGGAAGAGGAGAAACACTATAAAGGATTTGTGTACTCAAGGAAGAAGGATATTCTTAAACCTCCTGATCAGCATCAGCAAACATCTTCCCTGGGGGTAGATCATGAAGACCAGATCAGTGACTCTGAGCAATCTGCTCCAGGTAAATATGATTCTTCTAGCTATTCAAGTCTGCCTTTAGGTAATTCAGATCTCATTGATGACTCTAATCTTCCTATTGCTATCAGAAAAGGAGTCAGAACCTGTACTACTAAACACCCTTTAGCAAGCGTTGTGTCTTATACTAACCTTTCTCCTCAATTTCCTGCTTTTATCTTATCAGCCATGGACATACCTAACAGCATTCAGGAGGCCCTAAAAGTTCCAGAGTGGAGAGAGGCAGTTATGGAAGAGATAAAAGCTTTGAATAAGAATTCCACGTGGGAGATGGTGGAATTACCACATGGAAAGAAGACGGTTTGCTGCAAGTGGGTGTTCACAGTGAAGTACCACTCAGATGGATCGTTGGAGAGATACAAAGCTAGATTGGTTGCTAGGGGATTCACTCAAACCTGAGGAGTAGATATTCGGAGACTTTCTCACCAATTGCTAAAGCCAATACCATACGGGTTCTTCTATCTATTGCTGCCAACCTTAATTGGCCTCTCATGCAGTTAGATGTGAAGAATGCATTCCTAAATAGTGATTTAAAGGAAGAAGTATACATGGAGCCTCCCCCAAGTTTTTGGGATAAGGTTGGTCTAAGGTGTGTAAACTAAAAAAGTCTATCTATGGACTTAAGCAATCTCCAAGGGCATGGTTTGATAGGTTTACCAGATTTGTAAAAGGTCAAGGGTATAAACACGGGCAATCTGATCATACGTTGTTTATCCAAGAACAAAATGGGAAGTTATCAGTGCTAATTGTATACGTGGATGATATAATAGTTAAGTGTGATGATCTTGAGGAAATGCATAAATTAAAGACAAATCTGGCTAAGAAATTTGAGATAAAGGACTTGAGAAAATTACAGTACTTCCTAGGGATGGAGATAGCTAGATCGAAGAAAGGAATAATGGTGTCCCAAAGGAAATATATTTTAAACCTGTTGAAAGAAACAGGGATGAGTGGCTGTAGACCTTGTGATACACCAATTGATGTGAATGTGAAACTGGGAGAGTTTAAAGATGGAGTGCCGACAGAAAAAGGTAGGTATCAAAGGCTGGTAGGTCGACTCATCTACCTAGCACACACTTGTCCAGACATATCATTTGTTGTAAGCTTGATAAGTCAGTTCATGCAAGCTCCAAAACGGGAACACATGGATGCTGCATACAGGATTCTCAGATATCTGAAGGGAGCCCAGGTAAAGGAATTTTCTTCAAGAAGAATGATGAAAGAAGTGTGGAAGTGTATACAGATGCTGATTGGGTTGGTGCTATTAATGATAGAAGGTCTACTTCAGGATACATATGTTTGGGGGAATCTAGTTTCCTGGAGAAGCAAAAAGCAAAGCGTGGTTGCTCTAAGCAGTGCCGAAGCTGAATTCAGATCTATGGATCTAGGAATTGGAGAAGCTTTGTGGCTTAAAAAGGTGTTACAGGATCTCAGTTTTAAACTCAAACTTCCTATAATGCTCTACTGTGACAACAAATCTACAATAAGTATTGCTCAAAACCCAGTACAACATGATAGGACAAAGCATATTGAGATAAACCGACAATTCATCAAAGAGAAGATTGAAGCTGGTATAATTTGCACACCGTTTGTGCCATCTACACAACAAGTTGCTGATGTACTGACAAAGGGTCTGGTGAAGAAATCATCTGAAGTCCAGATTGGCAAGTTGGATATGATGGATATCTTTGCACCAACTTGAGAGAGAGTGTTGAAGAATTAGGAAACTAGCTGTGTATGGTAGTTACCTAATCCTGTAGGTATCAAACAAATAATCAGAATCTGGTTTATGGTAATGTAAGAAGTGGTTCCTAATTTGACTTTATGAAACAATGTTAGAATAGGAAACAAGGAGTTGCCTAAATCTGAATCTTAGTTTAATTCTGCATTCTAGTCAGTTACCTAATCCTAGGAGATTTCAGTTGTTATCTTGTATATTTAAAGGACAGACAATAAGCTTGTACGGATCATATTTTTGAGTTCTAATACATGAGAAAAGAATTCTTCTCTCTTACCAAATTCTACACTTTTCTTCTCCAACTGCAATACACAAATATAATAGAAGCTATCACACTAATCCCATTTCTACCATTTTCTAAGTAGCCCAAGCATGGTTGACCACTAAAAGTCCACCAAACCATCACACTCTCTACAGATTAGACAGCTATGGATCAACTACCAAAACCCTTCCCACCATACAACTCTAGTTTTGGGATACCACATACAAAAAGGCCACACCTCAAAAAAACCCTTAGATCCTACTGCCAAACCGGTTGCCAAATTTTGTTCTCCTAAGGATCACTTCTTTGATGCTTAAATTAGACAACATAAGCCTCTAGTAGAGATACCAATCAAATCGAGTAAATTTCATTTTTTGTCTATGATCTCTGCATCACTCAGTTTTCAAGTTAGTGTTTTCCTTTTTCTAGTCCTGACACATTCTACCTTGAATTGTGATAGGATGCAATCAATTTTGGGCAGTCTGAGGTTTGCAACTTCATGGGTAATGATGTCATAGTTAAAGAATTATTACAGATCTTGAGGAAGAATGAAAAAATAAAAATTTTAAAAAAGAAAAAAAGGAAGAAGAAGAAGAGCCACTGCATGGAATCCTAGAGGCTTAACATTGAAAATCATCAGCCAAGTAATTGTCTTGGATTTGCAACACCCTTAATGCACATATGAATTTCCATTAATACCACCAATGCAGGAAAAAAATAGCGGAGAACTCAAGGGATAGATAATAAGGACTATAAGTAAGATAATGAATAATGGCACAACAGCTTCAGCTGTACCTGCCCACCGAAGTTCAGGATGACAACCTTCACGTCCTCACCAATTCCAAGTTCTACTCTGACCTAGAATAAGAAAGCAAGAAGAGTATATAGCAACTGAAATGGAATGAACAATCATGAATGAAATCTTATGTCCACATGCCTGCTCACGAGACTTGTGTAACCTTCTCACAACCAGAGGCACATCAATCACATCACGGAATGCAGGCACTTCAGAGTCCAAATTCCATTTTCAAAATTAAAGAGAGAAAAATGTTGTAAGCTTGCTTTACTAGCCTTCATCTGTTAAGGTACCGTAAAAAAAATGTAAATGCGAAACAATGTTAAATCAACATACTTGGGCAGTATCCTGGTAGGCGGATAAGGAATTCACAGTGAGAGTAATCTTCTGCAATCTATATCCATTGTCAAAGAAACGAAAGGGTTAGATTTAAGAGACACTACAAACTCAAATATTAAGAGTAATCTTAAACATTGATACAAGTAAAAATCTTTCTCTTGAATATTTGTCTCAATACTAGCCACATCAAAGTAATAAACATCTGAAGAAGTTATTTTCTATCAAATATGTTCACTTTCTTCAACTGGAGGCTCAAAATACTAACATTTACAAAGGAAACTAATTACATCAAATGATAATATACTTAACCAATAAGCTACTTTGAAACAAACGTGTGACACGAAGCAGACAGCCATGGAATAAGAAACAACTGACAATGCATTTTTTGTGAGTGAGATGAGCTTCACATATTACTCTCCACAAGAATTAATAGCCCCACTATATGGAATGTTGTGCTGCTAATGATGCTGATTATTTCCGTAGGAAAGTTCTCAATATGGCATGCCTAAAGTACTTCAGATATTCTGAATCTAAAGACCAAATTCTTGGAAATTCTGGAGAGAAATATTAGAGAAAATGGAAAGTTTTTGAAAATAAGACTATGAAATTTAGAAAGATCTTCAACAATTATCTAAAGCTAACAAGTAAACTATTTCCAAGAACAAGGACAAAAGGAATAAAGATGTTTAGACAAACTATTACTGTTGTTCTGACTTTTTCTGACTCGGTTATAAGACTCTTCAATGTTTTTGAGGCCAATGATACATTCCTTTCTGAAGTCGAGTTCTATGATGTTTCCTGATTTTTATTTATTTATTATTTACTTTTTTATACTTGGTAAGGAATGCTGTTGGCATGGAAATGTTTTCTATGGATTCAAATGGTGTTAGATGGTTATGTACTTAGTGAGAGGGCATCTGTATCCTCTAATCATTTTCTTTGCTAAAGAAATTTTTCTAAATGTTATTGGATGACATCTAATTTATGCTGATGATTAATTCACGTTCTCGGTCCTCTATGCCTGCCATTAAGAGCAACTTCCATGTATTTGCTGGGTTAGAAGGGATTAAATCAAATCTCAGCAAGTAAACAGTATATGCAACACAACGAAATAAAGTGTTTGTCTCTTCATTCCATTTCAATGATGTAGGTAGACATAAATATAAAATAAACAAGTAAAAACAAACGAACTATTTTAGGCTATACAATATCTAAGGCTAAAAATTTAGCTGCCCCTTGAAAAAAGGGATTTTGTCCCTGCATATCTATAGTCAATTTCTTATCTGCAACTTAAGACAACGTGAAACTAAATTGTCTCCATCTCTTGGATAATTGCATCAAACAAAGATATATAATGACTGTTGAAGGGCAGGGGTGGCAAAGCTAGGGCAGTGAATGTGAACTGTCAGACCACACCAGCATATAATCCAAACCGACTAAGCTGTTAATACAATGATTCCACTAATAGAGCTAAAAGCCAATCGGCAGCCGAAATGAAAACTCTTAGGCATCAATCAAAGAAAGATTTTCTAAAGATCCAATAATAAAAACTAGTTCCTGAGAATCCAGAGAGGCTTGTGGCCAATGCGCAGTAGCTAATGTTCAACAGAATGTGGGTTACATGCCAGTGAAACTCTAATTGACTTTCCAATCATAAGAAATATCACTCCTAGAATACCTTCACTTCTCATTTCATCCATGAAAGATCCCCTAGATCACAGTCACTCAAGACAACTTCTTGTCAGCTCAACCAAAGTAGCAGACTACAGATTACCAAATTTTATTAAATAGCTATTTGGTTTTCATGAATGTAATTGTTTTCATGCACTCAATACTCAGCAGTACAAATTAATCTATTCCCAAAAACTGTCTTGGAGCCGAAGATGCACCAACAGAAATAGTAGTCAAGAGTTCCAAAAGAGATACCTGCCAAACAATAGTCCTATGATGAATTCCAGCAGCCATCACGTACTCAGCATAGATAAAGTCCCAACTGCAAAAAGAAAAGAATAAAAATAGTGCTTTAAGTTAAGAACATTTAAAGTAGCATGTCAGTTCACTGGGATTCCAGAAGCACTTGAAAAAAGGTCCAAACACAATAACAACAGCTAATCACCTGAAGTTTGTCACACAAACAGATCGAACTCCAGCATCAGCTGCTGCCCGACAAGCAACTGGTACAACATCGGACACCTGTTTTAGCATTAATAAACCTTTACTCAACTTGCTTCAACCTCAAGAAGAGACATCTATGCAATTCCATGATTAGGATAGCGAATGAACAAGGGAAGACAGAGAGTGGGAAAGTAAATTTTTTGCAGAAAGGAGCTTGCGAAAACATCATTCCAAGAACTGGTGCAGTGTCACAAGGTATTACAGAAATCGTTATTCCAAGAGAGGTGTACACGAATAATCTAAAAACTAGCAATATTTAAAAACACTGGCCAAAAAACGATTTACTATTTTGTGAAGCGATTTAATTATGTATTACCACTAAGTCTGCTTTAATTGACTTCAGCCACTCCACTTCAGTTGCCAAGATGGAATCACGAGGAACAACAGCAGTCTCTGAGTACTAAATCAACAACAAAAAAAATGCATATTATTAAGCTACCAAACAACTCTCTTTAGTCTTCATCCTAACAGACAGAATATAATCATAAGTCAAAGAAATTATTTTGTCATAATGCATGTATTAGGCATACCTTCTCCAATGAAGCCAGCCGATCAACTGTCAAAGCGTCTGCTTGAACTGCTCCACAATCTAACAGAACCTGGCATTACAGACATTTTTTCCTAGCATAAAACACTCAGAACAAACTAATGTCGAAAAATAGTACATCAACGGAAATGATAAGATGGCCTGCATGTTCTTATTGAGAAGGACCTTCCGGAGAAAAAGTCGTGGGGATTGAATTTCAGTGGTAAAGACAAAGTCAGGCGCACCAGTGACCACATGAACACCATGTCCTGCATCAATTAGATGCCTTGCAACCTACAACAATAACCAGAATCCACATTAGGAAAACATTTATACCATAATGAGAAATGACATTGTCATACAACTCTCCTTTGTCAAGAAAAACCTTTCTGATGGGGGGTTTGGCATGGTGCCATAATCAACTCCCATATCTTTTATTAAATGCTACCAACAACCACATTGGGGCACATATATATCTATACATCAGGTAGTGCATGTGGTGTATCCAAACAACACTAACTATAATCAATTTATGGCCCACCAACGATAGCTAGCTGAATATCTCATAGTTTTCCGGAACCATTAAACTGCCCTTCTGAGCTAGATACGGAGATTAATCGAAAAAGAGAATAACTGGTATATTAAACGACAATTTACTAAGTACAGCTTAATTAATTATGATCTCCTTTCAGTAGCCCAAATTGAAGTTCTATTTTACTAGTGACTGTCCTGACATGTTCAATTTGTCACCTTGATCACATATCATTGTCTAGCCCTGTTGAAAACTTAAACAAGTAATTCGCTTTCAATCCTTTTATCTCCAGTCCAATCGAATCAGCAGTTCAAGGAGTAGACCATACGCATTCTTTTCCAAATTCCCCCTTCTTCAGAAACTTTCCCACTGTAACCGCGTCTCTTTCACGCTTCATATCAAAAACATTACGAACATAAAATTTCATTCTCTTTCGTACTCTCTCCATTTCATTTCTGATTTCTCCATAATAGTACAACCAATTACCAACAAACTACAGACCAACTTGCAAAAAGGTAATGTAAAATTAAAAAGCAAAAAGAAGAAACAATCAATATGAAGTAACATAAGTTTCTGCAGCTGTAATTCATAGAAAGAATATCAACAGGTGATAATCATATCCGCCCCATCTCAACAAAAAAGGCACAGAGACTTCGAACTGACAATCACTAAGACACACCTCAACAACACGAGTAGCATGGCCGAACCCGTGACCAGTGACATAGTATGCAAAAACCAGAGGCTGCTTCCTTCCATCTTGAAAGCCCATTTTTCTGCTTTCCTCAATAGCTACGGAAATCATAAATCAATTGCTATTTTCGTCAAGAATGGTGGGCCTGTAGTGGGTCTGCCTCCGCGTCTTTCTTCCAACCTCTCCTCTCTGAACCCCGAAGTGAAGAGAAGAGTATCACTTCAAAAAGATCGGGAAATCATCAATCAACAAGCAATTTCGTATGTAATTTTGGAAGGATTTAGCGTGAACGTAACAAGCAGAGCAGAAACGGAACGGTCTCAGAGGCGTGGATCATGTCAGTATGTATGGCGTTGTCAGACCTCGAAGAAAGTGAAGAAAGTGATTCCATTTAATATCGTCATCGGATTCGTAGGATAACAAGTAAGAACAAGAACCGTGTCCATTGTGGGACTACGTTTGACGTCAACTGAAAGGTGTCGTCAAATCAGGTACGTAATTAAAGTAGGATTAATTAATAGTCTTTTCCTTTTAAAAAAAAAATTAAAAAATTACAAAATATATGGAAACTTTTCAAAAATTTCTAGAATTAGTGAAGGGCATGTTAATTGCAACACCCATTTTACTAAACATATGATAATTTTTAAAATTTTAAATGACGAAAAGATTAATATACCCTTGATAGTTTCTAAGTCCATGAAAAAATTTTATCCCACTTTTTTACCTATATATTCCATTTGAATCCTTATTCAAGAACTCAAATTTGGGCAACCCCTTATCCATTCTCCCTCTCATTTCCACTCAATCATCTCCATTACATTCATACCATTCCATCAACAATAGTAAAATTTTGCTTGCGTATCATGGACGGTAATGCAAATGACGATCTATATTACACGATACGTATCAAATTACATATTTTTATGGTGAAAGTTGGCACCTTTTTGGGATTTTCTATTACTGGGCGAGATTCGCCCAGATCGTGTGATTTTACTAGATAAAATCGCCAAAGAAGGCGATTTTATCCAGTAAAATCGCCACCTCCAAGCGAATGTAAATAAAAAAATCGCCTTGAGGTGGCAATTTTACTGGATAAAATCGCCAATTTGGGGCGATAAATTCGCCACCTATGAGCGATTTTATGGGAAAAATTAGTGTCCTGTGACAAACAATTTTCATTTAATCGCTTGTAGGGGGCGATTCTATGTGTTTCTCAGTTTTCGCCAAAGATTTCTATGATATCTAATGTCATATTTTATTTTCTTGCCAGACTTTGCGTTTTGCGAATGATCGCATCTTTCCAGATTACACAGATGTATTTCGTACTGAGGAAGAGTTCAGGACTAGAGCTGACTTGATTGGTTGGGTTGAAACAAGAGCAACCGAGTATCATTTTGATACTAAAACAACTTCTTCTAAAAAGTGAAAGGGGGCTCTAAAAGGAAGAAGAGGGAGAGTTGATATAGGTTGTGATAGATCGGGAGAACTTAGAAGCAAAGCACCCTTAGGTGAAGGGAAAATAGGCTGTAACAACACAAGTAGCAAGCTGACTGGTTATCCCTTTCAACTAGTAGGGAAAGAAATTAGTGGGAGTAACTGGAAACTGAGTGCCATAAAATGTCAACACAATTATGAATAACCCCTTGTTAGAAACTGGCATCAAAAGCACTCCAAGTTGAATAAAGTGAAAAAGGAGAAAATTTCAGAAATGATGAAGATAAATTTGGCTCCGAAGCAGATATTGGCAAAACTACGATCTGATAATGCAGATAATGTCACCCGTATCAGACAGGTGTACAACGAAACGGCAAAAGTTAGAAGAGACGAGAGGGGAGATTTAAGTACAGTACAGTACTTCTTAAAACTGATGCAGGATTACAAGCACTACTACTGGTACACAGCGGAAGATGAGCGTAATGCTCTTGAAAATGTGTTCTTCGCGCACGAGGATATTCCTGGTCTACTTCATACGTTTCCTTACGTATTGTATATAGATACGACATACAAGACCAACCGGTATGACATGCCTATGTTTCAGATAGTCGCTCATATTCCGACAGATCAATACATTAATGTTGCTTTTGCTTTCTTGAGAGATGAGACCTATGAAACTTATTTATGGGCTATGACTAGATTGAGACAACTTTTTGATCTACTGAAATATCCACATGTTGTTATGACTGACAAAGAGTCTGCTATACTGAAAGTTGTGCACAATATTTTCCCCCATTCTAAACAACTATTGTGCAAAAGGTATATTGACATTGATGTAAGGAAGAAAGCACTGAGTGTGTGTACGGACACAGAGATAGTAGATGAGTTTGAAACTCGGTGGAGAAGAGTGATGAGTGCTTTAATGTATGAAAAGTTCACGAAAGCTGTGAAAACTATTGAAACTAACTATAGAGGCCGGTGGATATCAGTGGTTAATTATATGCACTAGACATGGTTGGATCCTCACAAGACCAAGTTTGTCTCATTCTAGACTAAAGAAATAAAACATTATGGAGGGCGCACAAACAACATGTGAGAATATATTAACTTTTATCACATATAGTTTACATATATGACTCCATTATAAATTATTTTTCGATTTAAATCATTAATTTTGTTTGTTATTTATCTCTTCAGGTCTGAGAGTGCACACGCAATGTTGAAGAATGCCATTAAAACTGACAGAAGATCATTTTTGACTATTTTCTTGGGCATAAATAAGATGATAAAGGAGCTTTTGGATGAGATCTGTAGTAAAATGGAGGCAGCTCGGAGCAAAACATTGCGTGAAGCCAATTACCTGTTGTATAGTAGGATCAACGGCAGAGTTTCGCAAGATGCCATACTGTTGTTACATGAATATAAAAAGAGAGATGCACTGTATGGGGCAAATAGTGAGCTGTGTGGTTGTGAAATGCGAACCAGTTTTGGCTTGTCATGTGCGCATGAGATGGTTGAAATGGTCAGGAATTACAGACCTATGGATCTGTTGGATGTGGACCTCTTATGGAGGACCATATTTTTGGATGAGGGAAACATGCCTAGTGATGAGGAGCGGCAAACAGCACAAGGGCGATTGCATGAGATGTATGTTGAGGCCTTGCAACGTCCTACTGCGGACATTTACAGAGTAGCGGGTGTCATGCATAGCACTTTGCATCCAGAGATTATTGACCTAGCTGATCCAATACACAGGCCATATAGGGGAAGGCTGAGAAACAACTCTACGTAACAAGATCTATCGAGCTACTAGCATGCCGAGAGGGATGCAGGCATAGGCAGAGCCAGAGCCAGAGGTACATATAGTTTGCCATGTTACCCAATTTTTGTTGTTCACTTTTTTATTTTGATGCATCTATAGTTTGATGCATACGAATAACATGTGCAGGGCGCAGCCGGACAACTAGGTCATCAACCAGGAGGAATCAAATGAATCTAAAGAATCCAACTGGCCTTTCAACCTGTCGTTTTCAGTAAAACAGTTTGTGTTCGATTATATTGTGGATTATAACAATGTACTGGGGGATGGACACTATGATTTTAGGGTAATAGCTAGATTCGTACATGGTGAACAGTCATTTTGGTCGCAAGTCCGGCAGGAGTTGTTACATGAGTTTGACGTGTATGCCTCACTTTTGTTTGGAGTTCTCGGTGAAGAAAACTACGATAAAGCTCATACAGTGTTGGACTACCATATAAGTCCTGCAACAGAGGAGTTTTGATTTGATACTTATCTATTTAGCCTACTTGTCGCCACGAGGTACCAGAGGGTATTCTCATTCTATGGAGCGAAATATTGTACCTTCCTTCCATTTCGATTGAGGGAGTCGGGCGTATCTGATGATTTGAACACGTATATCACTATGGGTCATATCGGGGCAATTATTTCATTTGTTTGGAAACGAGCGGTGAAATCTTGTTGCCCCCAATCTGTGTGTTGTGGCGACACCATAAGGAAGATATGATGGATGAGTTGAAGGACATGTTACAAGCACGCTTAGATAATTATCAAAGGTTGTACGTCGATAGCATAGGTAATATAGACATACAACCTACGATAGTTATCGATTAGGGATTATATTTTTTGATTTGAAAAGTTTTAGTGTATTCTTTGGTTTGTATTGAAAAAATAAATTTATTTGTATGACAAAAATTATGTACTATATTCTTCAATGTTTAAGTGTATTATTCAATGTGTATTTATCCTTGCGAAATTTGGGCATAGTCTCCCCTATACATGGGTCAATCAATCTCTGTACAAACCACAAAACGAAGCACTAAATTAACATTTTTAAAGCATTCAATAGCAACACTCAGTTAAGTCACTAATTCAACATCCAAATGTCTACGAACAAAAAAAAAATCCAGTTGGCCATAATTACATTTAAGTCACTAAATGTTCCAATCCACATCTTATAAGACAATGCACTACGGCTCAAAAGGCAGTCTTCTCGCAAGTTATTCGAGTCCCGGCATCTGGGCCTCCAAATGATAAGCCACTTATGCAATAGCTTGCCTACGTGACTCCGAGTTGACCGCATGTTCAGCACTTGGATGAAAAAGGACAGCCTGAGATGCTAAGTATTGAATTCGCTGCAACAATTAAACGTATAAACTCAATATCCTACTTGTAATACAAATATAGGTAAAAAAAAAAAATCTAAAATCATCCTAAATTCGACCGGATCCCTACGAACACGAACATGCGACCAAGACTGGAAGTATTCAAGGTAATCTTCGCATGCTTCGTCAGTTGAATCGGCCCTCTTCATATCCCGCAGAAGCCTCGTATGATATATCTCCCAACCACTGATATCAGCAACGTACTTGCATACATATTTTTTGGTCTCTGGGCCTCTGTAGTACTCCTTGGGCATAAAGACTGGAAAAGGAATATCTTGGGCATACCCAAACTGTCTTAACACCCGATCCGGCATATAGGGATCTTCAATGTTAACGGAATAGATGAGCCCCCTATTACAATGAAATTTTATGGACCAATGTCGGATTGGACTCAAATGATATCCAATTAACCTATTAGACATTAAACCGAATCAATAAAGAAAGGAAAGAAAGAGCAATAACTGTTTTCAATCACGCACAACGAACATATTACCTCGTTTGGATGTAATGCATCTAGCGCCCGCCTGTATGCATCCAAATCAGTTTGTGCGGCATGCTTCTTGCCGGTAACAACGTGCCATTTCATTGCCGAAGGCATGCTAGTATTCCACGATTTCTTCTTTGGTGGGCTGAATGTTGAGAAGTATTCATATATCCAACTCTAATAAGAAGAAACATAATAATAATTCAAACAGATGTTGGCCCAAAATGTAGAACTATCTTATTAGGAAAGGTACATGCAAAATGACAAACCAATAGTAAAGTCAAACAAGCAGAAAATTGAGCACTATGTGCCCTAGATGCCTTCCCAATTTGGCGATATAAGTAAGCCAAACAAGCTGCGCCCCATGAGTACTCACTTACTTTCTCAATATCGCGAAGGAAAGTTAAAAAATGAGCAGAGACGTGGATTTTCGTCTTGTCAACGAACATGGACAGACCTAAAACCCACAATAAATAACCTGAGGCAGCATTCACTTGATCGAATATACTGGCACAATCTGCCTCAAGGCTTGTCAACTTCACAAATTCAGGCTTATCCAGTTTCACTTTCTCTTTTCCCAACACAGCTGTAACATTCCCCGCTATTTGTGCAGTCTTTGTTTTTCCATAAATGGCCTTACCCCCAATCGGAATGCACAACATGTAGGCAACATCATGCAGTGTTATTGTCATCTCCCCGAATGGAAGGTGGAATAAGTTGGTCTCTGGATGCCACCTCTCCACAAAGGCACACAGCAGAGTGGTGTCTACCTCATCATGCATGCAGTGTACTAAATGGGCCAAACCGAACCCCTCTACAAGCTTTTTCATGTCATCATCGCCTACCCAATTTTTCAACCGATCGGCCCCACTATGACATTTCAATGTGCTCCATTCCTACAAAATGTAAAAAAATGAATTAAAACAAATGGTTTCCTAAAGCATATTTTTAAAAAAAAAATTTAACTAGGCGAAAAAACTGTATTATTACATTTTGGATCACAAGTAATGAAGCATATCTAATTAGGAAAAAATTAATGATTCAAATAACTCTAAATACAAGTACGCAATTTACTATAATTACCTCTCCATGCCATACGTGGTAGGCAGTGTGTCCTTTGAAACTCAAAAGCACTCAGGGATTAAAAGGCCACCTTCGAGCGGATGATCTAGCTCCCTGTAATCCTTCCACCCTACAATCATTGCCCTAGCATCACTGCCCATTAATCATTTCCCTGCTCTCCTAATTGGTTGGGTGCTTGTATTCGTCCCTTCAACATCACTTCTTTCACAAGCGCCCTCACCGTCACCATTGTCATGGGACATTTCAATATCATAAAAGAGCGATGCGAAAGGTTGTTCAATAATGGAGGCAACATTGTACTCATTTCAAGAGACGGAAGGTTCGACTGAGTGTTCCGTAATGAGAGCATTGTCATTCCCCGTCACGGAAGATGTTCGCGATCGTGCTACGACCTTCCTCTAACGTTCAGACGTCGTTGCCGGAACACGAGGGGCATTTTTCGCATCCGGAATACTACTCTCCCCGGATGTATCCGGAATACTACTCTCTGCGGATTTGGATTTTGTTTTCCTTCTACGGAATGTATTCATAATACCTTTATATCTATCTCCTATCTGTAATTAAAAGGTCGAAAGGGAATTAATATATAAAAAATATCAAAAGCAAACAGGAAAAAAAAATTAAATAAACACTTATACTGAACTTCGCCTGGCCTAGGAGAATTTTCTCAGGAAAATCGCCAAGAATAAGCGAATTTCGCCGAAAAAATCGCCTGGCCTGGACAAATTTCCCCTGGAAAATCGCCTGGACGAGGCGATTGTTCCCTGGACATTCGCCCAGGCCAGGCGATTTTCTAATGATAAAATCGCTTGGAAGAAGCGATTTTACCGAGAACAATCGCCGTCCTGTGGCGATTGTTCCCGAAAAAATCACTTCCGGCAAGCGATTGTGAGGGAACAATCACCACAGGATGGCGATTGTTCTCGGTAAAATAGCTTCTTTCAAGCGATTTTACCACCGTTCGCCGGAAAAATCATTTTTCCGACGAACGCTTGCAAAATTAACCTAGAAATTCTTGCAAAATAAGCACAAAACCACCACAAAACAGCCAAAATGCACCAAACAACCAAAAACCATCCATATCACATTAACCATACGCATTATCACAAAAACCAAAAACATTGCAAATGAAATTTGCAAGAATCAAAAAACCAAACTAACCCCATTGCCAAACAACCAAAATACATCATAACACATTACCTATACCAATTAGCAAACCAACAACATTGCAATTTCAGTTTATTGTTGAAGACAAAAAAAAAAAAAAAACTTACAAACTTGCCGCTTCAGATCGAGGATGGAGACGGCGACTGAATCGCCGACCTGCAACGTCTGCGTGGATGAAGAAGGAGTTGTTGGAGATGAAGGAGTTGGACGGCGAGGTGCACGGAAGAATCGGAGCCGAGAGCTGCAATGGGCAAAACGGAATGCGAAGGAGGAAGCGAATGATATGGACTGAATGGAAAAAAAAGAGCTGCTGTAATTTTTTTATTTTTACTACATAATGAAGGAGGGCAAAAATGTAATTTCACAACGCATTTTTAAAAAATGTGTCCTGTGTTTAATAAAATGTGTCATGGTGGTAACAATTCCGTTAATGAAAGTGAATATATGAACTTCACTTTTCTTAAAACTAGCTCGGGGTGATAATTTGTAAAGAAAGCTACGGTTGTCTGGCTCGAACCGGAGGTTGACCCGGCGAGGCCGAGAGTCGTTTGAACCAGGGGTTGACCGGTTCGATGGGAGTCAAACCGGATGACGTCATATATATATAATATATAATTGATTAACATGCTTTAATTTATCATTTTTAACATTTAAAATATATTTTCTCTTCGCAATAATTGTATATTTTTTCAAATTTTACAACTAATTTAAACATTAAAATTCATTACTATAAAACCCAATAAGTAAAACAAATATAAAATATTGCTTATTTTCTATTAAAAAATATATAAAAATATATTACTACATTTTTATTAGGAAAGAGAAAAAGATAAAATTTGATGTAAAAAAAAAAATGAAACGTATTTTAAGTTAATACATAAAAAAGTTAAACAAACTTTAATTGAAAAGAAAACAAATAATAAAGAGTATAATAGTGTTCATTTTATAAAGGGCAAAAGACAAAAACCTCCCCTCTGGTTTTGCTTATAGACAAGTACCTCTCTTATAGTTTTAAAAGCCTCAATAACTCCCCTAAAATTTGGGTTAATCTGAGAAACTAACATAAATTGGTGATACTAATGAAAGGATAATTTAGTTCCTAAAATATCCTTCACAGAAGACGTGGAATCCAGGGCGGAAAAAAAAAGTTCAGTTCACCTGGAAAAAATAAAAATAAATAAAAGAAAACTATGGCACCAGCAAGAGACAAAAGGAAATTTTACAAACAGATTGTGAGTTTTGAATAAAGAAATATTACAATCATCTTATACATAGCTTTAGCTAGCTTTTCAGTGTGTGCATCAAATAGATTACAATCAAGAATATAATTTTGAGAAGAACTAAGTAGAATAGATTACATATTGCTACAGTTCATAAATTTCTCCATAAACGCCCAGATTGTGAAGAGAAGCAGAGAAACCCAATACCCAAAGTTCAGGAGAAATTTACAGAATGCAAAACAAATTTCTTCAATTGTCAATAACAATGCAAATGAAAAAAAAATCAACGAAAACCATTCAGGTTTCAGATTGATGTGTTAAAACTTGATTTTTGAATGTCCTCTCCAAATTAATAATTAATCCTCCTGAAATTTTGAAGCAAATTTAGGGTATAATGTTAAGAAAATTTAGAACTTCATTTGGTAGTATCTCATTCAATTTGGAGTTAGTTTTGTCGAAGATAAGAAAAGAAATTCTCCTTATTGGTTTAGCAGTCTTCTTGGCTGCAAACTGAAATTCATGAATTAATTCCTATTTGATTCTTCTTTTGTTTCCTTCTTCCCGCGTGCGCTGTGTCATAAGATTTGAGAGAGCTAGAAGGGGGTTTCTGAATCAGGCATTAGGGCAATTTAGTCTCTTTTTTTCCCAAAAATTTCTCATCGATGGCATTTAATAGTTTGCACTTAATTTCTGTTATAATCTTTACTTCCGTTAGTTTCCCAAATCACTCCAAACTATAAGGGGGGTAATTGAGCATTTTAAAACCATAAAGGAAGTACTTGTCCACAAGTAATACCACAGGGGAGGTGTAAGTCTTTTACCATGTTCGCGCTGGCGGTTCCCAGCCCGCCCTGGTTTTTAAACGAGTTTGACTGAGTAATTAGACATCCGGTTCTCTGTGTTTTTTGAACCGGCAAGCTACCAGTTCTCGGTCCGGGCTAGACAACCATGAAGAAAGCAAAACTTCACTTTCTTTGAAAATGACTTGGAACGATAATTTGTGAACAGGGTCATTTCTACTAAAATAAGGGACCTGTTAGAAAAAAATTTTTAAAAATTGTAAAAGAAATTTGGGCTCTTGTAAAATAGAATTATTAAATTAAAAGTCGTTCATGTCAAGCAGTCTAACCTTCCGATAAGAGACTGGTCTGCAAGCACACGCGTGCAACACTACTTCTTCATTTTTTTTTTATTTTAAGAAATAAACCATACTTTTCATTTTACAAGCACTATTATACCATTAAAATTAAAACTTTTATTATTATTATTTAGAAATCTGCACTAAATTTATTATTATTATTTTAGAAGCGCTACTTTTATATTTACAGACACTATGATAAGGATATCCAAGGCTAAAAACAACACAAGTTATGAGTCAAAATCCACAAAACCAACCGGCAGGCAAAGCCTCGAGAGGAAAAATGCCAAGTATGCATCAGATGCAAATCGAAGGCGCAAGGCTGTGAACTTTGAACCTTGTTCAAAGGAGTGCTACAGAAGCCCAGCTAGTTATGGACACCAACGCCCTTGAAGAGAATAGAAGGAAGGTTAAAAGCGTTACTTTACTCTCCATCACAGGGGAAATGACGCCTACTAATCAATCCAGCTGAAGGAAAGGGCATTTCTTGAAGTTCTTGATTTTCTTGAAAATCTTGAATTTCACGGTTTACTGAATCTTGAAGAATCTTGAAAATCTTGAAGAATCTTGACGTTCTTGATTTTTGACATTCCGAAATGATTCCGGGAGATTCCAGAACCTCCCTACATCATCTCCACCATGCGCCACCTCAAATGGGCTGAAACCCACCTTGAAGTCCATCTCACAATTTCGGCCAGCCAAGCCCACAAGAAGCAGTCTACATGCCACTTGGAAGCTTAGGTAGGGGAAGGATTAGGTTCTGTGCGTGTTACCTAATTCTACCCAAAGTTTGTTACAAGTTGGTTAGGTTGTTACAAGTTTGTTACAACTAGATTAGCTTGGTAGTTTCCAAAAAGGGATCCCTTCTTGATCTCCCTTTTTGGATAGGATTTATATTATTTTCCTACCTATTTTATTTGTTAATTTTGTCCATATGCCATTCCAAGTGGCAGAAAAATTCAGCAACTACCAAAACCTAGTTCCTTTATGTTTCGGGTTTGTAAGAAATCAATCTCTTGATTGGTTTCCAATTTTAATTCTTTTCCTAGTCTAATTAGGTTAGAATTTCGTTCACCCCTTTCCATAAAGGTGATTTAATTCATCCACCATTGTCCTTGCTCATTTAGGATTTGGTTTGTAAGAAAAATACAATTATGATTGGTTTTCACTTTTGCTGCTTTCAGTTATTCTTTTTCTATTGTAATTTGGACACCCCCATACCTATAAATAGGGGTGCCAACCACGAAATTCTTTAGTTAATTAAATGATTTAAGTTATAGTTTTATACTTCTTTAATCACTCACCTTATTTTGGGCTTATGTAATTTGCATGTTTGTTAATTGCTAAAAGCTACAGAAACTATAGGCACTACTACAAAAATGACTTTTAATGGCGGTTTTTTAGGGCTTTTAACGGCGATTTTCGGCATTTTTGAACCGACATCTATCCGGCAGCCGTAGAAAGTTTACGGACTTTCTACGGCGGTTCCTTGTAGAAAGTTAGCTTTCTATGGCGGTTTTGAAAAAAATCGCCGTAGAATGTCTACTTTCTACGGCGGTTATCTTCAAAACCGCCGTAGAAAGTTAAACCGCCATAGAAAGTTAACTTTCTACGGCGGTTTTGAAGATAACCGCCGTAGAAAGTACCAAATTTGTAAAAAAAAAAAATTAATATTCATTTTTTTCTCTACATTCAAAAAATATATATAAAAAATAGCAAGAACAGCCTTAGAAAGGTTTTGATATATATATATATATATATATTTCAACTTTATTCAAAATATATATCAAAAACTTCCATGCTAATAAACCGAACAACCGCCAAACTTCACAAAATTTTTGCGTGCATCCATCAAATTCTAATTAATTTAATCATTAATAGCAAGAACAATACAATAATCACCGATATAACACTAATCAAATTCAAATTTAATCATTCATCATCTCACCAAACCGGAATTTAACACTAATAATAAACCCTAGGCCAATCACAATAATCAAGTAACAATAAAATTTGTAAAGCTTAAATAAAGTTGAAACTATTCGATATTACATTTTTTATGATTTGAAGCCCACAACAAGGACCGATTGTGGTGAAATTATGATGGGAGATTAACTCCAAGTGGTGGGTGATGGCCGATTAAGAAACTATCTCCGGAGTTGGGTGACGGCGGATCTTGTTATCAACGCCACCGGAAGAACGGCTTCGGGGGAAGACAAGAGAAAAAACCGACGGAGAGAGGATGGGCTTCGGCAACGAGAGAACTCTTCGGTTTGCTGGAGATAGAAACAGGGGGAAGCCACGGCTGGCAGGAGATGGAAACAAAGGGAAACCCTTAAAATTCAAACAAAATCAAGTTTCTATGACGGTTTTAATAAAAACCGCCGTGAAATGGACTTTCTATAGCGGTTTTAATGACAACCGCCGTAGAAAGTCCATTTCTACAGCTGTTTTAATAAATCCGCCGTAGAAAGCCCGTAATTGTGAATTCCCGCCCATTCCTCTATTATTCCTATTAATTTCTAGTTTTTCTTTTTTTGTAAATTAACCCCCAAATTTAATAATAAATATGTACTTTACTATTTATCAATTTTTATAGTAAAATTCATCATATTTATTAATTATACGGCGGTTAGAAATATAACCAACTTTCTACGGCGATTATATTTCTAACCGCCGTAGAAAGTCCCCTTTTTACGGCGGTTTTGATAACCGCCGTAGAAAGGGGACTTTCTACTACGGCGGTTTTGATAACCGCCATAGAAAGGACCGTCGTAGAAAGTCCCCTTTCTACAGCGGTTTTGTTAACCGCAGTAGAAAGGGGACTTTCTACGGCGGTTTTATTTCTAATCGCCGTAGAAAGTCCGTACTTTCTTTTTAATGGCGGTTTTGGTCTTTCCACCGTTAAAGCACCGCCATAGAAAATCCATTTTGTAGTAGTGAGGCTAATAGATAATTGCTCTGTCTATTGCTAAGCTTTGTTTTGATTCTATTATTCTTCGCTTGGTTCGAATTGCGTGTTTAATTTACTTTGTAAGTTAGTAGTCTGCCGAATCCAAGGGTAAGGATTCTAGAAGTTAAGAGCTGCGTCTTGCATTCAGACTTTCCTTGGCACTTTCCGCATCGAGTTCTTGGATTTTCACGGCGTGGAGTTCAGGGGTTCACATCACACTACTTATATCCATGAAGTTGATTGTTATTATTTTTAGTAATATGCACTACTTTCTTAAATAGGCATTACTTCTGTGACACCACAGTCTCACCATCTCGCATATAAGGGACTGCTTAACCGAATGCCTGCCTGGCTCGCACCAAGGATCAATGTCGTTTAGAATAGACTAAACATACTTTATTATAAATTACCAAACCTTAATGTAGTTTCTGCTATTCATAGAACAAAAACATAAGCTAACTAAACATAACATTCTTATTCAATCCTATCCAACTAATATAATATGTCTGGCCCTCATGCAGTTCTCACCTAGTACTGGTAGTGAGTGAAGTTATTTTCATACCAAAGATCTGTAATAAATATTTTGAAAACAGAAAATGGAATAAGCCATTACCCAGTAAAAGTTCACTGTTTTCACAAACATTTACCTAGTTGTATAAATTACACATGCATACAATTCGGTCAATCCTAACAGATAGCATATTCATGACTCATACTATGACACCCCAGATTCACCACGCCATATACAAGGTGTTGGCTTCACCGGATGCCTGCCTGATTTGCACCAGGACTTATCATTCAGAACAAACCAATAATTATGTATTTCAAAAATCTTAATTCTATTACACAGCCCTAGTTTACAAAATTCTCAAAATACAAACCTAATAAACTTTCTTGCTCTTCAATTTCAATTAGCTATCATCGGGGTTCAGGTCGTCCTAACCTCAATAGTGAGCACAGTGATCCGGGTACGACCTATTGCAATAATTTCATAGAAAACAGAAAACAACATAGGAAAATGGAATGAGCCAATGCCCAGTAAGAGTTCACCGTTTTCGCAAACATTTACCGAGTTGCATACATTACCCATGCATATAATTCAGGCAAATCCTAACATATAACAATCATAACTCAAGCAGTAATCACAGACATATAATGAGGATGAAGGACAGCCGTTAAAGTTCTATATAAACGATGAATGAATCGATAGTTCACCTCGGTATTCGTATATATATTCCGCATTCATTAGTTTAGGCATTCATTAATAAAAATTCCTGACACAAGTTCCCAACACAGATTTTTGGCAAAGGTTCCTAACAACAGATTCATACATGAACAATCACAAGTTTGAGTATGCAAACTAAGCACATAGATTCTTGGCAATAGATTCATAACAGTAGATTTATGACACATATTCATGATAACAGATTCATGACATATAGATTCATGATAACAGATTAATTCCTGACAATGATTCTTGACAACGATTCATAATAACATACTGATTCCTGACAATGGTTCCTAACAACGATTCCTGACAATGATTCCTGACAACGATTCCGACACTGATTCCTGACAACAGATTCATTTCGCCACCCAGGTTCTTTTCTTCATTTGTTTAACTCAGGTCTCATTCATAAAATAATAATCTCCAAAGGTACACAATGTTCACATAGCCAAGATTCACACATGTACAATAACCAGTTACATCATACACAAAAGCACATCGGGAATATTCACAAATACATATGCATCCAAGCAGATATATAAACATGAATGAGCTTTTTAAATCTCAAAATATTTTACACATTATTTTAAAAGCTTTGTAAAACTTGTCATCATAATTCAGTTCAATGCAGATTCATTTACTAATTGTATTAAAACAGTATCCATTTTCAGTGAGAAACTCACCTCAGTCCGTAGATACTAACTCACTACTATCTGAACGATTTGCATTTAATTTAAATTTATTTTAATAAAGTAATCCCAAAAAACTGACCACTTAACCTTAAATCATTATTTATTTAATTTGTAATATTCTAACATGAATAATTCATATACATATATGTACTATTATATATACATTAACTTTTATTTATTATTATTATTATTATTTATTTTTGTCCAAAGCCCACAAATTAATCTTAAGGGGCGTTTGGTTAATCGGCGGGAATGGGAATGAGAATGGGTTTGGTCATTCCAAATATGTTGTTTGGTTAAGAAGGTGAGATTAGGTATCATTACCAATAATGCTGTTTAGTTACTCTGTCTTTGGGTTTAGGAATGGTTTAAAATACCAAATTTGCCTTGAATGATAACAATTTTTAAGGGTATTCCTATCCATTTAATTAAAAATTACTATTTATCTTCTTCTTTCTCACAACTACAAACTCCATTACTGGATAGAACAAGAACACCAACACACTTCAAAATTCTACACAGTATTCATCATTAATTTTGATAAAAAAACAACCTTAAACCGTCAATGTAATCCATTTACAACATTAGATCAGATCAAAAATTGACCCAAAACCAAAAGTCATTAACCTCAACACCACCCATTTACTGCAACCATCTACAAATTATATGGGTTTGAACTAAGAAACATACACTACAATCTATTCAAAATTAATGGGATCCAATTTGAATATGATGATGATGACCTTGAGAATCCTCCTAAAAGCAGTTGAACCTTCTTCCTTGTCACATCTGCTAGAAGCAAAACTTAATAGACGAAACAGGGTTGAAATTTATCCAAAGGTGGGAGAGGTTTGTGAATTGTACAGAAATTTGAATTCTGCATTTACACCATCTGATTTGAAATTTTTTGAATGTATGTTGGTGCAAATCATAGATGTCAACCAGGGCTACACAAGTGTTTCACCTTTGGTACCGATTTCTCCTGGGTACAAAACTTGTCTTCAGATATCCCAGGAAGCAGTGATCAGGTGTTGACGTGATTGAGGTACAAAAGAATGAGTTTGAGATATTTTCTCATAGGGTACCTGCTATTTTGATCCCTGTCTATCTCGAGAGGGGTGGCTCTTTAGCAATTCGCAGTTGGCTAGTTAGAGAAGTATGAAGGATGGCAGTGGCTTTTTTAGGCGAGGGAGGGGAAAGGGATAAGAGGGGTGGCAGCATTACTGAGGGTTATAAGGTGGAGGAATATGGAGGAGGAGGCGGAAAGAGAAGAAGAAGAAGAAGAAGAAGAAGAATGGCCTGGGAATGGGAATCCAAACCCACGAGGGGGGTGGTTTCACCCATATCCAATTATTTGGATTTCGATTCCATTACTCCATTGCCAAACTCACCAACCAAACAACTGTTTTTTTATGATTCCATTACTCCATTGCCAAACCCACCAACCAAACACCCCCTTAGTTCTTCCTTGTCAGGCCCTTCAACACAAATTACCAAACTAGAATTGAATTGAGGGAGAAAATTAGAAGAAATGGGAGAAGTCACAGAAGCATGGAGTGAGAGCAAAGAACGGGGAAGAAGAAGACTCGGAGAGAAAGAGAGAAATCAGAGGAAAAGAATTTTCATTCATAATCAACATGACTAATTCAGTAACTATTACAGTATTTGTATTGCACTGCACTCACATTTTCTACCTCTCAGACATAAGACTCGCAACATAATAATACTAATTAATATCAAAAACCAAAATGACATCGTTTGTCTAAAGGTCCTAACAACCCTTGCTCTTAAAGAAAGACTTGTCCTAAAGTCTTGTTGCTTTCATAATGATTCTAGCATCTGTAAGGGAGTACTAAAAATTTCTGATTGCAACTATCTCAGATCTTCATGCAAACATTTTGTGTCTCCTTTGAAAGTAGTTACAGCTTCATTCCAAGGTTTTGGAATTCCTTTGAGCAACCTAAAGTTGTACTAGCTTCTACTCCCTTTCCCAAGCCTTCCAATTAGAACATCACAAGTTCCAAATTGTTTGAGTGTTTCAGCACTCCAAAAATCCACCAGTTTCCTATATAATAAATCTGAATGATTAATCAAAGCACAAGGAAAATAGAATTCATCAACTTTCTGTAATATCCAAGATTCATCCTTTATGTACTTGCTGAAATATGCCTTCACTTTCTTCAATAACAGGCTGCAAATCATGTTTATTTTGAAGTCCCACACTTTCTCCTTTTTCACCAATTCCCTCTTATTTAAGTGAATCAATTTCTTTAGTAATATTGAAACCTATCATCCCCATTTCATGAACCAAACTTCTCAAAACTTGGGGTGAGGCAGCAGCCTGATGCACATTTTCAAACCTTTCCAATTGAAACAGTTCTAAGAATCTTGTAGAACCACCCTCAGTAGGTGCCCTTTCTTCATACTTTTGCAACCATGTGTGATCTTGCGAGCACGTCGAACCCCCTTCAAACGTGGTTACCACTATTTGCTAAGGTTTTAGGAGCCTCTTTTCTAAGAGACAATTGATAAAGCTCCAAACTTCCTTGAATTTCCCAGAATCTTTGGGTATTTCAGAGGCCTTAAACTTCTCCCAACCCTCAATAAAACCCTTCTCATCTGTGCAAGGGAATGCACATATCTTGATGAAATTAGCTCTGTTGAGATAATACCATTCATGGAACCAACAATTGCTTTGTTCATTTGAGAGAAACCAACTAATCAGGATATTATTTACCTCCCTTATCAACTGAGCTTCTTGTGATTGGATTCCTTGGTCATTCAGGAGTAAGTAAATCTCCTCAACAAGACTGTCAAACTCCCACAATACTCTCTGAACTTGGCTCGGTTCGTTTGGCTTGAAAACTACATATTCAATATAGGTACTGCACTTTTTTAGCTGGAGACATGTATCTGAACTTGCAGTGAGAAACATCATACACAGGAGAAAAGTTTTCTCACAGCCATTAGAATATCTGTTGCTTTGCTCAAATACTTCAAGCAACAAGAACCTAAGAGATAAACAGCATTGTAAAACATGTCTTACAATTCTATTGCAGAACTTTTCAACCTTAAATAATCTTCTGTCACTCTCTGAAAATCTTTCCAAAGCAACTAAGAGTTCAATTCCACAATCATATGTATTTATTGATTTTGTGACATTTTCATTATGATCCAAAGCTTTATCCCTTTCCAGCATTCGTGAGACCAGAAATACACAATCACAGCAAAATTCTAACAAAGTCACTAGTGTAACTGTCTTTAAATTTTTCATCACATAAACTCTTTTGAAATCTCCATTTGGTGAACTGATCATTACCACAACATCTATACTGTCAGGAGGATTAACCAGCTGCAATTTGCCATCACTTTGGGTAGGTAAATAGAGTACACTAATGCTGGTGGTGGTAAGGACTTTAAGAGCCTTTATACTCTTTAATAAAAAAGCACCACTAAAAAGATCTCCAATTTTTACCATACTTTCATTTCCTTGAACACATTCAATGAGCATTTCCTTTATTTCACTATACAATTCCACATCATTTTCATCCCAATTTGCACAAGTAACTCCAATTAACCAACCTATCAACAAGAGTTCATTTCTGACTTACCCTATATAAGACTAGACTACCATTGATCTTCTTTTCAATCTACATAAATCCCTCCTATGACAACTTTGCAATCCATAATCCATAATAGTCATTACAGAGTTTTCAAAATCAGCATTAAACAAAATAGTGCCAATAATCTTAATAGTCAGGCATAATCCCAAATAAACAACACAAGTTTTGTAATTCCAGTTTGCTTCAAAATTATCAGCACTTGAATTTACTTGCACAACTCTCACAGAATATCCATTAACTCCCATATTAGTTCCTCCCATAAAACCTGTTATCAACTTAACCTATGACCTTTACCCTCTTTGGTTATCAGCCAATGCTCCCCAGACATCAAAGTTTGTGAATGACCCATCAATATCATCATAAAATGACTCTCAGACACTACAAGTTTTCTATATAATCTGACCTCACCAAAATATTCATTCATTATCACAGGATCATTATTTATTTTCTTAAAATGCATCCAAAGCATATTGAGATCCCAGGATATTAACAGGAGTAAATTTTAGAACGGGACTATAAGCAGCAACATACACATTATCAATTTCTACCCAATTCTCACAGCTTTCCTGATTAACTTCAACACAATTCTCAAATATGTTCAACACTTCAATATCATTATCTCTATCGTGCAATTTCATAGAGTCATCAAAATCTAAATGCTTATAAGGATTAAGTTTACCTATCTCCTCAACGATTGAAATACTGGAATAAGGAATTTTCAAATTGTCCTCTGGTACTTCTTCCATAAACATTGGAATCGTTAATGGTTCAGATTCTGAATCACCCTCAGCCATCTAAATTTCAAGCTCGTCTAGTTCGTCAATCTGCTCCTCATAGGTATTTAATGATGCCTAAAATGATCCAATTCCAGGTTTTCATCTACGGCTGCCCAAACTTCTGAAAATTCATAGTTTACTGCCACTTCACATCTACCGCAAAATCGATCGAAGAAACTGTAGAATTGATCGATGAGTAGTTCTGCGAAATTATCCCAAGAAACTTGATCTATCCACGGTTGTACCGCTTCAAACCATTGCTCCGCTCTATCTTTCAAATATGGTTGAACCAACCTAAGTCTCTGAGATTCTGGGACTAAGTTTACTAAGAATAAATGGTCAAATTTTAGGAGCCAAGCCCTAGGGTTTCTACCTCTAAAATATGGAAATTCCATTGCGGCAGAAATTGAAGATGGAGGAATGGAGCGAAGAAGACGACTAGAATCCAAGGCCGACTAGATCTGATACCATTTGTCAGGCCCTTCACACAAATTACCAAACCAAACCAGAATTGAATTAAGAGAGAAAATTAGAAGAAATGGGAGAAGTCACAGAAGAACTGAGGGAGAGCAAAGAACGGGAAAAAAGATGGCCCAAAGAGAAAGAGAGAAATCAGAGGAAAAGAATTTTCATTCATAATCAGCATGACTAATTCAGTAACTATTACAGTATTTATATTGTACTGCACTCACATTTTCTACCTCTCAGACATGAGACTCGCAACGTAATAATACTAATTAATATCAAAGACCAAAACGACATCGTTTGGCTAAAGATCCTAACATTCCCCTTCTTTTCTTTAGCTTACTCGTAAGCCCTTTTTATTCCATTTTGAGTCCGCTACCCACTTTCTTTAACCGTGAGCTGCATTATTCATATACCTAATTTTGGTTTTTCTCTTAAGTGGGTTTTATAGAAATCAAAGTCCCCCACCTTATGTTTCTATCTCCTTTTTTTTTTTTTTTTTTCCTGTCCTGCTCTTCTTCCCAAACAGATTAAACGGCCAGCACCCTTGGCTGCAGCTCCGCAGAAACAGAGCATGGTTTCAGCCATAATTTTACCAACTTAATTTTCCTTTTACTCCAATTCTTTAACACTACTATATTTATATATTATTTCCACCAATTCATAATATTCCTATAGCATCTAAGATCAAAGCTTTGAATTAAATTCCTGTAAAACTTAAAACTTCATAATTTAAACTAATAGCATTAGGGATCCGATTTTTATATTATCATAAGCATTTTAAGCTTACCGTTGTATTCCGAAGATTGCTAAAGTCCTATCCACCGGAGCAAAATCAAGATTCAAGTCTCGAATTTCAGTTTTCCAAATTTTCTTATTTTTCCATCTTCCTTCTTCTCCTTCTCCTCATTGCTCCTTCTTCCTCATGTGTTCAGCTACAACTCCAATTTCCAGTCCACATTAATTTTCTTTCTTATAGTTCTAAACTCCAATTCCAGTATCCTTCCTTCTCCGACGTCCAGTTTCAGTTCCAATCTCCTTCCTCCTTCTTCCTTTCTTTCTCTTATTCCTCCCGTCGTGCCCAGCTTTCCTTTCTTCTCTCTATTTTTATTTCTTTCTTTCTGTTTTTATTTTTGGAGATTGTTATTAGCAGGACACATTTTACTATATGTAGGCCATTTTTTCAAATTTCAGCCTGTGAAATTACCAAAATGCCCTTCCCTCTTTATAAGTAAATTTTTTTTTTTACTGCCCATTTCCCTCTTCTTCAGTCGGCTTCTTCCCAATTCCTTCTCCTTCATTTTCAGTTTTGCGTGGGCAAGTTCAGAACCGGATTCGGACCACCGGCGCCCTCCATTTCCCCGTGCGAAGCTCTACGTTTCCATCGCCGGCGCAGCCGCTCCATTCCTCTCTGCCGACCGCCGCCTCCGCTCTCCATTTCCGTCGGTAAGTGTATTTTTGTTGTGTTTTTAAATTCTTCAAATTGCCTTTACTTGGTTGTTGTGAAGTTTATAGACAACTTTATGGCCGATTTCCGATGCTTGTTGCGTTTTTCGAGTGTTTTGTGCGTAATTAACATGGAATTTCCATGAATGTATGTTATGGGGATTTCGGGAATTATGTGAAATTTTGTTTGAATCTTGAAAGATTGCATTGTAATGGTTGTGTAGTAATGTTTAGTAGTGCTTGTGTTGCGTTTCAGGCTGTGTAGTTGACATATGTAGGGTAAATTTCGGGTTTGTTCGTCGGAAAAACGATTTTTCGACGAACAAACCGGAAAATCGCTAGGGGCGTTTTTTTTTTGGAAAATCGCCGGAAAGAGGCTTTTTTTTTTTTGAAAAAAGCGCATCTTTCCGGCGAGGTTTTCCCGGAAAATTGCTTCGGGCAAGCGATTTTCCTGGAGAAAAATGCCGGAAAGAGGCGTTTGTTTTAAAAAAAAAAAAGCCTCTTTCCGGCGAGTTTCTCTCGGAAAATCGCTAGCACGAAGCGATTTTCCGAAGGAAAAATGCCTCCCCAAAAAAAAGGCTTGTTTTAGGCGATTTTTTTGGGGACAAACGCCTCATTCAAGCGTTTTTTCTCTTCTGTCTTGCTGTTTAATTTTCTTCCTGTGTATATGTTGTTTGGTTCTGTATTATGATTAATATTAATTGCTGCGCAACTTGTAATTATAGATGGGGGATAGATTTAAAGGTAATATATTCCGTCGGACGGGAAAAAGATCCAAATTCGGAGAGAGCAGTAATCCGGAAACATCCCGGGAGTGTTATTCCGGATAAATCCGGGGCTCCTATTATTCCTGTTGCGGAAATTGCCCCTCGTGTTCCTCCAACGGCGTCTGAGCGTTCGAGGAAGGTCGTGGCACGGTCGCGAGCATCTTCTGCGACA
Organism: Leptodermis oblonga; assembly: GCA_016801395.1. Classification (NCBI taxonomy): domain Eukaryota; kingdom Viridiplantae; phylum Streptophyta; class Magnoliopsida; order Gentianales; family Rubiaceae; genus Leptodermis; species Leptodermis oblonga. The sequence goes on from CM028757.1 coordinate 10,389,146, forward strand.
GGGAATGTCACTGCTCCCATTACGGAAAACTCCGTTCAACCTTTCGTCTCGGGAAATGAGTACATCGGTGCGTCCTTTACCGAACAACCTTTCGCACCGCCATTTTCAGATGTTGAAATGTCCCATGACGATGGTGATGGCGAGGGGCCTCTTGGAAGAAGTGATGGTGAGGGGGCGAATACAAGCATTGAGACAACTAGGAGAGCAGGGAAATGACTAATGGGCAGTGAGGTTAGGGCATCGATTGCAGGGTGGAAGGATTACAGAGAGCTAGACCATCCGGTCGAAGGTGGTCCTGTAATCCCTGAATTGCTATTGAGTTTCAAAGGCCACACTGCCTACCACGTTTGGCACGGAGAGGTATTTCTATTAAATTGCGCACTTGTATTTGTTATGCATTCGAGCAATTAATTATTTCCTAATTATGTATGGGTTTAGTACTTGTGATACAAAGTGAAATACTAAAGTATGTTTGCATTGTTTACATTATGGTTACAAAAGAAATAATTATGAATTGTATCCCTCTGTTGTAATTCCATTCTTTGAATTTGTTAGGAATGGGGAATATTGAAATGTCACAATGGGGCCAATCGGTTGAAAAATTGGCCCGGCGATGATGACATGAAAAAGCTGGTAGAGGGCTCCGGTTTGGCCCATTTAGTACAGTGCATGCATGATGAGTTAGACGCCGCTCTGCTCTGTGCCTTTGTTGAGAGGTGGCATCCGGAGACCAACTCATTCCACTTGCCATTCGGGGAGATGACAATCACACTTCATGATGTTGCCTACATTCTGCGCATTCCGCTTGGGGGTAAGCCCATATATGGAAAACAAAGACTGCACAAATAGCGACAGATGTTGCAGCTGTGTTGGGAAAAGATGAAGTGAAACTAGATAAGCCTGGCTTTGTGAAGTTGACAAGCATTGAGGCAAATTGTGCCCATAGATTTGATCAAGTTAATGCTGCCTCGGGTTATTTATTGTGGGTTTTAGGGCTGTCCCTGTTCGTGGACAAGTCGAAAACTCACGTATCTGCGCAGTATTTAACTTTCCTGCGCGATATTGAGACAGTAAGTGAGTACTCATGGGGCGCAGCTTGCTTGGCGTACTTATATCGCCAACTTGGGAAGGCTTCTAGGGCACAAAGTGCTTAATTTTTTGCTTGTTTGACTTTACTGCAGGTTTGTCATTGAATTTATTGCATTCCTTATTATTCAGTTATATATTTTGCTCGAACATCTGTTTTAATTATTCTTATGTTCATTCTTATTAGAGTTGGATATATGAATACTTTCCCACATTCAGCCCACCAAAGAAGAGGTCGTGGAATACCGGATGGCCTGCGGCAATGAAATGACAAGTTGGTACCGGGAAGAAGCGTGTTGCAAAATATGATTTGGAGGCTTACAGGAGGGCGCTAGATGCATTGCAGCCGAACGAGGTAAGCTGTCTGTTCTGTGTGTTTGTGAACAGGTTTATTCAATTTCTGTGCAATCTTAGGTGATTTGTTTTATTATCGGAGAGGTTAATTGGATACCATTTGAGCCCAATCCGGCATTGGTCCATAAGATTTCTTTATATAGGGGCCTTATATATTGCGTTAATGTTGAGGAGCCCTACATGCTGAATCGGGTGTTAAGACAGTTCGGTTACGCCCAACAGATTCCCTTTCAAGTCTTCAGACCGAAGGAGTGCTACAAAGGCCCAGAGACGAAGAAGTATGTCTGCAAGTACGTTGCTGACCTCAGTGGGTGGGAAATCTCTCATACAAGGCTTCTGCGGGATATGAAGAGGGCCGAGTAAACTGACGAAGCATGCGAGAGTTACCTTGAGTACTTCCAGTAGCGTTCGCACGTCCGTGTCAGTAGGGGTCCGGTCGAGGAATACACTCCTGACCCTACTCAGTTATCCCTCAATGCAGTGAGTTTAGGATGATTTTAGATTTTCTATTTACCTATATATGTGTTACTAGTTGCTGATTTGGGTTTATCATTTTACTTTTTTGCAGCGACTTCAGTACTTAGCATCTCGGGCAGTCTTTTTCCATCCAAGGGTTGAACACGCCGTCAACCCTGAGACACGTAGGCAGGCTATTGCAGAAGTTGCTTATCATTTGGAGGGCCTGATGCCGGGACTAGAAGAGCTTGCGATACGACCTCCTTTTCAGCAGTAGTGGATTGTGTACCTTATGTTTGGATTGTGTACTTAGTGAATTAAATGTAATGTTGGTTTGTGTATGTTTTTTTAATGCCCCCATACAATGTGGTTGGATGTTGAATTGGTGCATTGGATTTGGTGTGATGGTGAATGAATTAGAAATGATAATTTTGTCATTGAACCTTGTGGTTTGAACAGGTATTCAGGTGCTCATGTACAGGGGAGACTCTGCCCAAATTTTGCAATAATACACACAGTAGAATGAATTAAGACACGTTAAACCGAAGGGAAAAAGTAACACTCTTTAGTACCATCCAACTGTACATTTAATTTTCACCCCTAAACAAAGCCACACTCCAAAATTATCTAAACCATTACCATCCCTAATACACTAATACATTTCAAAATTGATGAATACGTAAACAACTTGAGTCTAATCCCCCCACAATCTAAATTGCAATACAAACATAACCACACTCCAAACCTTTTGAAATAATAAGCAACACTAGAATATAGTAATACACTTCAAGTCGCTGAAAAAGTAAACCCTTCTGCACAATAGTTGTTTAGAATCGGGGAAAACATGGTGTACAGCTTTCAATAGTTATGACTCTCTGTCCATCATAACAACATGGGGATATGTCAATGGATCAAATAGTTGCCTCAACCTAGTCATAGCCCAGACATAAGTTGCATGTCTCTCATCCCTCAAGAAAGCAAAAGCAACATGGATGTATTGATCCGTCGGAACATGAGAGACTATCTGAAGCAGAGGCATGTCATACCTGTTGGTCTTGTATGTCGTGTCCATATACAATATGTAAGGAAACGTATGAAGCAGACTAGGAACATCCACATGGGCGAAGAACACGTTTTCAAGAGCATTGCGCTCGTTTTACGCGGTGTACCAATAGTGGTACCTGTAATCTTGCATCAGTTTCAAGAAGTACTGTATTGGACTTAAATCTCCCCTCTCATCTCTTCTAACCTTCGACGTTTTGTTGTACACCTGCCTGATGCGTGTGACATTAGTCGCATTGTCACATCGCAGTTTTGCCAACATCTGCTTTAGAGCCAAATGTATCTTCATCATTTCTGAAATTTTCTCCTTCTCCTTGTCATTCAACTTGGAGTGCTTTTGATGCCAGTTTCTAACAAGGGGTAATTTGTGATTGTGCTGACCTTTAATGACACTCAGCTTCCAGCTACCCCCACTAATTTCTTTCCCTAATAACTGAAAGGGACAACCAGTCAGCTTGCTACTAGTGTTGTTCCGGGATATTTTCCCTTCGCCTAAGGGTGGTTTGCTTCTAACTTCCTCCGATCTATCACAACATATGGCAACTCTCTCTCGTCTCCCTTTTAGAGGCCCCTTCCACTTTTTAGAAGAAGTTATTTTAGTATCAAAATGATGCTCCGCCGCTCTGGTTTCAACCCAACCAATCAAATCAGCTCTAGTCATGAACTCTTGCTCAGTTTGAAATACATCGTTGAAATCTGGAAAGATTCGATCATCCGAAACACGCAGAGTCTGTGTAGAAAACAAATATGAAATTAGAAATTGTCGAAATCGGGGGCGAGAAAAGATTGGAATATAATCGCCCATGAGGGGCGATTATAAAAAGGATAATCACCCCCCTATGGCGATTTTATCAGATAAAATTGCTTTATCTGATAAAATCGCCTAGACCGGGCAATTTTATTTGATAAAATCGCCTCCCGTGGGTGATTCCCATCCAGTGAACGAAAATCTCCCAAAAGGTGCCACCTTTGGTCCATAAACATCATAATATGATACATACCGTGTAATATGGATATTCATTTGCATTTCCGTCCATTGCACGCAAGCAAAATGCAAGTTTTTTATAGAATGAATGTAGTGTGTGTAGTGTTTAATGAGAAGATTGAGAGGAAATGGGAGGATAGTTTCAAAGGAAATGCAGTGCATGTGGTGTTGTATGGATGAAGAAGGTGGGTAAAGTAGGGTAAAAAATGTGGTAAATTTTTTTTATTTTAACTTAGAGTCAAGGGCATAAATGTCTTTTCACCGCTTAAAATTTTAAAAAGTGTCCTGTGTTTAGTAAAATGGTACCTGCAATTAACATGCCCCTTATTTTTTTCTCTCGGTCTTTATCTCCCTTATCGCGACTTTGATTCCTTCTCCCCTCCTTTATTTCACGCTTCTGCTATGTATATGTATATAGATTAGGGGGAGAAATGCGTGTGAGATTTGGAATCCAAGTCTCCACCGCCCTCTCCTTTGTTTTCTTCCATCTTTTATCTTATGTGTGTGTATATATATATATATATATATATTTTCTTGTATTACAGCTCTGCCGTTTTTTTCCTTCTTTCTTTATTCTATTTATATATATATATATATGTATATAAAATTGAATGAATGAGGCGGTCACCACCCTTTGACCACCGCTTAACACCAACGTTGTCTGGGCTGGACCGGTCCGGCCGCGAACCGGCACCCTTGTCGGTTCAAAACATTAGAAAAACCAGACTCTTAAAAAATCGGTCAAAATCGTAGGCGGACCGGGAATCGGGCAGACCAGTCCGAACTGGGTTTTTAATTTTTTTTCAAAATTTGACAACTTTTACTGTCAATGGGAGTTGAACCTTGGCCACTCACATGAAAACATGAGTACTTACCACTATATTATTGTTCACTTTTGTTTAACTTATTGTTTTAACTCATTTTTATATGAATCATGAACTTTCTAACAATCGATACAGATAACAGATAAGAAATACCATTAATCCTTACTATAAATCTAGCAGTTCAAGCTAAGCATAGTAGCGGAAGTAAAGATAAAACTTTGAGGACGGTAATAAACCAAATTATCCTCCCAAAACCAGAAAATTGTACTGGGTCTAACTATTACAAATCCCTTGTCTTTATTTGTTGTGTACCATCCGATCGGTTGTTCCTTTATCGTCACTCAAGTCAAGCCTTGTAATAAATAATAAAATGGAAAGGGGTGAGCTTCACTAAGCTCAGTGAGAGACCTCGGGGTTCCTTAGGAAAATTTTCACCGTAAGTCTTTATAAACAGGCCGGGCAAACAAGTAAGAGTTCATGCATATATACATATATATCACATCGGAACAATAGGCATGCATGGCAAGCAAGTTAAGCAGTAGTAATAAAAGATAAACAGATTAAGCAGTAGAGGCAAGCATAAATAGCTAATACTATACCAGGCATGGCATGATAGATACAACATTTATATGCACCATATTTGAGTTATTAGACTCCTAGCGGGCAGATTGCACGGTCTAGCTTTCTCTTATTAAAGCTAAGTCAGAATCTTTTGGTTTGTTCTTGTGTGATGGTTTTGCAAAGCACAACGCCCTTACGACATCCGTATATGTTAAATCGAGTATACTTGATGGCAAGGGTTTTGGATCCTGGCCTTTTTACAATTCAGGCCATCAGGTGTTCCTCTCATATACAAGGAGTGTTAACTAACTGATGTGGACGGTTGTACACATGCGGATAATGTTGCCAAGGACCTTGTGATTAAGTGACAAACTCTTACAAAAACCTTTAACTTACGTTCGGATTTGATAAAATAAAGGAAAAACTATCCTGACCAACTTGTTTATAAATTCGAACCAAGTGCAAGAAAGAGGTGTGAAACATGCGAATAATTAGGCAGAGCAAGAACCTAATTAGCTAAGTTTCATGCAAGTATGTAAATTACGACATGCAAATACATAAAACAATAAAAGGAGGTACTTCAAACACTAAGTTTATGATCTGAAATACTCTAATTATTATTGATGAATTCGGTCCCTTTATATAGGAGAAGGGATGGCCGAAAATCAGTAGAAAAAGAAAAGGAAAAGAATTAGAATTGGAAATTAACCAAGAGGTTAATTTCTTGTACAATTACCAAACCCGAAAAGAAGTAGGAATGGTAAGAAAAGGCAACAAAAATTCGGTCACCTCATAATGGGTGATTGCCGAAATTACAAGTACCAAATCAAGAAGGAAAGCTAATTAGAAAACAAGTAGGAAAAGAATAAAAATCCTACTCCCAAAAAGAATAAGGAAACCCTTTTTGGAAACTAACTTAAAAATAAAATAACTTAATTAAAAATCCGAAAATAATCCCTAAAATCGTGTGGCTTCTCCTTGGGCTGGCCGTGTGGGCTTTCTCCTTGGATGGGCTGTGCGGCTTCCTTTGTGGACTCCTTGGGCTGGCCGAAAACTTGTGGGCTGGTCCATGAGTTTTGGGTCGGCCCAAATTGTAGGGAACTTTATCAATTTGTTTCTCTTAAGTCCAAGAACCTCCCGGCATCTTCAAGACTTCAAGAAAAAGCCTTCTTCTTTATTAGGATTTGATGAATTGCGCCTCCTCTTCAAAGATGTGTAGAAGATTCGCAATTTGCACATTTCCTCCTTTCTCCTCCAAGGCGTGGGCTTCTACAATTAACTGAGCATCCTGATGGCAAGCTTGAACAAGGTTGTTGAGTGCATCTCGAACCTTCTTCGCTCTGCTTCTAGTCATTGGCCCAGTTATGTCTACAAGTGGATCCCTCTAATATGGGCTTGGATCCTGAAGCATTGTCGGGCCTCGATGTAGAACTCGAACCTCCTCCTCAGCTTCTCCGGAATCACTTGTAGTTTGACTTGTTGCGTGTTGACTCTGGATGCCCGCATCATCCCCTCCCGGTTGAAAATGATTTGTCCTCAAATCAGCAACCTGTTCGTCAACAAAAGGAGACAAGTCAGCAACATTAAAGGAAGAACTAACACCATACTCACCTGGTAAGTCGAGCTTGTAGGCGTTAGGTCCAATCTTGGAAACGATCTGAAAAGGTCCATCGCCCCTTGGATGGAGTTTGGTCCTTCTTGCTGCAGGGAATCGTTCCTTCCTCATGTGAACCCAAACCCAGTCTCCTGGTTCGAAGTTCACAGCCTTGCGCCGTTGGTTTGCATTGGCGGCGGCTTTGGCATAAGTTTTCTCCAGATTTGCGCAAACTCTGGCATGAATGCGCTGCACGGTTTCTGCTTTCTGTACACCGTCTGGATTAACTTGTTCTTTGGGCGGCAAAGGAATGAGATCCATCACCGTCAAGGGAGTAAAGCCGTAGGCAACTTCAAATTGACAGAACCCTATTGAGGAGTGCTTGGTTCGGTTGTATGCAAACTCTGCAACCGGCAAGATGTCTTCCCAACGCTTGAGGTTCTTCTGAATCAATGCTCTGAGTAGGTTGCCAACGGTTCGGTTGGTGACTTCCGTCTGACCATCCGTCTGTGGATGACTTGTAGTCTAAAACAACAGTTTTGTACCGAGGCGGGACCACAAAGTCTTCCAAAAATAACTCAAGAATTTGACGTCGCGATTTGAGACTATGGTTCTTGGAATTCCATGTAGCCGCACAATGCCTTGAAAGAACAGCTCAGCTACATGTCTGGCATCAGCTGATTTCCTGCAAGGAATAAAATGCGGCATTTTAGAGAAACGATCAACAACGACAAATAAAGAATCATTATCTTTCTGCATCCTCCGAAGCCCTAGAATAAAATCCATAGAAATGTCAGTCCAAGGTACAGAAGGTACAGGCAAAGGCGTGTAAAGTCCATGGGGTTTAGAAGTAGATTTAGCTTGCAAACAATTAATGCATCGAGAGCAAACATTCTGGACATCTTTTCGCATATGTGGCCAATAAAAGTGTTCATGCAACAGTTCAAGTGTTTTATGCACACCAAAATGACTCATAAGCCCCCCACTATGAGCTTCACGAACCAGTAATTCCCTAGTGGAACTACGAGGGATGCATAACCTATTTTCCCTAAACAGAAAACCATCCTGTCTAAAGTACTTTTGGAATGCACAAGATTCACATGCTTTATACAAATCAGCAAAATCAACATCAAAAGCATACAAATCCTTGAGGTATGCGAAACCTAACAAAGTATGATCAAGAATTGTCAGCATTTCATACCTGCGAGATAGAGCGTCAGCAATTAAATTATCCTTACATTTCTTATACTTAATGATATAAGGAAAGATTCAATAAAATTAACCCATTTTGCATGACGTCTATTTAACTTATTTTGTCCTTTTAAATGCTTAAGAGACTCATGGTCACTATGAACAACAAATTCCTTAGACATCAAATAATGTGACCACGTTTCAAAAGCACGGACAACAGCATAGAGCTTCTTATCATATGTAGGATAATTTAAGGCAGCCCCTTTAAGCTTCTCACTGAAAAAGGTGATAGGCTTCTTCTCCTGCATTAATACTGCGCCAATTCCAACACCTGATGCATCACACATTAGTTCAAACACTTTATCAAAATCAGGTAATGCTAAAACAGGTGCATAAGTGAGATCATGCTTTAAAACAGTAAAAGCTTTTTCCTGAGCTGGCCCCCACACAAATGGCGTGTTCTTCTTGCAGAGATCATTGAGGGGCGCGACTTTAGTGGAGAAATCTTTTACAAACCGCCTGTAGAATCCAGCCAATCCATGGAATGACCGAACCTGGGCGGCCGATGTTGGCTGCGGCCAATCCCTAATGGTCTTCACCTTGGCATAATCAACTTTGACACCATCTGCAGAGACTACAAAACCAAGAAAAACAACCTCCGAAACACAAAATGTACACTTTTGCATCTTGGCATATAATTGATTAGCACGCAATTCAATTAAAACCAAACGAAGATGTTCAATATGCGAATTATAATCTCTGGAATAGATCAAGATATCATCAAAATACACAACAACAAATTTACCTATAAACTTTCTAAGTACATGATTCATTAATCTCATGAAAGTATTAGGTGCATTTGTGAGACCAAAGGGCATGACTAACCACTCATATAAACCAAATTTAGTTTTAAAAGCAGTCTTCCATTCGTCCTCCTCCCTCATGTGAATTTGATGATAGCCATGTGTTAGATCTATTTTTGTATAAACAGTAGAACCATGCAAATCTTCTAACATGTCATCAAGCCTAGGGATAGGGTGCCTATACTTGATTGTTATCTTATTTACAGCTCTACAATCCATACACATTCTCCATGTACCTTCTTTCTTAGGGACTAGAATAACAGGTACAACACAAGGACTTAGAGATTCCCTTACCTGACCATGCGCCAATAGCTTCTCGATTTGCGCTTGCAGTTCCTTCGTTTCCTCCAGATTTGCTTTGTACGCAGGGCGATTTGGTATAGGCGCGCCAGGGATGAAGTCAATCTGATGTTCAATTCCTCGAAGTGGCGGCAGACCCTGTGGCAACTCGTCTGGAAACACATCAGCGAATTCCTGCAACAAAGAATTGACTTCTGTAGGGATATCCCGAGGGATATCGTCAGGGTTAGCACAGTTATCTTTATAGACTAAAACAAATACATCATTATTGCTGTCTAACATTTGACCTATCTCTCCTCTCGTTGCAAAACAACTACTCCTAACTTTGTCCTGATCAGGCTTATCAGAGTTCGCCTTACTACCCTTTACAACAAGTTCTTTCCTCTTACCCTTCGCTTGGCGCCTTTCAGCTTCCCATTGAGCGATTGACTCCTTCATACGAACAGCTTCTGATCGCACTTCAGTCGGCGGCATGGGTAGGAACGTGTGGATCTTGCCCTCCTGGCAGACCGAGTAAGTGTTGGCGACCCCATCATGTGTTGCCTTCAGGTCAAAGAGCCATGGTCGTCCGAGTAGAATGTGACAAGCCTCCATTGGCAGAACATCACATAAAATCGTGGATTCGAACTTACCGATAGCGTATGGTACGCTTACCTGCTTTGTGACTCTGTAGCCGTCTGAGCTGTCGAGCCATTGAAGCCGATAAGGACGTGGATGATTGATGACAGGGAGGCGCAGCTTATCAACCATATACTCACTAGCAACGTTAGTACAACTCCCTCCATCAATAATCAGAACACATAACTTTCCATTTACCTTTGTGCGGGCATGGAAGATGTTTGTCCTTTGGGACGTGTCCGGGACAGCAGCTGTAGTCAAAGTGCGAGTAACCAAGTTCTGAGATGGATCTTCTTCAAGAAACTCGAATTGCTCCACTGGTGCAGACGGAGTGCTGTCAGTCAATTCCTGTGTAGGGTCAACAGTTGGTTCTTCTTCTTCCTCCTCTGAAATGTACTCACCATCTTGGCCCAATAATACCTTCCGGATGTTGGGACAGTCACGCATGTGTGGCCACGGCCTGAGCATTTATGGCAAATCACGTTGCTGATGGACTGCCTGGGAGTTGATGGCGTCTTGCTTGGCGTTGAAGAAGAAGATGTGGCGGCAACAGGGATGATGGTCTTGTGTTCAGACATGGTCGGCCTCCTTGCTCGTGGCGAGTAGGTCGGATTCTTGCGCCAGGCTGGTGGGGCGCTGGTAGGTGTCCGGACTGGTGGAACGGACTTCAGATACTCCTCCATAACCCGAGCTTTGTGCAGCATGTCTGTCAGCGTTGTAGCATTCTGCAATTCCATAGCTAAAGCAATACCCTTGTTTAAACCACTAAGAAAACGAGCCATAGATGCGGGCTCATCTTCCTGTACATTAGCCCTAATTTTTGCCATCTCTAGTTTTCTATAGTATTCATCTACAAACATAGAACCTTGTACAAGAGTATGTAATTTCCTATACAATTCTCTAAAATAGTAGTCCGGGACAAAAGTCCTACGCATAGAAGTAGTCAAATCAAACCAAGAGAGAGGCGGTGCGCGGGCACGCATTGGTCGCGTATTCCTGCGCTGGTCCTGCTGTTGATTCCACCAGATTAGGGCATAGTCGGTGAAATGGACCACTGCAAGTTGGACTTTCTTGTGTTCCGGGATCGCATGAAGTTCAAAAATGCGCTCCATCTTCATCTCCCAGTCGAGATAGTCCTCTGGATTCGTGCCTCTGGCAAAGGGCGGAACGGTTGTCTTGCACTGACTGAGGCCTGCGAATGGCTGGTCTGCGGCATTGGGGCCTGGGCCGGCAACATCGTCGTCTGAGTCTGTGCGCATCTGTTCCCGTTCAGTCCTAAGTTCGGCGACTTCCTCCGTGAGTGTAGCGAATCGCAGCCAGGATTTGCTCGTTTCCCAAAGGGTTAGGAGCACCTCCACCTGACATTGGATAAGAAAGCGAAAACCTGTCTGCTAAGAATAAGGAAAAGTGAGAAATAACCTTACCCCCTTATTCCCCCAAGTGTTTCCCACCTAATAGCTACACACAACCCTGTGTTTCACTCTAGGGTGGCGCCCTGTATAAGAAGTGCACTCAAGCCTTTTTCCACTCAAACCTCCAAGTATTGATAAATGTATAAGGCACGCAGCAAATCACACAAAAGCAATGACACTTAAGAAAGAAGCAAAAATTTTTGCAAAAACCACACTTGGTTCTGTTTTGAAAAATCTTTTCGCAAAACGATGTTTTGTAATATAGTTCAGATATGAAGTACACAACAGGAAATTTCGGGGTTAAGCCCTCAAATTTCAGAAAAGATGAGTGTGCACGATGACAAAATCCAAACTATAATTAAAGAGCTAACGTTCAGGTCGCACGAAAAGATAAACAAGGTAATTGAAAGCAGGGCAATTCAAAGTGAATAGAAGCAAAGAACAATAAGCAGAGTTGAAACAACTTTAGGAAAGTCTAAACTACCCAAAGAAGCGATCACCCACCCAATAGGTAATCAAGAAACCAATCCCCACAAATTATCAAGGCTTCTAATATGAAAAACAGTACACTAATTGCGAAATTAACACCCCCTAGTGGCCGAAAACAGTACCACTTTTAGCAATATGCGATTTTCAATTACAAAAACCCTAGGGCCAGCAAAAACAATTTTCGATTTACTAGCCTAATCCCAGAGATAATCTTAGCAGCACAAGGATACAAAATCAAGAATTCACTATATTTTCAAGAATTCAAAAGAAAGTATCCAAAACTAGAGCATGCAATTTTTACAATGCGCAAACAAGTGAGCTGCTTAACATCAACCGCAAAACTCACAATTTTTCAACAAAATCAGCACCAAAAAGGGGTAGCAAAGTGTCGCAAAAAGGCCCAGCAATTAACAACTGAAAACTCGAAATCCTAGCCAAAAATCCGAGTACTAGTTTGAAATTTAAGGCCCGATTTTCGGTTTATGAAATTTCAGCAAGGGTTATGATTTAATGAAAAGAATTTTCGGCCTTTAAAGATGGAAAAACAGTACCAAAATCCGAAAATTCAAAAGCTTGAAGAAAAAAAAAAATTTCCCCCAAGAAGATGAGTTCAATTCCAAGAATTTCAAGAATAATCAAGACTAACAAGGAAAAGAAAACACCTGGAAAGGATTTGATCGGTTGATCTCCTCCGGTCACGAAACCACTCCTTAGCTCTGATACCAATTGATGTGGATGGTTGTACACATGCGGATAATGTTGCCAAGGACCTTGTGATTAAGTGACAAACTCTTACAAAAACCTTTAACTTACGTTCGGATTTGATAAAACAAAGGAAAAACTATCCTGACCAACTTGTTTATAAATTCGAACCAAGTGCAAGAAAGAGGTGTGAAACATGCGAATAATTAGGCAGAGCAAGAACCTAATTAGTTAAATTTCATGCAAGTATGTAAATTACGACATGCAAATACATAAAGCAATAAAAGGAGGTACTTCAAACACTAAGTTATGATCTGAAATACTCTAATTATTATTGATGAATTCGGTCCCTTTATATAGGAGAAGGGATGGCCGAAAATCAGTAGAAAAAGAAAAGGAAAAGAATTAGAATTGGAAATTAACCAAGAGGTTAATTTCTTGTACAATTACCAAACCCGGAAAGAAGTAGGAATGGTAATAAAAGGCAACAAAAATTCAGTCACCTCATAATGGGTGATTGCCGAAATTACAAGTACCAAATCAAGAAGGAAAGCTAATTAGAAAACAAGTAGGAAAAGAATAAAAATCCTACTCCCAAAAAGAATAAGGAAACCCTTTTTGGAAACTAACTTAAAAATAAAATAACTTAATTAAAAATCCGAAAATAATCCCTAAAACCGTGTGGCTTCTCCTTGGGTTGGCCGTGTGGGCTTTCTCCTTGGATGGGCCGTGCGGCTTCCTTTGTGGACTCCTTGGGCTGGCCGAAAACTTGTGGGCTGGTTCATGAGTTTTGGGTCGGCCCAAATTGTAGGGAACTTTATCAATTTGTTTCTCTTAAGTCCAAGAACCTCCCGACATCTTCAAGACTTCAAGAAACAGCCTTCTTCTTTATTAGGATTTGATGAATTGCGCCTCCTCTTCAAAGATGTGTAGAAGATTCGCAATTTGCACATTTCCTCCTTTCTCCTCCAAGGCGTGGGCTTCTACAATTAACTGAGCATCCTGATGGCAAGCTTGAACAAGGTTGTTGAGTGCATCTCGAACCTTCTTCGCTCTGCTTCTAGTCATTGGCCCAGTTATGTCTACAAGTGGATCCCTCTGATATGGGCTTGGATCCTGAAGCATTGTCGGGCCTCGATGTAGAACTCGAACATCCTCCTCAACTTCTCTGGAATCACTTGTAGTTTGACTTGTTGCGTGTTGACTCTGGATGCCCGCATCACTAACTGCGACATGAGCTTTCACTTACATAATGGGCAAGCGACTACTTTCTAGTTAAGCGGGAAGACTCAGAGTCCAAGTCTTATCTGGTAGATCCTCCGACCTATTTCACGCTAAGGTGATTGTGGCAACCTAGCATGCTTCATACATTCCTAGAGGCAATCATGCAATCATAGATGTCATGCAACTTACCCCGAGAAGGCATCGTCCTTTATGGCTAGTACATCATGCTTTCATGTTATCATAGGCGCACATAGTTACATGTACTCAAGTTATCTAGTCAAGTCAAGTTAAGCATGGCATAGCATAATCATTCATGGCATCTTCATACTAAGCAAGAACGTAGCACGTATACCTACTTAGCAGCAAGTTGTATTTAAGGCATGCATGTTGTGAGGCGTGGGAAAGCCTTGTTAGGAACTTAAGCAAGCAAGTACGTATAGTTACACAAAGTTTCTATGTAGATAGTTCAATTAAGTCTGAAGAAAATAGCGAGGAATCCTCAACTTTCATAAGCGTGAGTACGACGACGGTTGATTAGATCGATTTGCGCTCAACAGGCAATTCCTACAAGACGAGCGTTCTAATGTAAGTCACTACGTTTAACTTTTGACTTTAGGTCAACTAAGTTTGACTTTAACTTTAGGTCAACTAAGTTTGGCTTTGACTTTAGGTTAATTAGGTTTGACTTTGACTTTAGGTCAACTATGTTTGAGGTTTGACTTTAGGTCAATTGGGTTTGACTTTTGATTTTAGGTCAAATATGTTTGACTTTAGGTCAACCATGTTTAACTTTTGACTTTAGAAAACTAGGTCGAAGGTTAAGGTCAAAGGTAAAGGTCAATAGTCAGGATCAATAGTCAAGGTCAATGGTCAAGGTCAATGGTCAAGGAGTTACAAAAGGAATAAAAACTAATTGGAAACTAATAAGAGTTAGTTCCTTATTACAACTTGAATTCAAAAAGAACATGAATTCAAGGAAAAGGAAATTTCGGTTAAAATTCCTATTATTATTTGAAGAGGAAAGCTTGAATTTGGTAACTAGAAGTAAATCCAAATTCAAGTTGAAAAAGAAAAACGAAACTAGAATCAAAAAGGGAAACTATTAGATTAAATTAAGTTGTAACCAAATTATGTAACTTAATTTAACTAGAGTTATTATTGGAAAAAGAAGTAGGTAACATGCAAACCAATTCCTTCTCTGATTCTTGGGATGCGCAATCCACAGAGGTAAACCCTGTGGATTGGGCCTCTATGCACGCGGAATCCCTGAGTTGCGGGCTGCGATCGTGGGATGGAAGCCTGCGGTTGTAGTCTGCTGAGTCACGGCCTGTGTGCTACAAGTGTTGTTGGGTCGACGTGAAGTTTGGATGCTGATGGGTCTGCCCGATGTTGATGGAGCATAAGTTGGTGGATTTGTAGGGGTGTATTCACTTAAAGTAGAAGGACCTTAGGGGATATTCCGTTGGCTGGGCCGTCGTCATCTCCTGGGTCTAGCAGGATGGCTGTCCCCCGGCTTCTGGTCATGATGAGGAAATGACTCTGAGTTTGGTCAGGAGTGGTTGCACTTGCTTTCACTATCCCAACTAGGGTAGTAGTAGTTTAGATGTCCGCATCAGGATCGAGGAGTTATAGCTCCCGAAGGTTATAAGCCTTAGTTTTTCTTAACTAGAGAAGTGTTTCGCTTTAGTAGTATGGCTGGAGAATGACAGAGAATATGGAGGAGGACAAAGGCTGGCCGAGGTGGTCAATGGCCTTTCGACATCGAAAAAAAGCCGCTCGAGAGAATGATCATAAATTTCAGTTTGGAAAGTGGCAGAGAAAGATTGAAGGTTCTCAAGCGGATGATCGAACGTGCATTTTCGAAGAGGAAAGTGGCAGGGAAAGATCGAAGCCGAAGAGGGGTAGAAGCGATGGAAAGCGCTTCTATAACGAAGGGCAATTCTTCCTTAGATGAATTGCCAGGACTAGTTATTCACCTGCTTCTAATGTTGAAGTAAAAATGCATACAAGAAGATGAAGATAGAGTTGAATGTGAAGTAAAAGACGATGAGAAGGATGAATATGTAAAAGATATAGCATTTAGATTGTAGTAGAATATAAATTATTGCACTTTTTGATTTGTAAGGTCTATTATGTAAAAATTAACTGCTGAGTTGAATTATATATTGATGCACATTTTTCATTCTTCAATTTTTACCGAGTTAGTTTTTTTAAATATTTTGCAATTCTTGCCATTATTTTATTTAGTTTATATGTTGTGAAACTTTTCTCTCTCAAATTTCCAAATTAACACCGGTTTCTGGATAACCGGTGTTGATGAGCCGAGATCAATCATTGCCACTGCCCATTCACATCATGGTGAAAAAATAAATAACCTGTGTTAAAGGGGTCCAAAAATTGATGTTAAAGACCCGATCTATGGTAGTGTACTTATACCCTTAAAATTGAAAATTATTATTATTATTTATTATTATAGAAATAGACACTACTTTAATATTACAGACGCTTCTTCTATCCTTAAAATTGATACTTATTATTTTATTTACACTACTTCTATATCAAAGGTTATACTTCATAATATATAATATAGACATGATATTTTTAAAACTAAACTCGATACATTTTATTTAAAGAAAAATTTTCACTTTTTCATATTATATTTTATATAATATATATAGTTTCAATTATATATATAATATATGGCCCTAGAGACCCTAGACATAAAATTCGGGGCCAATGAGCATGTGCTAACCTCGCACGTGCCCAGGGTCGGCTATATCTGAGAAGATAGCGAGGTCTGCAACTTGGCTTTCAGAAAAAGGGAAGGAAAAAAAAAATTTCACCGCATTGCACAAACCCTTAACTCTATGTCTTTTATTGCGGTGCGACAATCCACTAGCACAGAACCATCACGGCAGACGACGTGAATTCTAGCATTGTTTCAGACCGTTGGAACTGTACAGTGCAAGGTCTCTTTCATAGTGTTGCCAATCCTAAGAATAAGTGGTTAGGGTTTCTTTCTTTTGTTTTCTTTTTAGTGTTAATGATAAAATTGAAGCTGAAAATTACAATATTGGCTTTTGTTAGTCAGTACGTGTGGTAAAATGTATGCATTCGTTGCACAATATTTGCCCCAATTTAAGTGATAGATTGTTGTTTTGGCCCTCTATTTTATTACCTTTTTTTCTGTTAAAATTTCAAATAAGTTGGCCAATGATTTTCTTGCTTTTCAAATGGCCCGATCTTTAGCTTCACTAATTTGCTTCACACGTTCCTTTTAAGCATAATCAATATGGCTCATCCAAACTTCCAAAGCCAAGTTATGCTACCCACTACTGCCTGAAGCTGCTATTTTCATTTTCTGAATTCATTTTATGCATGTCCCCAACCTACCAATTAGATTAATGTGAATAAGAGATAACTAGGGGTGTTCAACTGGTTGATTAGTCGATTAAGCAATTAATCATTCCAGTTAATATCGGTCTTGCTAAATTTAGTCCAAACCAATTAGCTGACTGATAAGGCTACCGATTGACCAGTTTCGATTAATCAATTTAGCAGTCGGTCTACCGGTTTAACCGATAAATGTCTTTCTTTGTTTTTTCAATTTTTTTATTATTTTTGAACAAATATACTTTTTGTATGTAATTACTAAAAGTGTATTACACAACATAGATAAATATGAAATAAAATAAATAAATAAATTAATGTTATGAATATAATAATGTGAATGTCCCTTCATTCTCTTTAACTCTTCCACTACCCCTAATTATCTTAAGACTATTCATCACCCATCACCCCTTAATTACCCATATAAATAGTTTGACTCTTGGAGTGATTTGTATTCATGAATTACTATGTACTTGCCTATATATAAAGGCATATATGTAAAATGAAATGATGAGGAATGAAAGGAAGAAAATGCTTATCACTATTTTTCTCTCTAGTCTTTTGTCTTGTCTTCTTATTATATAATCATACTTTTACCTTATATTGTTATTATACTACTACTCTTAGTAGTAATTTCATAACACCTTACCAACACGAGACTCTACCCAATTGAGGTTGGTTGGTTGTTGAGAAGAATTTGTATCGATATGGAATCACCGAAGGCTTGAACCTATAATCCGATATGAGATGATCCCAAGGTTTAAACCTATTATCCGTTATGACATTTCTCTAATGATCGCTAAGCAAATTTGATCAGGTATGTATTTATTTGAATATTATATATATATATATATATCCATGTTTCATAAGAGAAAATTAAAAATATATATACTTTTGTGTTATATTTCTAATATAATATATATATATATCTCTACACGATGCACATGGCTACAAGCAATAAAATATTATGTGATTGTGTGATATACTTAAATTTCTATTTTGGTGAATTGAATTATAGTGAAAAGGATTTGAGAACTTGTTCGTATACAAGTTATAATATTTGTCACTCATGAAAGACATAGTCATAATTATATATATTATTTTGTTCTTTTCTGATCGCATTATTCTCTGACCCATATCATAATGCATATTTTGATATTTTACATCCGCACATATTTTTCACATAATTGAAAAATCTAATTGAAACGGTGGAGGTAATACACTAGTGATGAAATTTGGGCACTTGTATGCAAGATATTAATTTGTCCCGTTGACAAATTTAAAAGCGATATATGATCACTTGATTGTAATGTGTCCTGTTGACAAATTTGAAAGATATATATTATTGGTAAACAAACGGTTAGTTAATTAAAGTATTATATATTTGATTTACTTTCTTTTTGTCACGAATCAAATAGTGAGATTTGTTGAAAACTCATGAGCCTCATTCAATAAAGTTGCTTCATTTCCTAAAGTAAATGTGACAACTATGCACCCATATTTTGCGTAAAAATTTCATTTCTCGAATTAAATGGGAAAAATCATGAATTCCTATAACACATAAATGTTCCATTTCTTGAAGTAAATGTTATAATTATGCATTCATAAACTGCACAAAATCGTAGTCGTGGGGCTTGCTTTATATTCATTGTTGTAATTACGATTATACAAATATGTTGAATTCACCACCATAAGTGGGAGAAAACTCATATAATACAAAATTATAACTCACCACCAGAAGTGGGAGAGTTGTGACAAGAAAGATAAAAGTAAAAAAGAAAAATAGAAAAATAATGTTATCATTGTGGCATGAAAGACTATTGGTCATATACCTGTTGTACACCAAAATATTTCGCTATTCTCTATCAAGAATCATAGAAGAATAAAGAATAAAGATAGAGCCAGATTTTATCTATAGTGATATGTTGTTGAATTCTTCGTCAGTCATGGACCCTGAATGTGATTCTATTAAGAATGTCTAATAAAAATATTTCTTCCTTGATTATTTTTTATGTAGTTAATTTTAATTGGATATTTTCAAATATAATATTGGTTGTAAATTTATAGCGTTAATATTTCTTATGATTTATAAATATTGTACTAAAATATATACGTCATTTGAAAAATTAATTTTGTGAGGAAAATAAACATTTTAATGGTTAATGACAAAGCATTATGTCCAGAAAACAGTGCTATAATATATTGCAGATAGGGATAAGAAACAATATTCTTATCTAATAATGACATAAACTATTGTTAGTACTATATTGGTAGTCCAAATGATTGAAAATCTCTATAAGAGTATCTATCATTTTACTTGGAGGAACAAAATATTGCACTTGGCGATGCATTATTTTTTCAGAATTTTTACAAAATTTATAGTGTTTTCAAAAATGGATATCATATTGCGAATAAAAATAAAGGTGATGATAAATACTTGTACATTACAAGTACTATTTCTCAAAAGAAACTTTTACTGAAAAAAAAGTTACATTCTTATTCCTCCAAGTTGTACTACACATATATTACTACAATTGAAATTTATACAACAGTAAACCAAACGTTTACTAATGTATTTATTATGGCACGACCGGTTAGGCCATCCTAGTTCTATAACGATGCAAATAAAATTGAGAATTCATTGAAGGGTTGGAAGAGTTTTCAATCCAATGAATTCTCGTGCAATGCTTGTTCTCAAGGCAAACTGATTGTAATGTCATTACCTCACGTGAAAATTCGTACAAAATTTCCTGCATTTTTAGAACACAGACATGCTGATATTTGTGGACTTATTTACCCACTGCATAGACCATTTCAGTATTTTATAATTTTGGTTGATGATTTTGATTGATGCATCAACCAAATTGTCACATTACGTTTATTATTAAAATTGCGGCCTAAAGTTTGCAAAATTACTTGTGGAGATAATTCGGTTATGAGTTAATTACTATTTAAATAATTATTTCATGTCTTTGGGATAAGTGGGAAATACCCTATTGTTTGTATTCGCACAAGAAACATTATAGAAGAATCGTTTCATTATATGCATTAACTTATTTACATGACCATTATTTTTAAGAATGAAACTCCGAATATATATTGGGGGCATGCTATATTGCATGTTGCAATATTTGTTTGCATCAGACCAATAAGTTTTAATGAACTCTCTCCCCCACAAATAGTTTTGGTTAGAAACCAAAATATTTCTCATCTTATAATTTTCTGAATGTGCAGCTTATATTATGATTGCTCCACCACTACGCATAAAGATAAGACCTCAAAGGATGATAGAAATGGATGTTGGGCATGAATCTCCACTATAAATATCTTGAGACTAAAGTTGGAGATTTGCAGACTACTCGTTTTTACTGATTGTCATTTTGGATGAGTCAGTTTTCCCAACATCAAGGGGGAAAAAAAATAGCCAACAAAAATACTACTTGGAGTGAATTATCAATGATCCTCGTATAAAACTATATGAACTTGAAGTTCAAAAGATAATTCATTTATAACTTGCATTTGCCAGAGGCTTTTCTGACATAAAAAGTGTGACTGAATCACATATATTGGTTGTTAATGCTCCAATTTACATTTGATATCATAGAAAGATATTCTACCACCAATAAATAATTTAAGGCAACACCAAAACGTGGTAGTCTAATCGGTTCCAAGAATTAAATCCTCGAGAAAAAAGAGCAAGTGATAAAGATGGCAAAATCGAGGTGTTAGATATTCCAGAAGAATTTTCATGATTAAAAACTCTTGAAAAGTTTCTTAGCATGACAGATAATAAGCTTCTAGAAGAAACTTAGGTACCTAAAAATTTTGTTAATAATGAGATCTCAACTATGTCATGTCTGACTACTAAATATGTAACCTAACTATGAGCAATCGACGTCGATGATAAAATTGCTTATGTTGCAGTAGTTGCCATTATGAAAGAAAACGAGGATCATCAATATGGGTCTGTGAATAAATGTCGACATAGAAATTATTGCCCAAGAAAAATGAAGGAAATGAAAAGACGCAATTCTAGTAGAATTGAATTCAATGCTTCAAAGAGAAGTCTTTGAGGGAATAATTCACACACCTGAAGATGTGTAACTTACCAGTCATAAATGAGTATTTGAGAAAAGCAAAATGAAATAATGAATTGACACAATTTATCCCACTAGTGTTTTTCCTGAGAAAATGTATTGATTATGGGGCGGTATGATCTCATATGGTGGATGCAATAATTATTGTTATTTACTTTATCTGGCAGCAAGGAAAAATTTTAAAATGTGTCTTATGGATGTTATAACAGGCCTATTATAATGGCTAATAAAAATCTCTGAAACATTTAAACTGCCCTGAAGGCACAATACAATTTATCATGATATTTATTATATTAAAGTTTGCTTCAAAGAGAAGTCTTTGAGGGAATAATTCACACACCTGAAGATGTGTAACTTACCAGTCATAAATGAGTATTTGAGAAAAGCAAAATGAAATAATGAATTGACACAATTTATCCCACTAGTGTTTTTCCTGAAGAAAATGTATTGATTATGGGGCGGTATGATCTCATCTGGTGGATGCAATAATTATTGTTATTTACTTTATCTGGCAGCAAGGAAAAATTTTAAAATGTGTCTTATGGATGTTATAACAGGCCTATTATAATGGCTAATAAAAATCTCTGAAACATTTAAACTGCCCTGAAGGCACAATACAATTTATCATGATATTTATTATATTAAAGTATGTAAATCTTTATATCTATATTTTATTGTGAGATCCAAATTCTGATTTATATTGATGATTTTATTTAGAACTCCTGAAGAGTATCAAATTGTTATTGATTATTTAAAGTTTGATTTTGAAGTTGAACTCCTGAAGAGAATCAAACTGTTGTAGAATCTATGAAAGAAGAGTTTGAAATGAAATATTTTGAAAAGACAACATTTGTCTTCGTTTTCAAATTAAGCACTTAGAAATTTGACATCTCTTCGCATCAATCTTTTTATACTGCTAAAGTGTTGAAACACTTTTACATGAATAAAGTACATACTTTGAGCACAGTTATGATTGTGAGATCAGTTGATGTGCATAACGATTTAATTATTATTGTATGATCAGTTGATGTGCATAAAGATTTATTTCGTTATCGTGAGGATGATGAAAAACTTTTTGGTCCATAAGTACCATATTTTTAAGACTATCAAAGTCGTACACAAGTCTGATCTTACAGGTTATGTAGATGTTGGATATTTTATTGATCCTTTAAAATGCTCGATCAAACCATCTATGTGCTTTAATGCAGTGGTACATCTATTTTATTGGGCACTAAATTCATGAAAGAGATCATAGCTGCAATTTCTTATAATGCATGTCGAGAGCATGTTTGGCTAAGATCAGTAATCCATCAAATTTGAAAATCAAGTGGTTTACTCTCAGATTTTCAGAAAATGCCCACTACATTGTTTGAAGATGATGTTAAATGGATTGCTCAGTTGCATGAATGATAATTCAAAGATTTATTCACTGTCAAACTCAACATTTTGAAAAGTTGAGATACACGATCGGAAGGCGACAATTTAACACTGTCAAATGATGTGCTCAAGACGGAGAGTTACCCACTGTACTCTTTTTTCTTAACCAAGTTTTTTATTCCCACTGGGTTTGTACAGGTAAGGTTTTTTAACGAGGCAGTGTTGTACTAAGAAAATATACTCTTTTTCCTTCACTAGGTTTTTTTCCACTGGGTTATCCTAGTAAGGTTTTAACGAGGCATTTATATTAATAGTGAACATTCAAGGG
The DNA here is from genome assembly GCA_016801395.1 of Leptodermis oblonga. Taxonomy (NCBI): domain Eukaryota; kingdom Viridiplantae; phylum Streptophyta; class Magnoliopsida; order Gentianales; family Rubiaceae; genus Leptodermis; species Leptodermis oblonga. Next base: position 10,412,059 of record CM028757.1, read on the forward strand.
GGAGCGTTATGAATATAATAATGTGAATGTCTCTTCATTCTCTTTAACTCTTCCACTACCCCTAATTATCTTAAGACTATTCATCACCCATCACCCCTTAATTACCTATATAAATAGTAGGACTCTTGGAGTGATTTGTATTCATGAATTACTATGTACTTGCCTATATATAAAGGCATACATGTAAAATGAAATGATGAGGAATGAAAGGAAGAAAATGCTTATCACTATTTTTCTCTCTACTCTTATGTCTTGTCGTCTTATTATATAATTGTACTTTTACCTTAAATTGTTATTATACTACTACTCTTAGTAGTAATTTCATAACAATTAAAATATTATTACTTCCTATGTTCCATTAGAAGAGTCCATTTTTTGTATTACTTTACAACACAGTGGACTCTTCTATGGTTTATCATTAAAAATAGCTATAATATTTTTTCAAATAATCTCTAACACAAATTTATTCATGTATTTCTTTTTAACACTTTTATGTATATTTTGAAGCCCCTACTTCCTAAAGCATGTCAAAACACGTAGGAATGATAATTACACCGAGTTGACTCACTTAGATGGACTTAGCACATCCTTATACTTGGATAGTAAAATTTAATAAGGAGATTTCAGAGCTTAACTTTGAGATATGAAGTTTAGAAATTTAATAATAAAATTAGTTCAAAATTTTGATAACCAAACTTAAAATTAAAAGTTTAAGATTTAAAATTAAATGATAGCAAATGTCATAGTAATTATAAGCCTCAAGAAGAAATTAAAATGTTTCAAGTAAACTAAAATTCTCCGACCAAACTTAGTTGAGTAATAGAGAAAAGTTAATTAAATTATTAAAATATTCTACAAAGAAAATAGATAATTTTATTTAATTAACAAGCTTGAGAAATTAAGGAAACTAATTAAGTTCATAAATGATAGTTAAAGTTAAGGGATCAAATTAAAGTTAAACAAGTTAGAAGAAGGATCTAATCACTATTAAAATTAGTGGGTTAGACTAATACATGAATTAAATTAATGGGATGGAAGATAAATGATTAAAATTTTAACAAGGATTGCAAGTGTCAAACTGCATGCCACCGTAATGCCACCTCTTCCCCTTCCATTTCCCTCACCGAAATTATCTCCTCTCTTTTCTTCCTTGGTGAATCCGCCGGTGAAATCCACAAGTGTAGCTGAAGCCTTTCACCCTCTCCCTCAAATTCCTTCCGATTGAAATCCTCCCCCTCATGGTATTTCCCTCTCTTCATTGTTCAACAAAAGCCAAACCCAATATTTTTCTCAAAGCTTGAAATATTCTTCTCCGATTGCTGTTACCTTTCATCTCTCGGCGAACCCTCCTCTTCTCTCCTCCTTCCATGATATTGCAGCAAGAAAAAAAAGCCTCGCCAAAGCTGAAATTACTTACCCTCACTCCCCACTCAAACGCCAAATAAAAGAAAGCCCAAATGGGAACCAGAAATAGACAAATGAATTAAATTACTTAGAGTCATAGGAGGTTGATTGTGGAAAATATGGGAGAAGAAGAATCAAGGCAGAGGAAGGTCAGAAGGAAAATAGGTCAAGGCTTAGGAGACAAATTCGTGGGTCTTAGAAACAGTGTGATAGAGCTTTGAGTAGAATTCGGCTGCACAAGAGGTAGGTTTTCTTCATTGATGATTTTAGATTAAAGAATTAGATAATGTATGTAGAAATTCTAGAATTTAAAATACTACGAGCCTTAAAGATTGGAATTTTGAATAAAAATTATGTTTAGAGATTCAATTCACGGATGGTTGTTTTTGTGACTTGGATGTGCCTGTCTTTTGTAGTTTGTTTTGGATATTGGAATTGAGTTTTACATTAGCTTGAATATGTTGCCAAAAAACTCTTTCACGAAAGGAACTTATAGGTCATGTTTAAAGAAGGTTATAAGCTGCAGAAATTTGATTTCACAGGGTAATTTTATTGCTGAAAATTTACTCAGTCTAATAGAGTTTTGATTGTTGCACACTTTGGGATGCCTAACACTATTGCTAGTTGAATGTTAATCCATGAACTGTTTGTAGAAAGTGAAGAGTATTCCTTGGGCAAGTTGAATCTTAGAAACTAAATTTTGTTTTGCTTTGTTTGTGAGCCTAAGGTATGTATGTGCTAATATCAACGTAAGGGGGATTCTCTGTTTTAAAATGCAACTGAAACTGAAATTTGTATAACCAAGTATGTGAATGTGTATCTATGTATAGGAACTTGCAAACTGACTCAAAATCTTGGATTGAAACAAGTGTATGATATTGTTACATCCTCATTAGTGTGAGAAGTGTGTTTTATGTGAAGATCCAAATTTACCAATTAAAAGATAGGGTAAATTACATTTACCTCCCTCGAGGTTTGTGAAAACTACCAAAGCTCCCCCGTGGTTTCATGAAACTACCAACACCTCCCTGGACTGAGTTAAAATATAACAATTATCCCCTTTTGGCATCGTAAAATTATATTTGCCCCTTTATGAGTAAAAAAACTGAACTCAAAACTCAATTTTTAAAATTTTTTTTTGTAATTAGGCAAAATAGTCTCCTATGAGATAGCATGACAGTTCGACAACTGATACTTTCGTTATTAAAAAGTTGGATAATGCAATATTTCTTAAAGGGAAAGTGGTGCGTGTTGAACCATTTGACAAATTGAATACAAGTTTTTTCCATACTTTGAATGTCCAGGGGTGTTGGTAGTTTCATAGAACGTCCAAGGGGTGATTTTTGGAAGTTAAGGAAAGTTCTAATAGAATTTTGTAGCAGTCAACTTTTTCTTTATTTCTTAAGACAAGATGATTCCAAAACTCATATATACTTTACAATCAATAAAAGAAAGCTTATGATGTCAGTTATAGCATATTTGAGTTTCATAACGTCCGACCTTTCTCTATATAAGATCTTTTTGTTAAAAGCTCTCTATTGGCTTCTTTATGGAAGTTTAGGAAGATGAAATGTGAAATTCCAAAGCAATGCATGTTTTTATCTTGGATACTCTCTCATACTTGGCTCATACACTTTGCAAAATGTTTTAGCTTAAATTTGAATTGAAGCTATGCTTCGCATCTAATTTTAAAAGCTAAAAGCCTTACTTGTTTTGAAGAATAACTAGGAACTAAATGTTGCGTTCTGTTTTAATTCAAACCTTCTCTTGAGTCATGTTTACAACTGATTATAAAAGCTAAATGTCATCCTTGTTTTAACCTGTAATTAGAAGTTAAATGTGTATTATGTTTTAGCTTAAACAATAACTTGCGATATGTTTTGGGTCTGAATTTTAGAAGCTAAAAGTCTTACCGGTTTGAAGTATAAGTTGGAACTAAATTTGTATTCTGTTTTGGTTTGAGCTTGAGCTTGAGCTGAGCTGAGCAGAGTTGAGCATAATATTTTATAAAATAAAAATCTTTCTTCTTTTAAAGTATAATTAGGAGCTAATTCTGTGTTCTGTTTTAGTTTAATATGAGTCGAGCTGTATTTTACGACTGATTTTATAAGTAAAAGTCTTCTTTTGTTTTTCAAACATAATTAGGAGTTAAAGGTACTGCTTGGTTTTGGTTTATGCATGAACGTGGGATTTCAAGATCAAATTAAAGAGTCAGAGATGAGGCTGAATGAGTATTCTATTTTTACTTGAAGGTGAGTCAGAGATGAGGCTCGTTGTCAATTTCGATAGTAAAGAGTCTTCTTATTTTAGAATGTAATTGAAGTTGAAGTATTATGTCTTAGCTTATTGAGGAAAATGCTATGATGTAGGTTTACGTATTATCTTGTGTCAAATATTTGTGGTGGAAAACTGTAAAATTTGGAAGCTTGTCAATTGTAAAACTTGCTTAGTTAGGATGAATTCATATAGGTGCAATTAGGTGCAATTAGAGGAGTATACTAGTCCAAGATTTCATCTATAGAATTGTTATTAATGAGTGTTCTCAAAATTAACGCAGATCCAAGTTAGTTTTGAGGAGTGTTGGCGATACATGTGAGTGTTCTACTGAATAAGAACCTTTTTTATCGCAACCTAAAT